>JAODJW010000001.1:44722620-44732852 GCA_026777045.1 Hyperopisus bebe | reverse complement strand
GATAGTTGGGAGAAGTTGCTCTCAGAGGATGTTTTGGTACCGTTCTTTATTCATGGCTGTGTTCTTAGGCAAAACTGAGAAGCAGCCCCACACATGAATGGTCTCAGGATGCTTTACTGCTGGCATGATGCAGGACTGATGGTAGCAATCA
Source organism: Hyperopisus bebe (assembly GCA_026777045.1). Lineage (NCBI taxonomy): Eukaryota > Metazoa > Chordata > Actinopteri > Osteoglossiformes > Mormyridae > Hyperopisus > Hyperopisus bebe. The sequence goes on along the minus strand of JAODJW010000001.1, from coordinate 44,732,701 downwards.
CCTTTTCTTCTCCAGATAATCTTTTTTTCGGATGCCCCAAACAATCGAAAGGGGATTCATCAGAGAAAATGACTTTAGCCCAGTCCTCAGCAGTCCAATCCCTGTACCTTTTGCAGAATATCAGTCTGTCCCTGTTTTTCTTGGCTTCTTTGCTGCCCTTCTTGACACCAGACCATCCTCCACAGGTCTTCTCCTCACTGTGCATGCAGATGCACTCACACCTGCCTGCTGCCATTCCTGAGCAAGCCCTGCACTGGTGGTGCCCTATCCCACAGCTGAATCAACTTTAGGAGACGGTCCTGATGCTCGCTGGACTTTCTTGGGTCCCCTGAAGCCTTCTTCACAACAATTGAACCTTGATGATCCAATAAATGGTTGATTTACGTACAATCTTACTAGCAGCAATATCCATGCCTGTGAAGCCCTTTTCATCCGAAGCACTGATGACTGCACATGTTTCCTTGCAGGTAACCATGGTTAACAGAGGAAGAACAATGATTTCAAGCACCACCCTCCTTTTAAAGTATCCAGTCTGCTATTCTAACTCAATCAGCATGCAGAGTGACCTCCGGCCGCGTCCTCATCAACACTCTCACCTGTGTTAACGAGAGAATCACTGAAATAATGTCAGCAGGTCCTTTTGTGTGCAGGGCTGAAATGCAGTGGAAATGGGTTTTTTGTGATTCATCTGATCACTCTTCATAACATTTCAGTGTACACAGTACAGGCCAAAAGTTTGGACACACCTTCTCATTCAATTGAATGAGAAGTTGCGTCCAAACTTTTGGCCTGTACTGTATGCAAATTGCAATCATAAAATACTAAGGCAGCAGACTTTGTGAAAATTAATATTTGTGTTAATCTCAAAACTTAGGCCACGGCTGTAGTAAACAGAGCATCACAATGAGTTGGAGCTCAACTGTTGCAAAGTCTGGGATTATGACTAAAACATTATGTTGACAGACATTATGTCTGCAGTGGTCAACATTCAGTTAGAATAAGCAGCTCTTGGCTTTAGTTCACTAGAACTCACCCCTGTTTCTGTATGTGAGATTCACACAAGCCCACAAGGGCTTTCTGCCCCAAAGCCACAGTCGTTTACATCGTACACCACAAAGGCTCGCCACAAAACAAGGGGAGACCACTGATTACCTGGGCATCTTCTGACTGTCTGCAGCTATATCTCACACTACTTTTGGGGCCTCAGATGATTCTACAGTTTGTAATTATATCTTTGTGGGGACTCTCCATTCATTTCTACGGGAAAAACTCTAATCTCAACACGACAACCTTAACCCCTACCCAGCCCTAACTTTAACCATAAGTTATCGAACAAAATACGAGACTTTTGGCATTTTTACTTTTTTGATTGAATTCACAGATATTTGTGGGGACCTAACAAATGGTCCCCACAATGTCAAAATAACAGGATTCCATTACATTGCGAGGGACATTTGATCACACACACGCGCACATGCACACACACACACACACACACACAAAACAGTGCAAATTTTAAAGAGCGAAACAAACTCCTAACAGCCTATGACCTGATTAGTAGGCCAGAGACTCCCTGCCAGGGTTGAGAAAAACAGTTCTGCATTTTCCGGTGTCAACAAGGTCCACACTGTGCTCTAAATCAAGACCGCCATGATGGAAGATGCAACCAAGCAGTAAAAATTATCAGCAACTAGAAGAAAAATAGAATGTGTAAACAGTTTACCATGTCAGGCCGAGAAAGGCATGACAGGGACTGAAGGAAGATCCCGTATTAACAGAGATGGGATGCATAAGGTGGTTAGGGTTAGGGTTTAGGGTGTTCACTGAGGATGGAGGAACCAGAAGCAGAAGCAGAGATATCAGAAGGGACAAAGCAAGCTGGGATCTTGGGTGGTTCCCCAGTGGAATGAGGTGCCAACTACCTCCAGTCATCAGACTCCATCTCTACCTTCAGTTCCATGAATTCCTTTACTAACCTGACGGTTCTTTGAACGCTCTAATGTTGCGCTTACTGGCCCTTGATTGGCTCTTATTAGGGTCTTGGTTTATTAGACGTTATTGTGTAGTTGCACAGCTGTTATGTAACTCCTGCTCCAATACTCCTTACATTGTACCTGGGCGTTCACTAGAAGATCAGCATAGCCATGCTTATGCCTAGCTGACTGCAGGACAGCATGAATGTTTGCAATGGGCTATTTGTCTTGCTTGTACGTTGCTCTGGGCAACAGCATCAACTAAATATGTAAGTATAAGAGACAGAAGTCGGAGGTCAGGAACCAAGAAATGTTCAGAGGGATCAAATGGCAGCGATAAGAAACAAGGACTTAGACTGAGCAGGAAGACAATTCCAGGAAGCAGACAAAGTAGAAGTTACGAACGACACATTAAGAAGAAACAAGAGCGGCCACTAAAATCTACAGCCGGGCTGTTATATAAACACCGGTCCTCCTTAACTGACGGTACTTTAAGGCTGGATTGCAGATCACGGAGGGTGTTTCTGATAACAGTGCAAACCCAGTTCCCTGAACATGGCCAACGGAGACATAACAGAAGGCAAAGCTCAGATGATAAATAGAATAATGACTTGTGACCTGCACAGCCCCCCCTAACTGGCCTCTCCCTCCGTTTCCTGACTTATCAGAAAGAAAACACGAGGCTGTATCCGACGTGGATCAGGCCAGTCAGTGTTTTGACTTACAACTTACACGCTTTTAAAACTAACTGCACTAAGTTACAGTTTAAATATGAAGTTTAAACTTGAATTAGTAGTTGCAGGCATGAAAATGCAGTCCGGTGAGGAAGACAGATGATTGCTGACGTTGAGTGTGGCTCTGTGGGCTGAGCCCCTGTACCTGTGATCGCAAGGCTGCCTGTTAAAATCCAGTGGTTGACAGAGTAGTTGCCCACCATCGGGCCCTTGACTAAGGCCCTTAAAATAGCTGCAGGGCTGCTGGGCAATCACTGACCTTCCACCCTGAACCCGATCAGAATGTCACAATTTTCATTTTCAGTTCCATATGCAACTCCAACATACAGTACAGGCCAAAAGTTTGGACACACCTTCTCATTCAATTGAATGAGAAGGTGTGTCCAAAGTTTTGGCCTGTACTGTACCTGTACAAACGGCAAATAAAATATCATTTATAAAAAAGATCAGCCCCCGCCCCCCCCCGACCACAATGCTAAGTCAACCATTAGCCCCTGGCTGCACCCCAGGAAACATCTAGAGGACAGACTTTCCTGTGAGAATCTGCTGCACATTCATGCTTGATAGAATCACGCTGTCAGTGTTCCCAGGACTTACGGGTTGACGTCCCACCAGCAGAGCCATGAAAAGACCACAGAGAGGCTTTAGTCTCCGTTTCCGTTCTATCACTTCTCTTCTGAGTCAAGGAGTTGACCTCAAGCATGCCTCTAGAGAAACTGCAGCCATATATGTATAACTGGGTTATGAGAGCATGTAGAGGTCTTCTGGGTTTGTAATCAATAATATGTGGACGGGAACTGTGATGTAGTGCTACCATGTGTGCTTATCCAGTCAGGGGTACAGTGACCCAGAATCTGTCCAGGAAGGCAGGGTAGGCCTACACCTACCTAGGGCAGGACGTTAGCTCATTCGAGGAAACTGTCAAATTGCTGTTATGATTATTCTACTTCCTGGAGTCTTTTTCAAGGGCACATCCAAACTGACACATACCCATCTCCAACCAAGTGCCCCCCCCCCCCACTCCAGTTAGCATACTCACAGTCCTTGCGTAGAAAGCACTTCCACAAGCAGATGCAGAGGCAAACAAGGAGCATAACTGCCAAGCTGATCACCAGGATGAGAATCGTAACGGCCTCCCCCACTGCAACACAAACACCAAGATGGTGAGGTTCTCCCCAACTCAAAGTATAGCAGTTGTATAAGAGAAAACATGCAGGATAATTGTGGCACATCTGTTTGCTTGGTGAATAAAACCATTGAAACCTCAGAATCATGGGCCACTAAGTGCGACGTTAGAGCGTTCAAAGAACCATCAGGTTAGTAAAGGAATTCAGTCCTGTAGGAGGCTGAAATCCCATCATTTGCAGAAATATTTGCTTTCGCGAGAAGTCTCTGTGGACAGCACAGTTTACACAAGCTGGGCAAACTAAAACCCACTGCTGCATTTGTCAGAACTTACTCACATGTCTACAGCAACAAGAAGAAGACATTCAAGGTCAATTGAAGTGGGAAGAGCAACTCAGGTCTTGTTAATAACGAGCTGCAGGAGCAACGGGACCACCTGAAACTCACTCTTCGTGTTCAAGGAGACGGAGATAGCTGACTCCAGGCCCCGGTGGTGGACCAGGCACTTGATTGATCGGTCATGGAGCAAGTCAGAGCGTAGGGAGAGGGTGCTGACAACCAGGGTGGTGCCATCGTCCTGCTGGAGAGACAGCACGCTCGCTGGGCCCAGAGTCTTGTTGTTTCCCTCCACGTTCCATGCGATCATCGCGGCTGGACGAGCCACCGCGCTACAGTTTGCCTCAATCACCCCCGGTGATGTAGTTTTATGGGTAATCTGGGGCTTCGGCAACACTAAGGGGAGAACGTGGTAACAAGAGAGAAATCACAGAGTAATTGTTGATCAGTTGATAAAGAGTCCAGCTTTAACAAAATGACTCCTGAGGAATTTGAGGTAGGATTTAACGACAGTGACACACTAACATAGTGCAGAACTATAATTGTTTCGTAGATAAAAATATAAGGTGTTTTAAGGTTTCTTCTTTTCACAGAGAATGTTTTCAACGATATGCAAAATGACTTTTTTGTTTCATTCAACCACAATATAGAAGTTGGTTCTTGGCTGGAACTTCGGGCCAAAAAACTCAATCCAAACAGATGTGACGCATGAACCCTGAAGAATTTTTTTGCAGAATAATTTTCAAACATCCTACACAAAGACTGTTCAGCTGGAACTCTCACAAGGCATAAACTGATTTGGCAACAATCTCGAATATTCATTCCAAATGGAGTTAACCGTACGAGGACTAATGAACTGATCTGAAAACAGCTCGTTGCCAGCGATGTTAACTATTCAAGGACCAAAACAAATAAGATCGGGGCCCAGAGCCAGTTGTCTTCCATGATTAACCTCACAGAGGCAAAACCCTGAAGGAATAAGTGTATAAGCGCTCCTCACGCTTCTCATGCCAGGCAGCCTTGTCCCTTAGCGGCTGAGATCACACCCACCTCGCTCACGCCCCCACTGCGGCCTATTTTATCAGCTGCGTCTTTCCGGAGTCGGAATTACTGCAGCTTCGGCGACAAACAATCACACTGCTGTTTGCCCGAGGCTCCGGCTCCGGGGCCCAACAGAGGAGCGGCTGTTTGCTGGGAACACTGGGACAGTCACGGTGTGTACCACAGCCTGCGCTGGCTGGCCACCCTCCACAATCGCCACTTTGACAGTGCGGACAGCACTGAGCCCTCCCAGCGACCAAACATGGCCGTACTGACGCCCCTTTATGGGTTAAACCTCGTAATCAAAGGCGAAAGAAAACCCCCCCCGTGTCCCCATAGGGCCAAAGCATTTATTATAATTACGTTGCACAATGTGACTATTACTGTATTCTCATAAGCCATCATTTACTTTCGTTAAACAAGCTAGCTTAATAAAACCACGAGAACCCGCTCCCCAAGGAAGAAAACCGCACACTAAAGTGTGATAAATTGCAAAACGCAGCACCCTTCACTGCCCTTACGGAAGTCCCGGATCTCATGACGTCACATTCGATATGTCGAAGAAAGTGAATATGTTAATCACTTCCTCTTCCTTCGCATGTGCGCTCATTCGGGGAATGACTGGGGCCTTCTGGAGCTGTACCCAGCCTTTCCAGAGAAATTCAGTCACCAGAACACCCACGCATGTTTTCTTTTTCCCCTAAATGACTTCCTGGAGTTATCTGGTTTCGATCAAGGACTGTGGACAATGAAGCGTGAGTCCTGCACGTAATACTGAGACCGGCTGCCCCCCTCCTCCTCCTCCCCCGCCCCGGGTTACCATAGACAGTGAGGCAGACGACGGCACTTCTAACACCCTCGGGGTATGCGTGGAATTCGCACGTATAGCAGCCCTCGTCTTCCGTCTTGACGGGCCGGAAGAACAAGCGGCTCTCGTCCAGCGTGCGACTCAGGCTGATGCGGCCCAGCAGGGCGTCCAGGATGATGGGCTCCCCGTGCTTGTTGAAGGAGGCCACGTCACTGGGGTCACCGCGCTCCCCGGCCTTCGTCCACTGCACCTGCTGCACCCTCCGGGCGAGACCATAGCGGCACGCAAGCGTGGCCTGCCTCCCGCTCACTGCCGTGTGGTTCCCGTCCGGGGTCACTTTGGCTGTAAACCCACACGAGAAGCACATGTGGATCAGATGTGCATACCTGCCAGACACACCTGCTGGCTGCATGTGCATTTGTTGGCCTTTAGATGGCGCCGTTATTTAGCTGTAACCCATAAGTCATGCAGCATATTCGTTTAATTTTCAGGAAAAAAAAAGAAGGTCTATCCTACCCCCTTCCCGTGAATCTGCTGCTCTACCTGCTGTACACAGTCCAGTCCCCACATTTTACTACATTAGTATTTAAACACAGCTTGGTCATTGGTGGAAACTTCCCGCAGCCCACTTCCTGTTCCTATAGCAATGAGGCATGCTGGTTGGCAAACATGTAATTTGTTCTCTGAAGTCTCAGTCACTTGTGCCACATTAGTTTGATGACACCGATTCATTTCCTGAAACATTGGACGAAGCTTTCACACAAGATCGGTACCCATGCCTTTTAAATCCTTCACGAGAACAATCAAAACAATAATTTATGGACTCTTTGGCCACAGCAAGCACATAGCTGGTTACAGGAAACCAAACCACTGTGCCCGGCTGCAGACATCACAGAAGACTGAAATCTGAAGGGAAACCGGTGTTTATACAAGAATGTTTTCACCCGGAGGTTGAAACTGAGCCAAAGATGCTAAAATATTTCTGATTCAACTACTCTTTTGCAGCTAAAGTTAACTCTAAAACTGGAAAATCTGTGGTCTTTACCTGTGAGGACAAGGCAGGTCTGGGCTTCCTGGGGACCAGTGGGATATACATCAAAGATGCACGTGTAGCAGCCCTCGTCCCGCGGACCCGCCATGGAGATGGTGATGGCGCTGGAGTCGCGGGTGGCGGACGTCAGCGTCACGCGTTCGGGTTCCACGGCGCTTACAGAGTGCCGGGAGACGTAGCTGAGGACGGTGACGTTACGGCCATCGACCCAGCGCACCTGCTTCAGCACCTCCGACCCAGAGAGCGCCAGGTTGCAGCGCAGTGTAGCAGGAAGCCCCACAAGAACCTGCACATGAGGCTGGGCGCTAACCTTGCCTGGGAACAGCATTTGCACACCCAAGTGTTAACAATCCACAGAAAGCAGCCATTTCTCCTCATAAAGTCTATAGCACCCGTCTGGTCATATCGACTCCATGCTGACTCCTATTAGCATGGGATTAGTTTTAACTGGGGACGTAATGTAATTGAAGCAATAACCAGTGAGGTCCTTAATTTTAGTCCAGTCTGAATCTGCCATGTGTGACATTATTACAAGCCTCCAGAGTAAAAAATTTATGATTTGTGAGCTACTGTTTGGTTGGGAGGAACATAAAAGTTTTTATTGTGTTTAATTGGTCAGAATGGGGCGTAAGAGAGCACAGTAAGAGTCAAAATGCACCTTGCGAGGGAGACACCATTAGCAGGAGTACGCAGAGCTGAAGACATCGTCGCACGGGGGACTTGCTCATGGTGGCCTTTGGGGTACAGCATGAAAACAAAGCGCGTGCCGTCAGCATCCTTAAAAGGGGGCATCTAATGTACCGACACCACAGCAACCTGCACGGGACAAATAGCAACATCCGGCCTACAGCCACAAAACTGAGCGTGTGCACAATTCTGCAGCTCCCCCTGAAATTCACTTACGGCACTTACATCCGTCACAAAGGTGGATGCTCAGGGGGTTACGCTGATGCCATCGCACGTCCTGCTCTTATGACCCAGGGGCGGTCTCTGTCAAGGCGATACAATTACTTGTTTTCCACTTCGGCGAACCACAAAGCGTCGTGATGATAGTCAAATCAGCCGGATTTAGATTCCGGATCAGTGCTGCGCAGAAACACTGATTAAGTCGACTGGGTCTTTATTGTCATACTACATACAATCCATAGCATACAGATTCGTGAAATAAAGTTCCCCAGGACCACGGTGCAATATTTATACATGAAGAGCATAGACTATAAGCAAGACAACTGCAACACATGAGAGGGAGGGGACAAGGAGAGTAATGAGTAATGCAGTAATAAGTAATGCAGTAATAAGTCATGCAGTAATAAGTAATGCAGTAATAAGTAATGAGAATAAGCATACACCGACACACATATACCCACACAATATAACAGATACGGTGGCTATTGTAGAAGCTACGGTGGCATTCCAGCAGCCATGCTTCCTGCAGTAGAGTAGGTAGCCCTTCTGAAGCTACGCTGGTTTGGCCCTGGCCAGCACTTGAATGGGTGACTGACAAGGAAACCAGCGTTGTTGCCAGAAGAGGGGTTAGTGTGGTCCAGGTTACCCCACCCTGTGGATCCCAGTGCAGTGATGGGGACACCGTGCTGTAGAAACGGTTCTGTATTTTGGATGAGACGTAAAACCACAGTCCTGACTGAGGTCATAAAAGATGTCTAGGTATCCTTTGAAAGAGTGGGGGTGGTATCACCATGCCCTGGTTAAAATTCCCCACTGTGGCCCTATCAAATCCAGCCTCCTAATCATCCCCTGTGGCTAATTGGTGAATCCTCTCCAGCTCCTTCACCACCTTAGCTACTGTGTGGTGAGTGTACTGGTGCAGAATGGCTACTATCATCCAGGTGGGGGCTACACAGTGGTGATAAAGTGGCTCCCCATTGGTTCTGTGAAGCGCTTCAGTTGTCTTAAAACCTATATGTAACGTTCATTCAAATAATAAGTTCGATGAATATGATATGACACTGATGAAAGGTGGAGTGTTGGGCAATGTCCACTGCAGAGAGTAGCTAGTGCCGGTGGTGAGACAGGTTTATAACTGGGCTGGTAAAGAGTTTCCAAAAAACCAGTGGAAACAGCTGACAGCATGTCTACACACGGACCCCCCGTCTGCCTGCCTGAAGGGCGGATCCTAGGCGGCCGCAGCACAGCTGGACTTCCCAATCATCCATCACAGCCCAGCGGGACGCGAACCCAACTGCTCTGATGTCTCCAAAGCCCCAGACTTTAATGCTTCAGTCGAGGCACAGAAATCATATTAAACCCGGGAGAGGAAAAGGAGCTTTGCGATAAACAGAAACACCTGCCATGACACCCCCCATTGAAGGACAAACAGAGGCACACATGTCCAGCTCCTGTGTGCCAGTAGCAAGGAAAATGCACATTTAAACGGCCCTAAATGATTCATGGCCGTCCAACTTCACATTCCCACAGCCAACCAACTGGGTTCTATGGGTACAGATATACTGATTCCCCATTTATCAATATTACTGTACTTTAAATAAATATTGTTAGAGATTACTAGGGATTACTGTTGATTATATTGGTACTCACGCAGCCAGTGAGCAGAACATCATTGTGTTTTTTAAAGGAAATTCCATAAGACTGGCACCCAGAAAGACACGTGCATCCAGTGTGGAAAACACTCATTTGGAAAATCATAGGCCTATTAGTATACAGTAAATATATCACAATGTAATGAAGACACCGCACATCTCAAATAAAAGCGACCTGATACCGGGTTACACAAGTTTGGCAAAAAAAATTTAATAAAAATATAAAAGCATAGCCCTATATCAAGGTATCCTACGTTTTGAAATCGGTTTGGGACAATTAAAATAAAGTGGTTTTCGTGGACAAAGTAATAAAAATGTGATAATGTGAGTACAAGACATTTTAAGATTAAGTAAATTATTACACCTATGTAGTATGTTGTCCGTAACAGAGACATGATTATGTGTAAAGCCAAAGCGCTTAACACCTGAATGGGAAAACAGCCCAGGATTTACTG
>JAODJW010000001.1:44689497-44700831 GCA_026777045.1 Hyperopisus bebe | reverse complement strand
CGTGGCCGCATCACCACCTCGGGTGTGCATTATTTTTCTAATAATTCAACGGCCCGTCGTCAATTATTCCTTACTTACAGTATGTGCGAATGGTTGCTGTGCTACTCCACGTGCCTTTTTAATTGCCCCTTATGGATCAATAAAGTGAATTGAATTGAATTGAATTGAACTGAACTGCATACACGGACTATGCTGCCACCCTGTGGTAAGTTAGAGGAACGTCACAGCTAAGCATTGTACCGCCGTGTAGCTGAAGTAAACATGTACCTCACTGTTTTCAGACACCGTTTTCTGTGAAACTTAGTCCAGTCTAATACAATTCTCCTTTCCATTACTCTTTGCGTTTAGGTAAAACGACAATGGACTGGGGATGCATTCTCTTTATTCTCTGGATTAAGAAAGATAAATGCAGAGCACGGAGCTAATACGAGAAAAAAACCAGTACCGATTCAAACGAATCGACTGAAAATCGCTTTAAAATACAGTTTTACACACAAAATGCAAGTCTTATGCAAAGACCACAAAAAAAAAACAATAATCCAATCCTCAGTGTATTTCCGCAAACTGAAGATAGGGGGTGGTGTAACACCGATGACATAATCAAATGAGCCCGAATATTTACTTTCATTAGGGGTCCTATTGTTTTTACCATTTATATGATACATCAAGAGTCTCCAACTCCAGTGCTGGAGAGCCTCAGCCTTGCGCATTTTGGGTGGCCCCGCATTTAACACACCCGATTCTACTTCTCTTCTAATTACCACCCATTTCTTAAGCTGAATTAGGTGTGACGGAACAGGGAAAGACTCTCCAGGACTGTTTCACGTTTTCTTTTTAAACGCCTTTTCCCGTAGCGACGTAACCGAGCCGGGTTGTTCCGCAATGCAGGTACTGGCCCCAGTATTCGGGAGTCAGCTTGCGGTACGTTTATGAAACTGTATTGGAGAATACAGAAACGTGTAAACTGAATACTTTGAAGCTGCATTTCCTGAAAAAAAAATCATGTATATGTTTTTTTCAAACGTTAAGTGTTTTTTTTATTTGTGTCTGACCAAACACGTTCCCTCCTGCGCGCCCCCGTGAACAGACGGAACAGTATAACCACATCGGAATCACCTCGCCGTTACTCCCTAGCGCGACCGCCGGAGTGACGGACGCTTTGAGCGAATGCTGTAAAGGTAATACAACAGTAGTAATTACATTTGAAGAACATATTTTAATGAGTTGTTTACTTGGCATGCAGTTAATTTTATTTGTTAGCCCTAAGTTGGCTCCTTAAAGGAAGGACAACGCAAGAATGTGAAATGGCTGGTTATATAATAATATATCATGCAGACATGTAGGCCTATTTATATTATAATGGGGGTTTTGTATCGGCTCAGGATTTATGTAAAGGAACATATTGTCATTTTTTCCCCAAATATTCAAGTTTATTGTATTGTATTTATATTACTGTATTATTAATAATAATAAAAGATCCCTGAAAAAATTGATTACTCTGTTTTTTTATGAACCATGAATCAGAGCTTGTGCTTTGTGACAATTAAAGTGCATTTTCAGTTCACAGTTTCATTTATATATGTTTGATGTGTAGTATTAACTAGGTTATAGGCTATATCAGTTTCTGCAAGTATTCAAAAAGTATTCAGAATAAGTTACACATTTTGAGTATTCAATCAGAATACAAATATGAATACATTAGACTGTAGGCCTATATTCAATATGCAGTAATTAAATTCTTTTAGAATATTCTGCTCAACGCTGCAACCGAGAGTGCATTGCAAATATTTCTAATGGGTATAAAACTAAAAATGAAAGATTCTTTATTTGCCTTTTGTTTACAGGAAATCTTACTCAAACTGTCCAGTCAGTAAGGGCGTAGGTTTGGTTTCAACTGTGGTAGCCCCCTAAACTCACGTGGTACTCCCACAGAATTGTTAAGGACATGCCAAAGCCAGATTTATGCCTTTGGCAGTCAGTAACGTGTAATAGAAATAGACCGTACAAAGACACTCACAAAACGTCAATACAGGAATATGAATAGAAACTGCAGTGGTATGTAGGCCTGTTTATGAAATACATATGAAATAAAGAAATGGCTGAAACAGAAAACTTGACCGAAAACCTACAAATGTTGAAAATAAGTAATAGAAATGACTAAAATAGGCAATTAATGTGGCTCGGTGTCGGCGCCAGAACTAATCTGATGATTATACGGCAGGGGGAATCCGATCTCCTGGCACGATGCTGTATTATACGGGACGGGTGGCTTCTCTTTCCCGTAGCGACGTAACCAAGCGGGGTCGCCGTTCAAAGGAGCCCAGTGGCTGGCGGGAGGATCTAGCGACTTTTGGATAAACCTTAGCAAATTTCCAAATGTCGCCAGTACTGTCCTGTAAGCGCGAGGTCTTGCTTTCCCGGTACAGTTACTCATCAAACTGTGTCTGCTCTGATCAGTGAGCGCTAGCTCCAGCTGAAAGGAGCAGCACATTCCCTTTACCGCACGGCAGCTGACATAGATGTGAATGAACAATATTTAACGTAATTGATAACAGTTTCATATTGGACAAGTGAGGAAGGATTAGGGAAAACACGCAGAATGCAAATACGACGTAATTACGTCATCAATATGCAAATATACGCATGACGTCTCTAGCGACATTTGGCGACTTTCCGAGCAGACTTTAGCTACTTTCCATTGAAAATAGTTGGCAACACTGCATGGCCCTCGAATGCCGCCCCATGACGCCGACCCCGATGTGACTCAGTGAAGTACGTGCCGTATCACCCTGTCCAGCATAGTGCACCATGCGTTTATGAAGTTGAAGTATTGTAATTTTTTTTGAGTTTTCAAACTGCAGAGAACTAGTAGCCCTTATCGATGTTATACCTGACGGTCCGGGTGAGTCGAGTCGGGCAGGATTGTGCGACGTCGGGAGGTATGAGTGACTTTGCTCTGTTATGCCAGTGGACTAAGGGGCATTTTGGGTATGACGGTGCACTATTTTAAAAAAATTAAAAGATACATATATAAGTGGAGTGTAGTTCGATTGTTATTAACATTTGAGAAGTCTGTTTTCTAACTGCTAAATCGACTAATAAAACCATTACTTCTCGGACAAACGCCGGCTGAGTTCTTCGTTGCAGGATGTAATTGAGGGTATTTCCACAGAGTGAAACTAAACGCGCTCTGGCCCTGGAGCTGCACTGATATGCAAGGAGAGCTTCCTGTATTGCGCTGCCCTGCTAGGCAGATGAAGAAGGAAAGATAAGACTCCTATTTCTGCGGCGGTCGAAGGACAAAGACAGTGACGCATCGTGCGTGTCTCGCCACTCTGTAGTGATCTCTTATCTCTCGTACTAGGCAGAAACTACCTATTGGCCCACTTAAAATTAAAAGAACAAAGTGCAAATTCAGTTCAATTTATTTTTATATAGCGTCTTTCACAACGAAGTCGTCCCAAAGTGCTTTGCATGGATGTATTGTGATACATAAAACATGAGAGAAATACAGAAAATTATTTTTTGCAGAAGTCCTGTGCTCCATGAATCTATTCAGAAAGAGTAAAGAATGTTGCACGAAATAATACCTGTGATCACAGAAAAGGATTTAATATGAAATGCATCCTCTTTCACTCCATTACACCCGTATGCATGCAGCAGCAGCACAGCTGTTGAGCCAATATTTAGTTATATAATAATAATAATAATTATTATTATTATTATTAATAATAATAATAATAAAGAAGTCTGATGTGACTGGTTTAGAGGTAATGGTGGCGTAATGGTTAGGGAAGTACACTTCTAGTCGAAAGATCGCTGTTTGAATCCCTGAGTAGGGAAGAACCCTTGAGGAAAGTACTGCCCCCAAACGCTGCTCCCCAGATGCTGAACTAGCCGCCCGCTGCTACGTCACATATCGATTAAATGGAGGGGATGCTTTTTTATTGTTGTGCATTGTGTGCTGTGGTGTGTGTCCACAATGACAGCTAATCCCTTTCACTTCACTTCATAAGCAGTTGTAAACTCAAATCACAGTATGATATGGTGGGACCTGTCTCCAAGTGTGTAGGTTTGGGTTCAGCATCGGTAGGGACTAAATCAGCCCCAACCCCCCTCACCACCCCCAGACCCACATGGTACTCCCACAATACTGGTAGGAATGTCTGCCTGGCAGAGGTGGAAAGTTTGGATCCAGAAAATACAAATCCAGACCGAGGTTTTGTTTCTACCAACTAGCTGAGCCTAAGTGAGTTACGATCACAGAGTACAAAATTGGTTGGTTGAAACAAAATCTTGGTCTGGATTTGTACTTTCTGGATCCGAACTTTCCACCTCTGCTGCCTAGTAATGCACTCCACGCTGTTTGAGAATCACAGCTGTGATATATTGGAGTACAACCGCAAAATAAAGAAAAATAATAGATAAATGCCAATGGCACATCTTTTATGCAATATCTGTTTGTTAATATCTTTTGGTGCAAATGTTTTGCTAGAAATATTGAGTCTACTTGTTATTATATTCTTGACAGGATGTCCTGTATATAAAAAAAAATATGTAAAAACACAGTTAGGCCTTTCGCTTAGCAGTGCTGTGAAATAAGTTTCATATCTGTTTTTCGTTCTTGTCTGAGCCACATAGGACTTCCTATATTTCTCAATCTCTATTGACATCTATAATCTTCTGTTATTGGTGTGATCTATAAATTCCATGTCCTCATTTGTTTTCACAAATGTATGGAAGAACCTGAATCTGTACACTTGGTCTGTCAGTGGTCATAATAACATAATAGCTTAAGCCAAAGGAATAAAACGTCAACGCATTTAACTATTTCATTTAATTTCTAACATTCAGGCCACTGTAGATATTAATAAGAGTTTCATTTCGTCAAGAAAATCTGTGCAATAATTTTACCATTTCCAAACATGGTAGGTCGAACTAAATGGTTATGTGCTGACCTCTCTCAAGCATACACAAAATCCCTCACATGTTTAGGTTAAATTGTATATTAATCAACCTCCTTATCATGCTAACGTGCATGACAATGATATAAATGAACAGCACAAACGCTACCATGATTTGCTGCTCACTTCTAAAAAGGACGCTGCTCTGATCTCTGCCTGAGCTATAACGAATATAATGCGAGAAAATGTTACGGTCAAAGTTGAGGAGGGACTGGACTAAAGCTTGCAGCTCGGGACTTTATCTTTATCTTTATCAATCTTTATCAAAAATGTTTGTCTGGTACTTTGCTTTCCACTGCAGCTATCTTCTGTCACCTATACTGTCACCT
This sequence comes from Hyperopisus bebe, assembly GCA_026777045.1. Classification (NCBI taxonomy): domain Eukaryota; kingdom Metazoa; phylum Chordata; class Actinopteri; order Osteoglossiformes; family Mormyridae; genus Hyperopisus; species Hyperopisus bebe. The sequence goes on along the minus strand of JAODJW010000001.1, from coordinate 44,695,538 downwards.
CCCACAGTTGTGTGATATATATTTTCATAGCAGTTTCAGGTGAAACTCACTTGTCAGTTTAGTGACGAGTTTACTTGTGTCCTTCAGTGTAGCGGAATTATAAAAAAAAACGTTTTGTGCTATGAATGCATTGTAACAGAGTGTTGGAAGTTAAGGTAATATATGGGCTGTCTAGGATGCTCTCGTTGATATTTAAACAGATTTTCATCCTAATTAGTCCACTTATCATTAAGACAAAATTCGGTATGACTAATTCATTCTTTTAACTTCTGAACAACAGTAAAAAAAAAAAAATAATAACGGATGAGGAAACGCCAGTGAGATATTTGTCAGCCCTCTTCAGAGACTCATTTGGGCAGCGTGGAGGAGTATTTTCGGGCTTCGAATTATTTCCAGGCTGAATGAGTACAGACTCGGTTCCATTACTTTTTCTTTTGGTTTTTCAGGTTCATTTCATTTGTGGGCTCTCCATCGACCCGTCTTTGAACTTTTCGGGGAAGCTCCGCAGGCGGCGCCTTCTTGCAGATGCGGGCTTTTGTATCCAGGTCGTCGTGTAGTGCGAAAGCGGCACGGAGCTGAAGATGCCCCACGGAGCCGAACGGCTTCCTTTTCCGCTGGGGGCGGTTTGCGTTTCTCGGTGGCTGCCGAGAGCGGCGGCTAGTGTCTGCAGAGCTCGGCGGAGGAGTTGTAGATAGAGTTGACACGTTGCACATAACTTGCATACGGTTCCAGTTCCTCCACTTCCTGCACGCTCTTCAGAGACATCACAGTCATCACATAGCTATAATTTCATCCTTCGTGGTTTTTTTTTTTTTTGCTTTCTTAATAACTGAGCTTAATTTTAAAAAAGCAACAAATTCATATAATTGCTAGTGTTTCCAAAGCTTAAAATCCCTTAATAGTAAATCAATAGAAATAAATGAGCATTTAAATCCACCGTTTCAAAAACATTAAACATTTTTAAAGCATTTAAATTCTGTAAAATCAAAGAAACAGCCCAATATCCTAAACATAATGACACAGTTCTCTTATTTGCTGGGATTAATCAGATGGAAATGACCCCCCCCCTCCCCCCCGCACAGGAGTGGGGACAGCACTGACAGCACAGAGGATGCTTATGGCCCCCGCTTACCTGCACAACTTTAGGGGGTGTCGGGGATGGACTGCTTGTCTCACAGCAGTTCCTGAGGAACACAGTGGATTTGTTCAAAGGTATATCATAAGAATCAAAGGAGGACGTCAATTTCCCAATAAGAACAATGACATTTTAAACCCATGTGATGTTATAGCACTCTAGCATCCTAACCCAACAGATGAAAGGAACTCTTACCTGATTTTGCTTTGAAATTTCCATGTCAAATAAAAGCCAGCAAGGATAATGATGCACACTGAGACCAGAGAAAGTCCAATCCATTGAGCTACATGACCTAGAGGAACATCATTGTGTTTTAAAGAATGTATATTCCTTTATCAGACCTTTGTTACATGTCACTGTTTTTTATTTCAGAGGTTCACCCATCCAGATCTCTGGCTGCTACCTGCTGCTCAGGTCCCATAACCTGAGTCACTTTCTGGCTTCTGTGAGTCGTCTTATGACCAAAATGATCTTCTCCCGCTGAATCAGTTTTCTGTCACCCACTCACCTGCTTTGGGGTCTGAAAATCGCACCTCCTTGTGCTCCCCCGGCCAGCTTGGATGTGTGATGATGCAGCTCAGGTTCTCTCTGGAGATACGGTCAGGCAGGTCCAAGCGGCTCTCCAAGGTGTAAGTGCCGTTTGGGTTGTCGGTGGAGATCTGGGTCACTGTGGAGTTCCACGAGGTTCTCCAAGAGATGGAGGCTACCGGGATTCCCCCCACAGCTGAGCACACAGCCACTGTCCCGTTGCGGAGCTTATCCAGCCTGCTGAAGATCTGTGGAGGCACTGAGGAAAAACCGAGTACAAGGTTCAAGAACCAAGATGGTTTTTCTGTGTTAAAGTATCCATAGAAGGTACCTTCAGTACCTGCATCCCCTTCTAAGTTTTTCTGTCTCACCTCTTGCAGATACCGTAATCTCTGCAGTATAGGTTCCTCCCCAGTAAGCCGTCTCGCAGAGATAAACTCCCTGGCTTCCTAGAGTGATCTGAGGAATGTGCAGGTAGGATTCTCCACTGGTTCCGTTCCTCAGCTCCATCCCATTCTCACATGTGTCATGGTGACTTCCGTTAATGTGAAAAGCCACGCAGCAGTGCTTCCCCTTCACTTTGACTTTCCAGATGTTGTATATCATCTCTCGCCATGTTTTATTGCTGCATGTTATATTAGCACCGTTGTTCAGGTCGAAAACATTGTGCCTCTTTTCTGAAAATCAGTGGAAACGTGTGATATTGTAACTGCGTACATTGGTTTTCCATAATAAAAGTGAAAATTATGTCAATGTATCACTAAGCCTTAGAAAGTAGAGAGTTGCTAATCTAATACGGCATTCTGATCACATTTAGGCCACACTTCACTTTTCTTTGCACATCGTTCTGTTACCGCGGCTGAAGAAGCCTGATTTCATTAATGTTGTAGGTCAGTGTCTCCCAATACGGTCCTCAGGGACCCACAGTTGGTCCATGTTTTTCTTCCCTCCAAGCTCCCCGCCAGACATTCCACATTTTTGCTCCCTCTCAGCTCCCTACCAAGAGGGAGCAAAAACGTGGACTGTCTGTGGGTCCCTGAGGACCAGATTGTAGGTCATGCTGCCTGTTGCCATGCATTAGCTAATTGTAGATATTTAGGCAAGTGGCAATGAGGTCAAACCTTGCAATGTAGTGATGGTACTGTTATTGACTGTCTGGCACGTTTCCACGGAGTTTCCTGGTGGGGAAAATAGAGACTCTGTAATGGGGACATCAACCGCTGTGCAAGCAATGCCGTTTGTGTCAGTGTGAGTGAGTCATAGTATGAGCCGTATCTGATTCTGGCAGCCGCATCTATCAGTACCTGCCAGCACCCAGTATGATCACTGGTTAGCTGGAATTATATGGCATGAGGCAGAGGTTCACCCTGGACAAAATGCCAGTGTATAGCAAGGCCATAACTCATAGGCAAATCCATAAATTTGTACTACTTCAATTTAAAGCTCATCTTATGCTGTTATGAGCAGACGGCTCACTGTGGGATCTCCTCGGAATGCTTTAAAAATCCAATGTACGCCGCTGCTGTTGCCTCAGCCTTGACACTCAAAGTGAACATTTTAGGTCCATGTTTTAAGAGGATAGCTCACGCCGGGCACCTTGATCTAAGGCAGTCAACCAATTTCATCTCTCTCTTTCACCGGGAGTTCAATCCTTTCGTACTAGATTGCACTACGCCTATTAATTGCCCGTAATACTGGCTTTCTCAATATACAGATATGATACCAAGCATTAATTCAAATACAATCTATCAAATGACTTAAAGAATGACAGACAACAATATCAATGCACAACTGAAATGATGGCGTCTTTAAAGAAGAGAAATGTACACACCCTTGACCATCTTCAAGACGACGGCAAAGATGATCAGGTAGAACGAGTTAAAAAACCTGAGAGCAGCCATCCTTGCGGTCCTGTTGGGAGGTATCACTCGCGGACGGATTGTTTCAGCCTCTGTGCCTCTCGTTCCTCACCGATCTAGACAAAAAGACTAGATGCCGAGCCACCTGCTTTGTCTTGGAGTGAAAGAGTTGTGGTAGACTTACCAGAATCAGTGCCACCCCTTCGCTGTCAATCACATGACACCCACACAGCTGAATCTGAGATCTGAAAACCATGAAGGAGGAGATGTCTTGTCATTTGAAGTCTTTTATGTGTGAAAAGCAGTATTTTTAACAGCACAAGCATTTGAAGTATTGAAGTGTTTGTATTGTTCACTCTAAGTGATGATGTATCACAACACACCCATGTAAAGCGCCTTGGGCCGACTGTTATGAGAGGTGCTATATAAAAATAAACTGAATTGAAATGAAAGTGGTGACGGGTATATAATATAATTGAAAATATATTTATAGTGTCACAGATCAAAATAGTTATCTTTGCATAATCTATCATTTTTTGCTGTACAGAGCAACCCTGTGTTACGATGGTCCATGTTACAATACTTTGACTTGACGGTGGGTAAATGTTTTTCACTTTCAGTACATTATTCAATAAATTACATGAGATATTCAACCATTTTTTTATAAAGCAGGCTTTGTGTTAATGATTTTGCCAAATGTGGGCTAATGTAAGTGTTCTAAGCATGTTTAAGGTAGGCTAGGCTAGGCTATGATGTTTGTTAGGTTAGGGGTACTGTATTAAAATGCATTTTCGCTTTACGATATTTACGACTTTAGATAGGTTTATTGGAACGTGACCCCATTGTAACCTGAAGAGAGGATGTACTTTTGAGTAATACTTCCGAGAGTGTTTAAAAGCATTGGATTAAAAGGCTCCCTTCAATCTTCATGAAGTCAATCAGGAAATGCCAGGGGTATTTCTGCAGCATGTTAAGTTTTCAGAATAGTCAAATCTGCTGATGGAAGAGCTGAAGGAATATTATGGTACCTAAAATCATTTAAAATGAGAAAAGCTTACTAGAATACACACATTTTAGTCACTTCCTGAGAGAGATACGATCTCAAAGAGTCGTATACAATAACAGAAAGCACTTCTTGAAAGCCAGCATGTGCCAGAATGAAACGGCTTAATGCTTATATTTCAATAAAATTCATTTCAATACAATGAAATGCAATCATTTTACATTTAGCTAGCAGATACTTTTGGTCAAAGTAACAATTAAGTTAGACAAGATGCTCAGGGCCTAAAAAACAAAGACATAAATCTCTCTACTCATTTGTATATTTTCTTAATGTTTTTTTTTTCCATAGGTTAAAAATGTTATTTTCCATTTGTACTACCAGCACAGGGGGCGGCATGGTGGTGCAGTGGTTAGCACTGTTGCCTCACACCTCTGGGGCCTGGGTTTGAGTCTTCGCCTGGGTCACATGTGTGTGGAGTTTGCATGTTCTCCCCATGTCGTCGTGGGGTTCCCTCCGGGTACTCTGGTTTCCCCCCACAGTCCAAAGACATGTTGAGGCTGATTGGAGTTCCTAAATTGCCCATATGCATGTGTGAGTGACTGGTGTGTGAGTGTGCCCTGCGATGGGCTGGCCATTGCTTCTGGGATAGACTCCAGACCCCCCACGACCCAGTAGGATAAGCTTGGAGGATAAGATTGGAAAATGGATGGATGGACTACCAGCACAAAAAAACAGAAAAAGATGTAGAAAACACCAGAATGCTGCAGAATCCCTCAATGCTTTATTCCAAGACCCAGACATTCAGTAAAGACATAAGTGGCATTTGGTAAAGCTGCCCGGTCAATGGCAGCTGCTCAGTGCACCTGTGCTTTGCTGGAGGACCCAGACAAATGACATGTAAGCTTCTGAAATGTGGATGTTCTACCACCCAGGACACATCACAACAAAAATGATCAGGCAGATTCATCACATTTTATTAAGCAGAGGGAGTGATAGTAAAAGGTACAATGACATTTAGAAGGAGTCTTGGATCCTGTTTGAATAGATGAATGACAGAAAAGGAACAGAAAAAAAATTCAGACATTCATGAAAAAAGGAGAATATTAGGACAGCTTCTAACATGCAGGAATCAGGACAGACAAGCAAATCTGAACACTTTTTTTTTTCTTTAGTGGAGTACTCTGGGAGGGATTTAAGCATATTACTATGGGAGGGGTTTAAGCATATTACTCTGGGAGGGGTTGCAGGGCTTTGCTCTGGGCGGGGCTTTGGGGGGGTCACAGCATCGGTGAGGCAGATGCCACAGATCAGTTGCAGAGATCCTTCGAGCAGCAGAAGGCACTGACATTGGGAATGGAAGACATCAGATGGCAGTCTGACGCCTTCATGCATCTCCTAAAGTAATTAACACCTGGAGACAGAGGAAGAAATATGTAATTAATTTTTTATGCTCCTGGACAAAAACAATGGGCCAAACCCAAAATGGCCTGAACAGAGTTCAGATTTGAACGCTATA
>JAODJW010000001.1:44664874-44689397 GCA_026777045.1 Hyperopisus bebe | reverse complement strand
CAGGATGCTGGTGAATTTAACTTGAATTGCAACAGTAAGACATTCAGCTTCATAGCGGCGTCAAAGAGTGAAGCTTCACATGATGGAAACGAGAAAAAGCTGAACGATTCTGTGACAAACGGAGGGATGCAGCAGGAGTGACGGTGTATAAGAGGCGACCTTACCACAGCTGACAGCCAGCAGGACCATGGCGGTCAACACTATGGCCTTCATCCTTCATGCAGCTTCTAAGTCCAGAGAGGAATCAACGAGCTGGAAAGCAACATGAAACGGCACCATGCAAAAGCATTACCGAGATGAAAAAGAGACACAGATAGGATAGACATAATAAAAAAGATGTATTGCAGAAGGCCAGAGGCAGCTGGAATAAAATAAAACGTTAATAATTAAAGATCTGAAATGTAATCACAGCAATACCTAAACAGGATTTACAGGCCCAACTGAATGTGGTGTACCTTCAAATGCTGCTGTCGTATTCCAGCTGTGTCTCGTTTGAAGTCTGAGGTCATTCCACCAACACTGCCCACTTCATCTGTTTAAATACCTGTATAGTGGAACTGTTGGGAAAGCGGAGTTTGTGTTAAGCAATGCCAGTGGCATAAAACGTACAGCTTCAGTACTTGTGAAATGAGCAGGTGACCGCTAAAGGCACAAACACACACACACACACACACACACACACATTGGCATGGAGAACACTACACCACTGTATTCAGGACATCTCACAGAAAAAATATGATATGCTTTGCTGGAAGGTTACTGAGTTGTATTACGTGGCTCTAGGAGTGTGACAGAGGGTAACACTTTACAGGAGGGGACACAAATAATGTGGTATTATGCTATTACTTATGTGTTAATTAACCACAAACTAAGCGTTAGTTACAAACCGATGTCATGTTTGTTCATCATTAATGAATTGTCACATCCTGTATCTCAAGCAAGTGCTACATTTGTTACCATGTCTGTTAGTTATGTAAGCCTTTGTGAACTACTGAAGGAACAAATGAGTAAGACATGCAAAATACTTCTCATGTTTGTTCATCATTAATGAATTGTGATGCATCATTTATCCTAACAGTTACTATATTTGTTACTGTATCTGTTAATTCTGTAACTCTTAGTGAACTACTGAATGAATGACTGAGGAGCTATTAAAGGAACAAGTTATAAATAACACAAGTGAAATACTGATGTCATATTTGTTCATTAATGAATCATGACACAGCTTTCATCTTAAGTAGCAACTATACTTGTTCATGATTTCTACTTCAGTAATAACTGAGTTACTAATAATTATTTGTGTCCCCTCAACTAAAGTGTTACCTGACAATGTACAGAGCTTTATTCATTGAGCTGATCACAGCCAGAGTGATTCAGAGGCAGAGATAAACATCAGCAGATCGGCTACCAGGACTGAGAGAGCAAATTCCATTTAGGCCTGCAGGACAGTTTGCAAACATACACTTGTTGGATTTTTAACTTTAGATCAGCCTGCAAATTCACCAATGTTCGGGCTAAGTATGATAAACACAGAATTTGCTAAAAATGTAATTATGCTGAGAAAGGTGTCATTTGTGATGCAAAGCAGGAGTCTGGGACCGTCTTTAAAGAGACCGTGGACAACAGCACAGGAAACAGCTTAAGAAAGTCTCATAAATAACAGTGGAATATTAGAACAACTCCATATATCTCAGAATCGGGACAAACTAAGAAATTTTACTCCGATATAAAGCATGATCTGTTTCTTTTTCATTTTGTGGAGCTCTGTGGGCGGATTGCAACATGATAACAAACTATCTGGCAGGAATTCGGGCCAGCAGAACAGGTTTCAGTCGTGTACTTGCTGGATTTTTAGCTTTAGTTTATCTTGTAAGTCTACTGATTTTCAAGCTAAGCATGATAAACCCAGAGTTCAGGGTCTTCCCATCATTTCCTCGGTCATGTTCCCCTCCTTCCTACATCAGATATGCCTCCCCGTAAAATTCACCATTCCTAAAATCATGCTGTTTGAGGACAGAAAAAATCTTGGCGTGCCGTGCTGACTGATAAGTTTTTCTGGTGCCTTTTGCAAAATAGCTGAAAGAGGCAAATCTGAGTAAGCTGCTGGTCTATGGAAACATGACAGTACCATAATATATCAAACTCATTATAAATTTCCCTTTTACTGAGTATTTGACACTTTTTGCACAATGACTGAAGAGGGTGTGATAGTACAGGGTACAGTAACTTCTAGAAGGAGTCTGGCATCCTGTTTGAATAAATGGATGACAGAAAAAAACCCAGGAAAGAGGTTCAGAAGCTCTTATGAACAAAGGATCAGGACAAACGAACAAATCTGAACACTTGTTTTTTTATTAGAACTGGGAGGGTTTGAAGCTAATTACTCTGGGCGGGGCTTTGGGTGAGGCTCTGGGTGGGGTCACAGCGTGAATTTCCATCGGCGAGGCAGATGCTGGAGATCAGTTGCAGAGATCCGTCGAGCAGCAGTAGGCATTGACATTGGGAACGGACGTCATCAGATGGCAGTCTGATGCCTTCATGCATCTCTTAAAGTAATTAACACCTGGAGACAGAGGAAGAAATATGTAATAAATTTTTTATGCTCCTGGACAAAAACAATGGGCCAAACCCAAAATGGCCTGAACAGAGTTCAGATTTGAACGCTATAGAGAATATTTGGTCTCACATTAAACACATACTAATCAGGAAACGTTTTCCAACCTTCAATTATTTGCTGTTGAGACCCTTAAAAGCTTAATGTTTGCAATTTTAGGTTTGGTCCATTTTTAGCCCAGAGTGTATGTCTGCAGGCATTAGAGTGAGGCTGAGATGACTGTGTTATAGGAAATGCAAAAAAACACAAAATCTCTCCTAAGAACAGCAGAGGTCTCTCTGTGTAGGAATAAGGAGACTTACGCATAGGGGGTAGGAACATGACTCTGGCACAAACATCATTGGGAGATGAGCAGGTCTCCACTGTGTTCCTGCAGCCTTTGTTGATACATCTGTTACATCGCAGTGCCTCTCCTGGAGAAAGAGATGGAGGTCAACATGTCCTTCCTCACATTTTCACTCAGGGTTGTTACATGCTCATGACGGATTCATCACACGATCAACTCATTCAACTGAAATGTTCTTCTGCCTCAGGATGCTGGTGAATTTAACTTGAATTGCAACAGTAAGACATTCAGCTTCATAGCGGCGTCAAAGAGTGAAGCTTCGCATGATGGAAACGGGAAAAAGCTGAACGATTCTGTGACAAACGGAGGGATGCAGCAGGAGGGACGATGTATAAGAGGCGACCTTACCACAGCTGACAGCCAGCAGGACCATGGCGGTCAACACTATGGCCTTCATCCTTCGTGCAGCTTCTAAGTCCAGAGAGGAATCAACGAGCTGGAAAGCAACATGAAACGGCACCATGCAAAAGCGTTACCGAGATGAAAAAGAGACACAGATAGGATAGACAGAATAGAAAAGATGTATTGAAGAAGATCAGAGGCACCTAGAATAAAATAAAGCGTTAACAACTAAAGCTGTCAAATGTAGTCATAATTACACCTAAGTAGGGTTTACCGATGGACAGAAATAAGGCCTGATTGGATACAATGTACCTTTAAATGCTGCTGCGGTATCCCAGCTGTATCTTGTTTGAATGTGATGTTGTTTCACCAACACTGCCTTCTTTAAATACCTACATTGTGGGACTATTGGGCGGTACTACTGGGAAAGCAGAGCGTGTGTTACACAATACCCGTGGTTCAACAGGTATACAGTACCTTATGAAATTATCAGGTGACTGCTGAAAGCACACACTTTCGCAAGGAGAACACTACACTACTGTACTCAGGACATTGCAAAGAATACAAAATCCTGTGCTTTGCCAAAACGTTATGTTGTGTGACACTTTAACTGTGACAGAGGGCACAGAGCTTTGAACTGACCACAGTCAAAGTAACACAGAGGGAGAGAAAAGCAAATTAACAGCATATGCAGCATGTAACTGAGAGAGCAAATTCCATTTGGTTTTTTAGACTTTAGCGCAACCTATAAGTTCAAGCTAAACATGATAAACACCTGATCATGTCTTTGTCCTTCCAGTCATACCCCACCCTCTAAGATTCAACACCCATTAAAAAACACACACATTGTTCATGGACAGAGAGCAGTATGGCATCACTGTGTTTATTCGCTTAATTTGGCAAGTCGCTTTGGCACATTTTGCAAAAAACGGCCGAAAAAAGTCAATCACCAGATGCAACCTGCTGGTTTGAGAAGATATGAAAAAAGTGAACAAAAATGTTTTTAGAAATAACTATTAAATTCGGTTTTATTTGTTGGCTATGAATGGGCTGACGCCCCAATCCTGGATTAATACCTGCCTTGCACCCATAGCTTCTGCCGGGGCATAGGTGTCATATTAACCTTGGGATAACTTACTTTATGGCGTTTTCCAAATAAACGCCATGTTTGGCCCTGTTTTTAACGGGCTTCTTAGTCATTGAATGGTCACAGAATGAGAACTGTGACCGACAAAATCGCTAAGTACTGCTGCGTAACCAGCATTGCTATTTCTGCTGTGTTATTAACCAACAAAGCTTGTTGCAGTTTGCACAATCAAATAAGATAATCCTTTTCAAAAATGATTGACATGTGATGATTAAATTCCACCATTTCAGATAATCTTTTATTGATTAACTGTTGATTATGATACGAGGTCTTCAAAGCCATACTGTGCCTGTCCGCTCATCACTTTCTTGTCTCTTTGCACACAGGTCTAGAACTGAATGTCTGCCAGGCAGAGCAGAAGTTTAGACTAAACCGTTCTAAGGGATGGTGGGGGTTTTCTAGGAAAAAGCTAAAAATCTTTAAATTATGTGATGATATATATTAATCATGAACCTGAGATTGAGGCAATTAGCTCCATATCCCAGTACACAAAATGGCATACATTTTAATTTGATTCTTTTTCCCCAACCAAGCATACAATCGCTCATAAAGCACCCAAATATGTTGATTTGACTGAAATTTGACATCCATTTGTGTACCTTTTATACCTGCAGGTGATATCCTTGCATCAATTCCCCAGATGTTTCATAGTACCTCATGTCTTTGTTCCTTGTTAGCTTGTCTCTTATCTATCTTGCTACCTTTTCAGGGTTCCTGGTACAGGGTTCTTCAGTTCTGTCCATAAAACTCCTAATCTTTCCTGAAAGGGCCTCACCCAGTCACATAGCTTTGTTCATATAGTATTCTGTGTTCAATAAATTTGAAAAAGGGAACAAGTACTTCAAGGGGATAGAAGTTGATTATGATAAATCGGAAAAATGTTGTGGTCTCTTATTTAAGTGCTGATTATTATTACCAATTCCCATTGGTGTTATAGGGGTGTCAAGCTTCTTTAAGTTTCGCTTCCACATCAGGCAGAAACCATCAGTTCCATGTAGATAAATGTCACGTCATGTCGCTATGCCTGTCTTGCCTTTTTGTTTTGATGACTTGTGGTCCATTTTACTTCCAGCGTCAATTTGTTTAGTTTTGTTCTAATGACCCTTTTTTTCGCCCACAACACTTTCCATTGAGTCATTCGTTCCTCCTGCTGTGACAAACTTAAAAATCATGAAACGCCTAAGAATATTTATATGTTTCAAAAAAGGTAATACAATTATACTGTACTGCATTCTTTTTACTATAGGGCACAATCTTTTTTATTTCGTAAAAGAGTTGTTGTTTGTAACCGGGAGAAGGAAGTAAAAGACATGAATGAAATTTCAGTTTTAACTGCCATTTATTAAAATGACCATCTGTTAAAGTATTAGAATACCCTTTAGAAATATGAACCAGAAGCCCTTAAAGGCTTCTGTGTTCACAACCTGTTTCAACGTGGCTCCAAAGTAACTTTTTTCATGGGGACTGTTTTCACCTGTGGTACTGAAGATGAAAAATGAAGATGAAGACTGCCACCTCTGTAAGGTCACCAATAGTCAGGATCGGTCGGATGAGCCAGAAGCGGAGAATCAGGGTCGGGACACAGAGATCCAGGAAACGAGATTTATTGGGGCAAACAGGCAGACAATGCACAACACAGTTGAGACGGTAATGACGGAACTGGGGATACATACTCTGACCTGGACTTAAATACACATCACTTAATGAAACAACAAGAAACAGCTGATAACATTGGTATTCCGCATGAGGTTAACGAGGGGAGCGTGGCACATGGAAGGATCGTATGAGCAGGTCATGACAGAACCCCCCCCCCCCCCCCCCCCCAACGGCGCATACTCTGGGTGCTCCTACGGGGAACCAAGAGATGGGACCGAGGACAGGAGGCCTGAAAAACAAAACAATACCATTAACGGGACACCGGAAACAGTACGGACACACAGAACAGACACAACAGGCTAGACAACCACTGACAGACCACATGGAAGGTGAACAGGCACAGGGGCACCAAGAAAGGAGACACTGGGGGAACACCAACGGAAGGAACGAATGGACCAGGCGTGAACACAGGAGGGGAGACTGGCAGAAGGGAGGAGGGAGCTAAAGCCGCCTCAGGCAAAAGCACCACCACAGCCGGAGAAGGTGCAAGCGACCAACATGTCGGAGCGGGGAGACCCTGCAGGTGACCGGCGAGGCGGCGGAGGCAGGACCGGGGAGACCCTGCAGGTGACCGGCGAGGCGGCGGAGGCAGGACCGGGGAGACCCTGCAGGTGACCGGCGAGGCGGCGGAGGCAGGACCGCAGTCGGCCGACAGGACGCCGCAGGCGGGACCGAAAGTGACCCCCGAGCCGAAGCCAGGGGGACCGCAGGCAACTGCTGAGCAGAAGCCGGAGGACCCGCAGGCGATGGTGAGAGGGTGGAGGAGTTACTCCCCCGGAGGGGTCCAGTGGGGCCAAGGGAGCCGGTGTTGTGGGAGCAGGGTCAGGAGCCGGGGGGACTGGAGCCGGAAGGTCAGGATCAGGAACCTCTGGGGGCACCACAGGAACCGCCAGCTCAGGAACCTCGGGCGGCAGAGTGGGGTCCGCTGGCACAGGAACCTCAGTGGGTGTAGCGAAAACCTCGGGCGCAGCAGCCGGGGTTGGCGCCTCAGGAATGGGCATGGCCTCACCCGTTAAGGGAGCCTGCTCTGCCTTCAACCGGAGCAGCCTCCGCAGGTTCTCTGTTATTCTGTCCAGCTGTCCAGTGGTGAAGTCGGGGTGAATGCTGCAAACTCCGCTTGAAGTTGTGTACACATCTGGGCAGCCTCTGGGAGTTTTGCACTATTGAATCCTCCATCACCTTCCAGAAAAGACCCTGGTGGGTGAAGAACGTCCCAGCCAGGGTCGTAGCCGCAGCAAAACGGGCTTCGAGCAATCGCTTTGGCGAAGCTGCGGTGGTGACGTCATTCGCAAACACCCTCGGATTCAGAATCGGGAGGTTCCTCCTGACATGTAGCATGGCAGGCAGTGGAGATAGAGACGGCCCCAATGAAGATCTATGGTATCTTCTCACGTCCTTTGCGTCTCCGCTTCTTTCTGACAGAGCCTGGGGCACCTTTGGCAAATCCGGCCGACGATCACACGTCAAGCCACAGTCTGTGGCTACCTGCCTCCGTTTTGCTTCGGTCGCCCCACCTCTCAGCCGCCGCAGGTTGTAGCTCACCTCTTCCATGAGGTGAGAGTCTTTGGACGGGGACATCTACTCAAACATGTCCCTCGTCTGGAAGGCGAGGGCTCGCAGCCCAGGGTCATCCTTTACCTCGGGCTGATCGAACCAGTACAGAGCCTCATTAGCTAGATCAAGGTGTCGCTCCTCGATCCGAGCAGGCATCTTCTTGGGGAGTTCTGTCATTCTGTCAGGATCGGTCAGATGAGTGGATAATCAGGGTCGGGACATGGAGATCCAGGAAACGGGATTTATTGTGATAAAATTAGCTGGCAAGAATTTTTACCGCTGCAACCTCACCCTAAATTTTACCACAACTCTCAGCAAATTTTGTCCGCCCACCCCAGTCGGCAATATATAAATACGGTTTTACTGTAATACCAGCCAAGCATCGGCTAATACCCTTACCCTCCTGGGCCCCTCATCTGTATCCCTGTCTGCAATAGGGCTCAGTGTCACTCTGGAGATCCCCACATTCAAGTCATGAAGATCTTCCTTAAATTCATCCTTTCCATGAGTGCATTGCCATTAAAGAAGTTTATTGCCTCTAGTTCTGCTAGATGACCTAGAGGTGATAGCACAAGAACAGGAAAGAGGAATCCAGAAAATGCAATGTTCAAGGTGTTGTTTGTTTTTCAAGCATTTTGCTGCAGAGAAAATCCAGGATGTAAAAACAGAGTGTGCTCAGCTTGATTCAATAGACTTGGAATTTCCCTGGTGTGGCAACTATGTTATTAGGCCAAGCTTAAGGAAATTGGCACCAATATCACCTGTGAACTGTGATCTTGTGGCCAATGGGTACAGCGCTGTTGAAACAACAGTCTGTGTTCATGCTAGACAGACATCCACTTCAGCTGATTTTGAATATGACAAAAGATGGCCTTGAAAACAGGAGAAGGACGTGGCAGGCAAAACCAGCACAAAAGTACATCAAACAAATGTACAGGAATGTTTGTGAGATCGAAGTGCTTTTCTGTCAAAGTGACGTCATCGCCTTCCCAGAAGCCACTGCAGGCTACATGAATATTGCTCTGAGCTACGGGCACTAGCAGTCCTGTACCTCCTCCCCTTACAGGAGCATCTGGTAATAATGTAGCTACCGCAGTTGCAGTACTCAGTAGCATGGTTCTGAGCATGAGCAGAGAGCCCACACTAACTTTCTGTTCTTTCTGTCTTATTTGTGCAGATTTCTGCTACACACCTGTCTGTCAATGGAACAAATGAATAAATCAAGCTACTCATACCACAGATGTCAACTTGCTTAGAACATACCGATTACATAAATGACACTGGTCGACGCATTTTTAATTTTGCTTTTGTCACGCGAATGAAAATAAATGAATCTTACAACATTTTTTGTGCCAAATTCAAATATACAATCAGGATTTCCCTATCTTTCAAGGATTTTAAGTTACACACAATCAAACCATACGCTACACATATATTTAGAATATATGTGCATAGTGGGTGTAACTAGTCTAAAAATTAGAAGTGTATGATTTTCCTCTGTACTTGGCCTTGTGAACATCCCATGTCAGGGTTCAGCAGAAGTCAGCCAGCATACTGGGACTCCACTCTCATCAGAGAGAGTAGGACCCTGTCTCAACATTCTGAAATGTGTTACAGCCTGTAGACGCTGCCAAAACTGACTTACAGTACTTTGTGCCCTTTTGTAAAGTCTTAAAAATGTTCACAAATAAAAATAAAATCATTTTTACTAAATTAAATTTTGATATAACCATATATTCTCCATAAGGAATTATATACTATCAATACAGCCTAAAACAGCATCACACTAAAACTATGGGCGACAGAAAAATTCTGAGTGAATTTCTGAAATCAGAATAAAAAAGTACATGAAAGACTCCCCATGGTTGTTCTGTGACAAGCTCTTTGCTAACCAGTGTAACCAGAAAGGTCTATGCCAGAAAATCATGCTGCATAATCCAGGGTGAGGCCAGTAGAGTTGAGTGTTTCACTTTTGCAGGTTCATATACAAGAATAATTAAAGTAAATAAAAGGGGAACTGATTGACTGTTAGCCCTCAAATTACGCAACAGGCTTTTTCCACATGTGCCACCAAAGAGTTGGGAAAAGGACGGTTCTGTGGAGGACGGTTACCGGAACAGAGTCCAGGTTATGTAACTCCAAGACGGTTCTGTGGAGGGCAGTTACTGGAACAGAGTCCAGGTTATGTAACTTCCTTATTATAAATGGGTTTGAGAATGGGGTGTGCATACGATTACTATTTGCCCATTGGCTCTCTCCACCATGGACAGGGAAAAAATACCTGCCAATATTTACCCATGCATCTCTATGTGTTCAGTTTAATTTATTTGCATTTCTATATAGCGCCTTTCACAACACATTTACCCCAAGACACCTGACCAGAGTGTAGCAATGACCAACCAGCTACCCTTGTGATGGCCTCTTTTTCTGCTGGTAAGAAATCACTCACACAACAGCACAATAGCCTGATACCACTAACAGAATCTGCTTCTGCAACACTGGTCAGAGTTAGATTAAATAAGCCAGGATGTTTTATTCTGACACCAAATAAAGATACAAAAAAATTTAATCATTGCCTATACCAGTTTCATGGGTATTAAATCATTGCCTATACCAGTTTCATGGGTATTAAATCATTGCCTATACCAGTTTCATGGGTATTGGGGTTTCCCCTGACATGGACGTAACTTTGGGTTGAGCACTGGGGGGGCTGAGGTCTCCACCCATTTAAGGGAGTCTAGGGAGTTGTATTGACTGGCTACAACCCACCCCTACCCCCTACAACCTATGGCCATGCCCCGCAACTTAATAAGTGGGGGTGTCACTTTCATTTTCAGAGAGGGTTCCCACACAAATCTCCCAAAAAACTGTTTATCGAGTTTTATTTTGTGACCTATTTTAGTTTTTTCATAGACTTCTTTGAGAAGTCAAAGTGATCAAATATTTGTGGTCGAACTGTTGAAAAATCACTGGATATCAATGGATAATTTCAGTACAGCTTTTGAAAGAAATAACCAGATATGTTGGCAGAATGAGTATGAAATACCCTTTGTTTTCCTGAAAATTATTTAAGCGTGACATATCTGAAGCATTTTGGGCCAGTTTATGCCCTTTCCTCCAGTCAATGCACCTACTTACCAGCTTCTATTTATAGCCAATAATCATAAACCCAGTTCATAAACTGGTTTCAATTGTTTTTTAAAATCAGATTTGAATTTGAATCCTAATGAAAGTCACTTATATCTGTCCTGCAGCCTCGGCACTGAAAGCAGTGGCTCTGAATTTACCTGCAGCTTCACACTGCCGGTATCTCGCGAGCAGGAGGTTCCCCCATCAGGACCATATTACCCAATATGCTGGTCACCTAAAGATCAGCCACATGTGCGGTTTGGGAATTCACTGCCGTCTTCTCCTTTTATGATCTTATAGGGATTCAGCAAAGGAAGAAGGGCTCATTTTCTTAGCAGTTTTAAGATACGATAAGCTTTTAAAAATCACAGATTATTCAGGTGCATTCTTTTTCATAATATTGCGCAATAAAGTGGTCTCCAGCCTCATTTATATTGAGAGCTACATCTACACACAGATTTCTAAGAAAATTATCTGGGCAGCCGTGTGTTTAATACAAGTTTACCTCAGGCTCCCTGCGCTTTTTGAAGGCAGTGCCACAGGGGAACGGCAGCCATGTATGCATCTCAAAAAACAAAACCTAAACAAGCTACATTTAAATCAGCATACACGACATAATGGACAAGCATTTAAATCTTGAATATTACATTCTTTCTTTTTTTATAACATATAATGATGAACCACGATCTGAATTAGGCCTAATTCAACAATTAGTCAAATCTCAGCATTTATTCGTTGTGAAAACCTCACATTTAAAGTGTTCCAGCCACACGTTTTTTTCCTTTTTAAAGTTTATAGTAATATAACTATTTTTGCACACATGCACTGATTGAGACTTCCCCCAACAATTCCAACTGTGTTACTGTGTTATTCTAGGGGACTTCACCACCCTGTTAGTCTGCATTCCTGATGTTTGAACAGATAGACTTCTAGATAAACATACCACTCACAAGCTGTTTATCTACCACCACAACAAAACTAGTTGTTCCAACACCATTCTGGGCCCCAAGCAAACAGGCCACTAAACTATCTCTCCACCCATTGCATGCATACAATTGTTAACTACTACACCTTATCAAGACTTAACGATATTGTGGTTTAGATTTGCACATCCTTATCACCACCCTTATGATCGACCTATTTATTAGGAGTCCAAGCAGCGACAGCTGCTGGATCTCTGTTGTTTCTCCTTATTTATTTTGAACCCGTCCCCTACTCCGCAATTTTGGCATCCTCCAGACACGTGACAATAAAATTTGAAACTCTCGCTTGAAACGAAATCAGAATCGTTCTTCATACTATCAACCTCCGCCTCCTGGCGGACAACATGCGAAACGCTCCTTTCCGCGTCCGTTACCACGGAATCTCACGGGTGTTTCCAGTCTCCATGGTGACGGCACAGCGTCTCCGCCGTTTGGCACCGCGACTAAATCGAGCTGCATCAGAAATCAACCGCGTGAACGGCGTGGAAATGAGCGCATATGCGACTCTCGTCGTAAATCGCCCTCGCCGGGGTGATATTAAGGGCTATAGGGAGCAGCGGTCACACGATTGCCTTTACGGTGGGTCAGCCTGCCATATCCGCGCCTGGGCTGCTCCCGAGGCAGGCCGCCCATTGTGAAAGTGGATGTAGCCTAAAAAGCGTGTTTTCCCGTAGATCCGCTGTTCACAGTGTCCGGGGAATCGGACCACAGACGGGCTTGCTTCATATCGCACACCTCCGGGCAACGACTGGTCAGTACTTCTTTGCCAAATTCTTCGCCTTGCTTTTGGAGGTATCTCATTCACGATCAGTGTTAATTACGCATAACTGTAACCACACTGCCTTAATATGATACTCAACACCCTTTGGTAACCTACTTGTTTCAAGCCTACAAAAGCACAGTCCATCCATATTGAACGGAGTAAAATTAAATCGTTCTCAGTCGTTATTCTATACTGTCAACTTCTTCCAGCTTTTGATGTAATTATTGACTCTCGGCTCCCAGAATCGGGTTCCCAATTATGAGTCCATGTTCAGCAGTCTGCCCCACCACCCCAGCTACAGCCTGCGCCTGGAACCAAAGGATCCCGTCCCCGCTTTCATTGACCGACGCTGGCGGGGGCATCTGGATCGACGGCGGGACGCGCTTCTGCGGCTGGCGGGGTAACAGGGGCGTGTGTGCGGGGGGCATTTAATGGCATTAATTTAATGATTTAATTATTTATTTTAATCATTACTATGTAAAGGCTTATGAATGCCTCTGCGCGATTAATTTCTTGTTTATAATACACAATGTTTGCAATTAATACAGTTTCAGCCCAGCGTACCCGCGCCTCCGGAGTCACCCCCCGGATAACTGCGAAGTTTCGGGGGCGGATCGGTGCAAATTCTTTAAGCGGTAGGAAATCTGCCTTAAGTATGATTTCATTATGTTGAACTGCAGCAATACACAGCTCGTTATCCTTATTAAGTAATTTGCATTCGACATTGTTATGGCTATTCAGACGCTATCGTGTTGCTGTTTAGTCGTGTGAAATCGAATCGGTTATAATTACGGGAAAACGTGGTTCTAATTACCTGTCTTAAACGGTGCTGGAGAAACCAGTAGAGCTTGCTCTCAGATTAATTGCTGCAGGGTTGACATTTTTTTTAATGTGCCTGATATTTCGACCGCAAATCATTATCAAAATCATTATCAAATATGGAATATGTGAAATACTTGATACCGCAGAGGTGTGTAACGTGTAAATCCTGGTATCCCGTGTCCTTCGTTTGATCTAATTTGTTCTTTAAATCCGTTTTTATCCCTCTTCTTCCTCCTTCCTCATCATCTCCGATCCGAATTCCCATTCCTCCCTTTTAGCCCTCTGATTCCCTTCTCCTCACAGCTCCCAGCCCATGTGTTACTGTCACTTCCCAAGTGAGTTTACAGCATATACTATATAGCGCCTTTCATGCAGGGAATTCAAGTGCTTTGAAGTAAATAATATATGTGAAAATAGACATAGAAATAATATGGATAAAATGAAATAAAATGTAATGAAATTTAAAGAATGAGAGTAAACGCCTAGGTCGTATCCACCTAATAAGATTAAAATTGTATGAGCAGAATAACTAAACGTAACATAGGTGTAAGCCGGATTCACAAAGCCCCGTATTTCCGTTTCCAGAGCCAATCCGTACTCCTCTGCTGACCGGGTCGGGGACCCTACCCAAGGTCCTTTGCAGCGCTCACGGGGGGTGCAGACTGATTACCGCGACAGTGAGGCGCAGACAGACCCCTACAGCCCCAGCTATGTGGTGAAAGCTGACTCAGTGCCAGAACTTCTGACTTTGGCCACACTAACATGGAGTACGAACCCCCCCCTCCCCCCCCCCACTGGGTTACAAGACATGCTGTGAAGCTGTGTTTACAGTGGTATAGGGGTTTTGAAATGATGGGGACTCTAGCACTGTTTGCCCTAAGCATAGACATAAAAATAAAAACAACTGTGTGACACATGCCAACTCCCCCCACCCTCATGTCCTGGCAGACCGTGGGCTTCCGGCGGGACTGGCTGAGGTGGAACTGATAGAGAGAGCCAGAGCCAGGAGGAGCTGGGAAGAATCTCTTCCACCCCTCAACGACGTGTCCCAGTTGGACAAGAGGAGGAGAATGATGGAAGAGATGGAAAGGAAGGAGTGGGTTTTCAGGGAGGAAGAGATACAAAAGTGAGAAAAAGACTTGTAACAGTAGGCTACTGGAGAGAGTTGCTTCATGGTATCTACTTTATAAGCATGATCATTTGGAGGAATGTTCTGCTGGAACGTCACTTAGCTGTGACCCGGCCTAATCTCTGCCTGTGTTTGATAACATACCTGCATTTTCTGCCCAGCCTGTCCTGATTTTTTTGAGTACGTCCCGCTGTCCCAGGTTGCAGGAGGCACGACTAGACCTCCTCATGGGCCTGCTCCAGCAGAGGGAGCAAAGGAAGGAGGAGATCACGGAGAAGCAGCTGAAAACACATCACGCCGTGCTCCAGAGTGACATGGATGCCCGCATCAGCAAAATACGGAGTGCTCATGTTCTCTGTAAGAGCTGCCAGCCTCCACTGACCCTAAGAAACACAGGGCTGCTGCTGGTATCTGAGGAAGTTCTGCAAGATTTTGTCTAACACAGTGGTTCTGAAACTGAGAGTCGCAGATAAAACACTATTGTTATCGGTAATTTTGAAAATGATAAAAACAGACCTGTTTGGCGAAATTTATTTTCGGTTCTTGGCTTTGTGTCTCTGAAGGAATTTGGACCTCATGGAATATTCCTGACATGAAGCATTTCAGGAAAGACACGGGTGGTGAAATTTGACCATTGCTTTTTGGGTGCTTACCAGGCCAAAAAAAATTGAGAACCACTGATCTAACTGACCGCAGTGTGTGCTAATTGCTTGTTGAATGACCCACCAACCTTCGATGAGAATATCAATTCACCAGATCACCCTCATCCCATCCACAGCCATCCGGAAGCTGATGGCCAAGAGGAGGAACGTGGAGGGGAAGCTGGAGAGGCGTGACACCGTCACTGACTACTGTAACTATGGCTCCCATGTCTACGCCCCTCTCTCCCGCTCCGGGCTGCTTCCTGATCGTCACTTGGAGAGCAACGTGGTGAAGAGCCGATTCCTCAGTACCTACCAAGGTCCAGCTTTTTTCTCTTAAACAATAACAAGAAACGCTTGGGGTTGATAATGTCAAATTGGAAATGGCTCCGCCTAACACCAATGTGCATTACAAAGCTGATGATGGTGACAGTGATGGGGTCCCTTCCTGTGCCATTTCATTGGGTTTACTGACATCACTTCCTGTTTCATCATCACTTCCTGTACAGGCTTACTGGAACTGGAAGCAGGCCTTCCTGCTTCAGCCTTACTGCCTTGTACCACTGCCCCCAAGCCAAAGGTTGCTAAGGGGTATGTCAAACGCTCTGACCGCTACAGGATGGAGCTGGACAGGACGTACCAGGTACAGCATCCATGGGAAAATGGCTAGCAGTGCTTCATGTATGCACCTTGACACCGGACTACGTTTCCTGTTACAGTCCTGACTTGCAGCCTGACAAGTCCCAGAAACACTTGAGGAATGTCGCCATATAGTTTATATTGGTTCAGGGGGTGGCCCTGCTTTCTCAATGGTATGTGGCTTTGGATAAAATTGTGTGACCTTCACCCAGGAGCTGAAGGAAGCGAAAGTGCAAAACGAGAGCAAGCCCCTGAGATTCCTCCAGAGGATGGAGAAGCCTGCTCCTCGCCCCCCCACCCCAGGCGTAGCGGTTCCCCCAGAGGTCAGCTGTTCTCACTGTCAGCTCCTGGTCCACATCTCCACACTCTCCGTAATGTGCCTTGATCTGTCCTTTCAGGGGGAGGAAGACAGGGAGCTGGCCATCATCAACCTGCAGAAGCTGCTGAGGGGCAGAAGCATCCAGAACATGGTGAGTCTATATGTGAACACCTTTCCCCGCTAATGCTTTCAAAAATGACACATGAGCCCCAAAGCATAAAGACCGTAGCTGCATATTCCACATGTCCTTCAGATGTTCGAGGGCAAGATGAAGCATCTGGACCTGATCCAGGAACTACGCAGCACTCATGCCCTGCAGCGGGAGGAGCAGGAGCTGAAGCAGGCTGACAAAGAGGCCACCCTGACCATGCAGAGCCTGAGAGAGATGCACCAGCACAAGGTTTGGCAGTTTCCACACACACAGCACAGACAGAAAGTGGAGGGGCACTGTAAAGTGGCTTGAGAAGCATTTAAAAACACCTTAGTGGTGATATGTAGTCCAGCTGGGTATGGATCTGTGCCCATATCCAGATGGTTTTGGGTTTGAATCCCAAGTGTAAGCATATCACTTTTGGGCCCTTGAGCAAGACCTCAGAGTGCTAGCTAATCATACTGTCTGACCCCAAATGTGCTTGTATATTTAAGTGTGTGTTCATCTCCCATGGACCAAGGTTATCCTATTTCTGCTCGGGGATGAGCGAAGTATCTCTATGTTATTCTCTGCAGGTGTGGATGGCTGAGGGCCTCCAGGCAGGCGTGGCAGCTGGGGTGCTGGCAGACATGCTGGACTTCCTGTCCAAGGAGCTGGTGCGCGTGCAGGAGGAACGGCGGATCCATGCCCTGGTACTGCTGGCCGAGCGGGACCGCCGGCGCCGTGAAGCAGAGGAGAGCGGGAGGAGGCAGGAGGAGGAGAGGCGTCGCCGCGAGGAGGACGAGATCTTCAGACAGGTTTGGGAGGTGTTATGCACATACACTGGCAGGGTTACTCAGCTAGATGCTGAAGCTCTGTCCCAGCATAGTATCTAGCAAGCATTGTTTTTCAGGTGGTTCAGGTGCACCAGGAGACTGTGGACCTTTATCTGGAGGACATTATCCTGGGAAGCATAGAGAAGACCGCCGATGAACAGGCCAGAGAAGAGATCCGCAAGATGGCCAAGGAAGTCAACGACATCGCCTACTCCATGGAGGAGGTGTATGTGTCTCAGTTATGGGGTTATGACTTCATCACAGGGATATCCGACGAAGCCCATCTAGAGATCCTGACTGAGGCGGGAATCTGCCACTGACCTCTAACATAGCCTAGTGATGGTCTCCTCATTCTTACCGCTGTGATTGGAACCGTTTATGTTGCACCTCCACAGACGCACCAGCCTGCAGTCTCAGGAGATGGTGGCTGAGATGGTGTACAGTTTCCTGATCCCTGAGGTGCAGAAGATCACCATGAGGCAGAGAGGTGAGCTCCAGTGCAGCACCCATAACCACAGACTCCGTTGCCTACTGGGAACCATTTATCACAGAGCTTAAAGGTCATGTTGTTATCACTCCTGAAAAAAGAAATCAGGTATTTCACAGACTGATACCTCATCGAAGGGTGGCTGTTTATTTCTTATATATCAGACGCAGAGGTCCATAGAGCTACTGGAGGTAGTACTTCCTTTATTTTTAGATCCAGAACCCATTACTATGATTTTATTGTCATTTAATAATGCATTCTTCTCTCTTTTTTAGAAAAATACACTATTGTAATATTGTAAAATGCATTATCTTCTCACCTCTGCCACTGATCGGAGCAGGGGGGGTGTCCCATGATAAGCCAGAAATCCCGCTTTGTGGAGGAGAGAGATCAGGAGAAACTGAACAGTTCAGGGTGTTTCAAAGTTTTTTGCATGTTTTTTGCCTGCTAAAGCCTGTGCGCTGAATCCGGTCAGACAGGAAGAGCGAGTGTAGCCAGGCAGAACACATACGCAGTGGCGGCCGTGTCCTGCAGTGCGGGTACAACGTCGGCGATAATGTAGGGGAGGATTAGTGGGACAGGGGAGTGATTAACAGAACATGTGTCCCGCAGTGAGGGAGAACCAGCGAAGGCATCTCAAGGCTGCTCACCATCTCATCCACGGACATGCACACGTCTGCATCGGCCCCAGGTCCTCATCACCTTCTTCACAGGCCGCTGCCCAGGTCCCGGAGGATGTGCTGGACCATTCAGAGGGGACAGACACCGGAAAGCTTCCAGCATCCCGAGTCGATCGGCAAACAGGAAGCGACGGCAGCTGAGGCGCCCATCACGTCTGGTTTTTCTAGACCATTTAGCCAGTAACTCCGAAGGAAGGCAGAGCCTTGACCCTCCATCCCATTCGAAAAGCATGAAATGCAGCAAAGCTCCGAGTCCCACACTCAAGTGGCTGCACTGCAGTCAGTTAGAACCTAATGATCCATCCCATTCATCTCAGTGCAATTTTCTCCGCACTTTCATACACAGCTCTCAGTCCTAATTAGTCATCAGGCCATTGAAGGATACAGCTCCCACATCTGTCCCTGTGTGCTCACTTCACAGTGAGGTGGGACTCTTGTTAGAGAAACATGAGGGGGAGAACCAAATAAATGATTCTGAATAGATTCCAGTCAGGGGGCCCAACACTTTATGGGGACTCATGGGAGTTTTACTTACAGAGAAATGTTCTGAGGGTAAAATTATAAAAAAAAAAGATTGGTTTAGAGAGATAACCAATCAGATTGCTTGTAGAGGAAGTGGGTCCAAGCACCTAGAAGGGGCTGGACCAAGACATCTGATTTGTTTGTGTGCTCCCTGGTATTAAATTTGGCTTCATTCACCCTCCCCCCACCAACTATAAATAAACTTTTACCTTTAAATTATTAATTTGTGCCCACCCCCAATATCAAACTTTCTCCTATTATTATTCCTTGTTATTATTGTGAAAAGAGCGTCAGTAACCCCGATTAAGAAAGAACTGTTGGCAGCGGGGGCTCAGACAGGTGTTGGGTGCGGATCGCGCCTAGTAGGAGCGGGGGGCGGGACAGGACAGGACAGGACAGGGTGTTTCGAAACTGCTGTTATTATGACTCCAGTAACCAGGAAGAGGTGGCGGACGCTGTCGGGTCGTGCGCAAGTGCGACGCCGCTTACAACTTTCTTTTCGTTAGTCCGGTTGGTTTGGATGTGAGCGCGCTTAGGGGCCTGTGGTGTGAGGGGACTGTTTGCTGACCGCCCTGCCGTTATGTCAGAGTAAGTACTTCGCTCCCCACTTTCCCATACCGAGCCGTTTCGATGTGTTCATATTTCCAGTTGCGATCGGCGATCGATACATAAGAAAGAAACGACGTCCACCTTTATAGCGTTCACCGAAGGGTGGCATGCGGAAAAACGGAGTTATCCAGGTGTGGGACCTGCAACACACGCAGGTCCGCCGGCAGACCACACGGAGATGAGCAATTACAATACACCTCTACACCACTGCAGTCAATTACGTCTTTAGACATGAAATTATAAAACAATACATTATTTAAAAATTTAAATGTTTTAAACTGAACCAAAGTCAAAGACTTTCAGAAATGATGAGCATCCCTTAGACAGGTTATTGTTTATGATATTTCCAGAATATCTCATCTGGAAGGTCTCATAAATTGTGTTCCAATGCCAGGGTCAAAGTTCACCTCTGATATGAAAATATATCAAACTCTGCCAGATCACAGACACCAGATCTGATTCTGATTGCAAGAACCAGGTTCGTGTTTGGGTCCTGTGTACATACATATGAATGTTTTTTTTTTTTTTTTGTTCTTTGTAACCAGTGTTGCCTGATTTGGTGAACTGGAGTTTGCAGTTGGATGCTTGGTTAAGACTTGGTTCTACAACTGTAGTTCTGGTCATTAATATCCTCTGCTAAATAACCCATAGTGGCACTTTAGTACATAATAATTGCAAAAGTATGTGGACACTAGCTTGTCCAATACAACCCCTTTTCAAAAAAGCTGGGATGCTGGGTAAAATGTAAATGAAAGAAGAAAGCAATGATTTGCAAATGATATAAACCCATATTTAACCGAAAACAGAGCAAAGACAACATATCAAATGTTGAAACTGAGAAATTTTATTGTTTTATGACAAATACATGCTCAATTTGAATTTGATGCCAGCAACATGTTTTAATAAAGTTGGGACAGGGGCATGTTTACCACTGTGTTGCATCACCTCTTCTTTTAACAACACTCTGTAAACATTTGGGAACTGAGGAGACCAGTTTGCTGGACTTTTGAAAGTGAAATGTTGTCCCATTCTTGCCTGATATAGAATTTCAGCTGCTTAATAGTTTGGGGTCTCATTTGTCATAATTTTCATTCCATGATATGCCAAATGTTTTCAATGGGTGACATGCCTGGACTGCAGGCAGGCCAGTCTATCACCCAGACTCTTCTCCTGCGGGGCCATGCTGTTGTAATAAATGCAGAACGCAGTTTGGCATTGTCTTGCTGAAATATACAAGGCCTTCTATGAAAATGATGTTTGACCTGATTACTGATAAGCTGGATGGTCTCTCTCCTCTTTAGCCTGGAGAACGTGGCGTCCATGATTTCCGAAAAGAATTAGAACGTTTGATTCGTCAGACTGCAGGGCATTTTCTATTTTGCCTCCATCGCAAATGAGCTCAGGCCCAGAGTAGAAGGCGGCGGTTCTGATTCATGTTTAGTAGTTCAGTAGTGTTTCACCCTAGATTTTTGGATGCAGCAATGAACTGTGTTTGCAGACAATTGTTTTAAGAAGTGTTCCTGACTCCATGCAGTGATTTAAACTATAGAATCGTGTCTGCTTTTAGTGCAGAGCTGCCTGGTTTTCGCCCTTGTCCCTTGCGTACAGAAATTTCTCCGGATTCTCTGAATCTTTCAATGGTATTATGTACTTTAGATGACGAAATCCCCAAATTCTTTGCAATATTATGTTGACGGACATTATTCGTGAATTGTTGGACTATTTGCCCATGCAGACTTTCACAGGGTGCTGAACCTCTCCCCATCTTCACTGCACAGAGCCTCAGCCTATCGCTATAATAGCCTCAGTTATTCTGGGAGGGCTTTCCAATGTTGTGTGATAGTTCAAAGCCCTTTCTGAGAGTTTGTGTGGCTTTACCACGTTATAACTGAGTTTGTCCCCCAGCGTTTCAGCTTGATAGTCACTTGCTTTTGACCAGGGCTGGTCTTACAAGGCTGAAATTGGGCAAACTGACTTGTTGGAAAGACAGCGGCCAACAAGGGTCCGAAGTGAAAATCTTTAACATCTCCGTTGTTCCGGTCCATTCTGCTGCCAGTGTTAATTGCAGGAGATTACATGGCCGTGTGCTTCATTTTACACTGACAGCAGTGTGTGTGAGCTAATTCATTAATTCAACTAATTATATAGTTAATTCCACTAACTATATAGTTTTGACTATGTAGGGCGAATGTTGGTTAAGTGAGACAAATGGTTATCTGGAACATTTTTATGTATGATCTTATATATTTTTACACCTCTGTGTTCTGTTAACTTAAGCTCAATTCTTGAGCTTTCAGTAATACTTTTATGTTTTAATATTTCTGATTAGGATCATATTTTTAAAGTGACAGAGAAAATTTTTTCGAAACTTGTCTCAGTTTACCAGTATCAACCCTGTATGGCTTTATGGAGCTGTTTTTAATTGGATCTGTCTTCAGATTGCTACAAAAGATAGGTGAAGTAATTCACAATTATTATTAGCAATGTTCAACATACATAGTTGCGCTAGACCTCAGTCCATTGTTAGTAGGTTGTTAATGGTTTACTGGACTAGGAGCATACAGTGAGCATGCAGCGTTCCCAACAGCAACCTGCGGTTACCGTGCACCCCACACTACTGCCAATAGTTATTACTCCAAATACCATGGTAATCAGGAGATGTCTTGACAGCAGAGCTCTTTATTAAGGACGCTTCCTTGAAATGTATGTAAGTTCACAGTTTTCATTTCAGCACTCAAATGACAGAACTGCTTTAACTGTCTTCAGCGTGAAGTCGTACATACACTATAAATTATTTTAATATAGCATCTGCTGTGATCGTTGTGCTACTAAGAGACAGTTTATTAAAGGTGATATTTACGCAGAGAAGCTGCGAGTGATTCTTGTTAAGTGGGAACGTGTGGTTTGACAAGCTGCCTGCCCCTCACCTTGCCGTGCAGCCAAACCCTCGTGTCACTGGCAGATATGTAAGAAATGTACACAACTATTTCTCCTCGTGCTTCCGGGGGGGCTTATCTCATTACAATGGGAGTCATAACACAGAAAATGCCAACCAGATCTTCTTCTGGTTTTTCCGACCTGAATACAATTAAAGATTAAGCCTCTTTAATTATCCATGCATAGATTATTATTACTTTTTTTTTAACCTCATTGTTCTCTGTGTTTGGAACTTTTCTCAAGACGCCGGTTGTATTTGTCACGCCGAGCGCCGTACGCTCCTCTGTGTGCCACGCCCACCTCGTTACCTCGTGTGATTCCCCGATTGTAATCACCTGTGGCTTGTTAAGTTCTACCTGTCTAGTGTATTTAGTCCGTGTCTGAGGCAGTATTCCCCAGTTCTGTCATTGATGTTTGTTGCCGTCAACCTGTCGTTACCTAATAAACCCCGCTTGCCTGCCCTTCCTGGGTCTGTTTCGCCTGCTTCCCCGCTCGACGGACGAGACAGATCGTGACAGTATTGCGTTTCAGAGACCGGCTATTTGCATAACCAGTCCACAGTGACCAAAGTCCCACCCCTAAGTACTTTTTAGGAATGTAAGTTTAATACTGGTACTCGAGCGGAAGTCAATAGAAAACCTGGTGCAGTGGAAAAGCGCCCTTAAACAGGCCCAGGCAGAGTGGAATGTTGTTCAGATGGGCTTACTCGTGATCAGGTTAGCAGAATAGCAAGAACCGACGGGGTTACGGAATTGACTCCCGCTGCTCTCAGTGTACATGATGTTCCGTCCAGGGTTGCGTACTTCCTCACCATCTGGACGATTGGCCAGTCTGTCTTCTTTGACTGTGTTGAGTGGGTGTCCTAGTCTAAGAGCACCTTGCCCACTTCTTTCGGTCCCTGGATACCAAGCCGAATCCTTTAGCATATCCTTTACTAAAGTGAGCCTGGCATTAAATAATTTCCGTCAGTGCTACTGGAACTGAGGTGGAACTGAAGGTTACACATAATTGCAGCTAAAAATACAGAATTGTGCAGCATTTTGATTTTTCCCCCATTACAAAAGAACCACCAAATGGTTTGAAATTACTTAAGAAAAAAAAAAAAAAAACAGCCTTTTGCAGCATTCTGCTGGGATGCTGTGCCAGGGCTTACAGCGAAAGTGTGTTTCTAGGCAGACTTGCAGTAAACCATCAAATTGCAATTTGAGGTGTGAAGTAGGAAAAGGTTGTATGTTTCCTGTCTTCCTTTCAGTGCAAAATTTTTAAATCAGAATTTTAAGAATTGATCTTTTTTAAATTGGTAGGCTTCCTGTTCAACAGCTCAAAAAATGCTGTTTTAGGCCAGGAATAAACAAATACAGACGCTCCCCAGGTTACAATAGTCTGTGCTATTATATTTCAACTTTATGATGGCTAAATATTTTTCACTTTCAGTACATTATTCAATAAATTACATGAGATGTTCAACATTTTATTATACAGTAGGTTTTGTGTTAATGATTTTGCCCAACTGTAGTTACTGTGCTTAGTGTTCTAATCATGTTTAAGGTGGGCTATATGCTAGGCTATGATGTTTGTTAGGTTAGGGGTACTGTATTAAAATGCATTTTCGCCTTAAGCTATTTGCACTGTATGATAGGCTTATCAGAACGTAACCCCATCCTAACCTGGGGGGAGGCTGTATGCTCTCTAGACAATCAGATCCATCTAATGTGATCTTCAGCTGTTCTATTTTGAGTGAGACATTGCCCTTTTCAAATTACATGCTATAGAAGAGGGAACACTAAGCTGGGGGTTACTTAAAGACACATGACACCGCTGTGGTGGGAGAACGTGGTCTGTGGGTGACTAGGACCTGCTTTGTTATTCTGATGAAGCTGTCATCCAACGCTGAGACCCAATAAGTCCGTTTTTTTTGCTTCAATTAAGCGAATTTTGGATGACGACGGGTTAATGACCATGTGTGAAAAATCCACATATTACATTCATTTAGTTTGGCGTAAGTTACTAATTTTTGGAGTTGCATTCCCATCCATCCCATCCATTTTCCAACACGCTTATCCTACTGGGTCGCGGGGGGTCCGGAGCCTATCCCCGAAGCAATGGGCACAAGGCAGGGAACAACCCTGGACGGGGGGGCCAGCCCATCGCAGGGCACACGCACACACCATTCACTCACACATGCACACCTATGGGCAATTTAGGAACTCCAATCAGCCTCAGCATGTCTTTGGACTG
>JAODJW010000001.1:44653000-44664724 GCA_026777045.1 Hyperopisus bebe | reverse complement strand
TCTTTGGACTGTGGGGGGAAACCGGAGTACCCGGAGGAAACCCCACGATGACATGGGGAGAACATGCAAACTCCACATACATGTGACCCAGGTGGAGACTCGAAGAGTTGCATTCCCTTAACCCTATTTTTTCCTCATTGGATACATGTGTTTAGTATGTGATTTTAGTGAACTTGAGGTTTTCAGGAATGGAATAGCCACATTGTAGCAGGACTGACTGTAGCGGACAGCCACAGAGTTTAGTATTTGGCCTAACACTGCACATTAGTGTTTGTTAAGCAGTCCTATGGCATTAGAGTAGGAGTCATTGACTCCATTTGCTCTCCATAGCTTGGGGGTCACAGCACAGGGTCAGCCAACATGCAGCGTCCCTGGAGCTGGGGAGTAGGGACCTTGTTCAAGGGCCCGCAGACATATGACTGTTCTGCTGAGGCCAGGACTTGCCTTTCCAGAGCTTCTCCTCTGATGTCAATGGGGACATGAATCGCATCATATTTCCTGAAGTCAATCAACAGCTCCTTAGTTCTGCTGAGACAAAAAGACAGGTTACTGTCCTGGCACCTCTCTGCCAGCAGCCTCACCATCCGCCTGTGGGCCGTCGGTGATCAAGCCCACGATGGTCACGTCGTCGGCAAACTATATGATGGAGTTAGAGCCATATCTGGTCATCCTGCCGGCTTGAGTTTTTTGTGTGTTCTTGATGCGCTCGAATGTTTACCTGAGTAGGCGTGCTTTTAAACACCGATGCATACAGATTCACTTCTAACACATCGAAACCGGTTTCACTGATAAACACTCCATATGGCGGTTAGTGGGGATTCGCGGGGGATTTCTCAGCAAATGAGGGAAGTTTGTTCCAAGTGTTCTTCTGGATAAGACTGGAACGGACAAGTGTGGACTTGGCCAAGGGGGTGAAATGTTTGATACCAGAAGACAGTAGCAGATTACGGTTGGACGCATTGATGAGCTCAGTGTACAGCCTTGTGCCGTCCTTTCAGGTGGTGATGTAATGAGTATACAGTGGTCCTCCAGTAAACTAGGATGGAGTGTTGACTCTGAGGCTAGGGCAGCTGAAAGGTCGCCAGTTTGAATCCCATGAATGGTAGGAGTGATTCTACTCACTTTGGCCCCTGAGCAAGACCCTTGACCTTTAGTTGCTTCGTCTTGGCTATGACATTAACCTACATCCCGTCTTAAAAAACAGGTCCCCAAAAATTTAAGGGTTGGTGGCAGAATTGGCGCTCGAGTCACGGGAAAAAACCTCACACTGTTCCATTCCATTCGGACTAGCGTGGTGCTGAGGTATCACCTGCCTCCTGGCTGCACTTGGGTTCTCCTCCCTGAGGTGGATTGTTGCGTGGTGGGTGTGGCAACATGCCATGTCAGTGTGTGCACCTAACACCCCCCACCCCCCTTTCTCAAGTAAACTAGAATAATGGCAGTAGCTCAAGAGTTAAATCTCAAAGAGATGCACCAAGCTCCCCTTTCATTGCTGTGAGGTGAGGTGTCATTTAGGCTCCAGTACAGAAAAAACTGAAAAGAATTCAAAGGCTGGTTAATTTAATGGTATCAGTTCTTCCTCTGTCAGGTTTGATGAATGTATATTGGACCAATAGGGATTCTTACCAATCCCTACAAGAGATTACCGTGTATGACTACATAAGACATGTCTTCCTTAAAATCTCCTTGACCCTCTCCCCGACTTGTAAAAAATCCTTACCCATAATGCATCCTTTTGTATCTGAGGTAGCTATAAACCTGGATGGGTCACCACACTGCTTCCACAGAAGAAAATAGAATCACCACCTCTATTGTTCCATTTTCAGCTCGAAAAAAATCCAGCAGAAATTAAAACATTAAAATGTTTCCGCAGACTAAATAACATGAAACCTCTGCGGGGAACTTAAGCAGCTTTTAAGATCTGCTACTGCTTTATTCTTTGCTGTAAACCAGACAAAGTAAAACCGTGTTTGTTTCTGAAGGTGGGTCCAGTGTTTTCTCTGCTGGAGCCATGCCAAGTCTGTGTGTGACGCAACTTCAAGTACCACGCAGGCTGTCCTCTGCTGGGACTTTCCTTCATTTGCGTGGTTGCTTGTTATTAAGTTGCAGAATGTTAAAGCTGAAATACACCTACAGAGGAGAAGGAATGGGAAACTTCAACCCTCCGTTTGCTCTCTGTACAATCCATTAACGTCATCTCGGTGAATTCCCATTGGTATTGGTCGCTGGTAGACGGCATTTGCATGTGTTGTAGAGTGAAGCTGGTCTTAGCGTGACTATCTGCCCGCACGTTCATTAAAACGCGGGGTCCTCACTGTCTAGTCCATATGGAGGAGAAATTCCACACACAAGGCATCAGTAGCTAATATCATAACTACTGTGGATACAAGGGAATGTCAGGAAATTAGGATGGTGTGGCATACAACAAAGGGGGAAGCTGGTGACACTTTATTTGATGGAGCACAAGTAATATAGTATTATGCTGTTACTTATGTATTAATTTACCAAGGTGAGGCTATGTTGTCGAAAACATGGTGACGGAGAACTAGCCAAGGTGCAGAAATTCTGTTCCGGTTGGCATGGATAATGGAAGAATTTCTTGCGGTGTCGGCCTTGACCTGGTTCCAGTAGCCTGCTGGTCAGGCCATTGTGAAGTAGCCAGTCCATGTTTTCATCAGCTTAGGGGGATTAACCCGTCCATGTTTTCATCAGCTTAGGGGGTTTTGTTATTTCTGCCCTCCGATTTAAGACAGGAGATGCTGCTGACGCATCCTCTGTCCCGAGGCATGGAGAGAATTTGTACTTGTGATTGTGCCATCACCATATTTGGAGCATCTGCACAGTTTGATCTATGCTGATTGGATCCTTTTCATGGATCGTTTCGTTTTGCCTGTTTCATAAGCTGTTTCTGTACAATTTCAGGGCCAAAAGCTTGACCTGGGTTTCTCCCACGTGCTGAGTACCTTTTAGCCTGCAGGGCATTTGTTCTGTGTATCACCCTCCTACCATTACAACATCTCTTGCCTCTCTATTTTTTTACATATTTTGACTACATTGGTTGTTTGCACATAAAATCATGAATGGGTCCTGGAGTGAGAGTCTGGGCTAATAACTATTGACACCAAATAGTCACTTATGATCAGGATAAAGAATAGTCTTTATGCATTAAGTGCAGTGAAAGGGCTTTTGATTAGCTACAGAGTGTTCTGAACAGGCTCCGTGGAAACGTCTGTGGGGGGAAGGTGTGAGTGTGAAAGGTACCATGCATGGGGCCTTCTAGTTGCACACCCGTAACCAACCCCTCCTCTCCCATAGTAATACGTGGCGAAAGG
This sequence comes from Hyperopisus bebe, assembly GCA_026777045.1. Lineage (NCBI taxonomy): Eukaryota > Metazoa > Chordata > Actinopteri > Osteoglossiformes > Mormyridae > Hyperopisus > Hyperopisus bebe. The sequence continues at coordinate 44,661,392 of JAODJW010000001.1, read as the reverse complement.
TGTAAGGGAGAACACTACAGTATCTGTAGCATTCATTATATTATCTCTAATTTGCAATTCCATTCCATTTCAATTGACAAGAAGCTATGGAATAGAAATGTAATCTAAATGGCGGAATCACCCAATATGCAACTAATGTATATAACTCGGTATTGAAAAAAATACAATTTTTTCAAACGTTTAAGTTAAATTATTGTAGTACCATGAGACCCATAACATTTACTGCCTTAAGTATCATGGGACGTGAAGTCAAGCTTGATGTATGTGTGGAATATGGAGCCATTGTTCATCTAAAATGTGTCTTTGGAATTAATGCTAAAGGCTACCAAGACATGCAATGGAACATGGTGCAGAAAGTGAAAGCAAACCCGCCCAAGCTCCCAGCGGTCCGTTGAGTCTTGCTCCGCTCACACTGGGAGGAAAAGTGGTTAGCAATGCTTTTCCAGGGGGAGGTACCAAAGAATGTAAGTAAACCAGGTTCCAATTAACCCTTGTAAAAAAAGCTCATGAAGACGGGCTTTCCATCTCTGGTGGAAGGTTATGGCTTGTCGTCAATGGGTGCCATGGTAACAGCGGAATCCTGGTTGGCTTATTTTTATCTGGCAACTGTTTCGCTCAGATTCAGACATGCATCCCTGAAGGGCAGGTCTGTAAAGGTGCTGAGCTCTGGTGCACCTTTCTCTGCCTCGCGCGTCCCCGGTCCCAACGCTGCCTACTTCCCTTTTCTTCGTATGGTGGATATCTCCAGGCAGCAGCACTTTTGCACTTTCATGTAAGTAGCCAAAGTGATTTTGAATATTCGCGGCTTGAATTTTTCAGTGAACTCGGGATTTTTTGTGTGTCTGTGTTTTTTTTGCCTGTAAAGGTCAAATTCTATGCCATGATTTGTGGACGTTAATGAAAAATGTTGGGGGACGAAGCAGGTTAGCTTGGAAAATGAAAGATATTGAAGATGCTGAAGACAAATTTGACCAGAATTTACTCAGATGTGTATCCTTCTCTCTCTCTGTTGGGACCTTTACTTGGCAGCAAAAACTTACATTTGATTTCTGAGGGAGGTGGTTTACAAGGACTGTGGGAAAATAAACCAAAAATGCTAAAGAATCAGGCCTGCTCTTGGAATAAAATTGTATTAATTCTAATTAAAATGATAAACCTAAATAGTTTTTCCTCCCCTAACCAAATTATATCAAAATAATACAAATAGGAAATGCACTTACAATTTGCATATGATTTTTGTACAGGAATGTTTATTGTTTTGAAAATTGAAGACATTTTCATTTATAAAATTAATAACGAATACAAAAATATTTATATTTGGGTAAACAGCTTCTTTCTTTTTTTTGAAACACATTTTGATGGTCCAGAAGAAGGTGCCACCATTACAGTGAGAAATGATAGCTCAGTTTCTTTCAGAGCTGCATTTCGTGTGTTTAATCATCGTCGATTCGTCGTTACAGGTCAGCATGAGCACGCAGGAGCTAAGGTTCCCCACAGATGAGGGCCCGGAGGAGGACGCCAGCGCTAATGAGGAAGATGAAGAACCCAAGGTGTGTCATGTATGTGGTGACCAGGCTACAGGATATCACTTCAACGCCTTGACATGTGAAGGCTGCAAGGGCTTCTTCAGGTGAGGCGGATCGTGGTGGAGCGGGCAGGTGGAGGTGTGAGGAGAGCGGGAGAGGAGGGGCCAGGCAGTGGTCAGGGAGGGGCAGGGCAGGAGGGACCGTGGGAATATCAGCGGTTCTGTTGTTTCATTAAGGAAGCCCAGCACCGCCTGGGGTCAGCCAACTGCACGTAAGGCGATTCGACATGACGGCTGTATGTCTCGTAATGTGCTATTTGCCTCACTTGGATAAAAGGATATGGTAAATAAAACCAAATGTAGATGTTAAACACCAATATACTCCCATCTCATCTGGCCACAAGAGGGCGCTAGCAGGAACCACCTTCTGCGTCATGCAGTAAAAGCACACACATACTGAAATCCTGGTTTCATCCCCTTGTGTTTCACCGGTTCCAATGCCAAGATGGCTGCTTTTGACTTGAGTGAAAGAGATTAACTGTCATTGTTGACACACCACAACAGAATGTGTCCTTTGTCATTTAACCCAGATGTGACATCATGACATAGCAGAGGGTAGCTATTATTAATGGCCTGGGGAGTAGATCAGGGATCTGAACCAGCAACCTTCTGGTCACGAACACACAGTCCTAACCATTAGGCCACCACTGACCCAACATCAATGCACTGCTTGCATTTCCCCATGCTGGTTTTGTTACACCTCTTCCCACTGCAGTCCCCAAAGACACGCTCTCCCTTCCTCCAACCGACCTCAAGGTCACACACGAGCTTGCAGCTCCTTTCCTTTTAGGACATAGTGACCGGTGAAGTAAACATTTGCGTGAAACACATTCACGTGACCCAGGACCCAGTGTCTTCCTTCATTCTAGGGCATGATGATTCCTTTATCCTCGTTGGATTTAATGTGGCCATTTACTGCTCCCCATCAGGCTTTCATAACCAGCTGAAGCACTCATAGTCCTAGCACAGACATAAAAGCAGTGCTCAATTATAGGGAGGAAACGTGCCAAGTGGAACGCAGAGCTGCTTGACCAAATTACCTCCCATAGGAGCCTGGAATGATTCATTAGACATCTGGGTGTCTGTGTGCCATCGATTTGGTTCGCAGTCAGCGCAGTATTTTTCCACGGCAGCACAGATCATGCCAGGAGCAGCTCTGACTCCGCTTTGACTCATCTGTGACTCACCGCAGGAGAGCCATGAAGAGGCCGACCAGCTTTAGCTGCCCCTTCCGGGGAAACTGTGTTATCACCAAGAGCAACCGGCGGCAGTGCCAGGCGTGCCGGCTGAAGAAGTGCCAGAGCATCGGCATGCTGAAGGAGCGTGAGTTTGCCGCCACGTGCCACACATCCCGCAGCTAAGCGAGAGTGCTGACTCCGCCCCCGTGTTCCCCCAGTGATCATGTCTGACGAGGAACTGGAGCAGCGGCGCCACATGCTGAAGCAGAAGCGGAAACGGGCCGAGCCACTGGTGCTGAGTCCCCAGCAGGAGGGCGCCGTTCAGGAGCTGGTGCAAGCACAGAGGAGCACCTTCGACGTGTCGTTCGCCCATTTTAAGAAGTTCAGGGTACGAGGCCTCCACTCGGGAACTGCGACCACAGGTACGCTGGTCCTTCCTACGGTCTCACCCATCGTTCCCATCATCTCCCCCAGCCCATCGACCGTAACCTAGCCCCGATGCACGAGTACGGCCAAATGCTCCTGGATCCCAGCCCAGCATTCTCCTCTCCCCAAGAAGAGACCCTGCTCCAGTTCTCCCCTCCCTCAAACTGCGACGAGAGGCCAGACACAACAGATGGGAGCAACAGAGTCTTCATCACCCTGCCTCACGTCGCTGACCTCACAACCTACATGATCCAGCAAATCATTAGCTTTGCCAAGCTCATCTCATATTTCAGGTGAGCGACAGAAAAGGATGCCCCCCCTGGCTTCAAAGCCCCCCCCCCCCCTAAATCACTCAGCCACCATGTGTAGATAAGCAGGTTTTAACACTTCATTGAGAAACATCAAGCTTTACTGGGATTAAATGCTTCACTGATATTAACTCTAACCTTGCTGACAGTGTGCAGTACCAGAGGTGTGTTAAACTGTGATGTCCGCTCTCCCGAACGCCTCCAGGGAGCTGTCCATCGAGGACCAGATCTCGCTGCTGAAAGGTGCCATGTTTGAGATGTGCCAGATCCGCTTCAACATGCTGTTCAACGATGAGACGGGCGTCTGGGAGTGCGGGGCCCTCACCTACTGCATGGACGACGCTGCCCGCGGTGAGCTTCGGGGAACGCCGGTGTCACAGCTGTGTGAGAGATACAGAGGACAGAGTGCTATCAGATGGTGCTCCAGAACCTCCACCCCCCCCACCACAGGTGTAACACAGGGAATTATGGGATTCAGTTAGCCACATGCTTCTGCCATACAGGAAAACAACAGGTGCTAACAGCCACTGTCAGCCATTCTGGATCCCGCTCCTCTCGCTCTGGGCTGGTAACCACGGAGACTTTGTTGCTGTGGAAGCAGTTATCCCCAGGAACAAAATTGAGACCATTTATGGTCATTTTCTGGGTCATTTTCATATCAAACAAGTGAGAAAGTGCTTGATTTCAGCCTGTTGGCACAGTCTAAATGGACATTTTTATTACAAGTACTTTCACTATAATTAGAATACTCCGGTAGAGCAGCCTTTGATTGCAATACCTGAACCACTAAATTTCTGAGAAATCTCTGGCTGGGTTGCAGCCCAGGTCACAGACTTGTGTAAGGGCTACCTGTGGCCTCGGTGTCCTTAGGTGTTGAGTTCCATTTTGTCTCTGCCACAGCGGGTTTCCAGCGCCACCTGCTGGACCCTTTAATGAAGTTCCACTACACACTGCGGAAGCTGCGACTGGACGACACTGAGTATGTACTGATGCAGGCCATCTCCCTGTTCTCTCCAGGTATGCCGGGGCTAAATCCGCACACGCACGCACACACACACGCACAGACCTGTGCTCATATCTTTGTGGGGACCATCCATCTATTTCCATCGGCAAAATCCTAATCCCAACAATGACAACCCTACCCATCCCTAACCATTATCATAAGTAACCAAACAAAATAAAAGACTTTTGGCATTTTTAATTTCTTGATTGCAGTTACAGATTTTTTACAAAATTGAGTTTCCCCTTGTGGGGACCAAAAAAATGGTCCCCACCATGTCAAAATAACAGGTTTGTATCACATTATGGGGGCATTTGGTCCCTACAATGTAATGTACACCTGGTCCACACACACACACACACACACACACACACAAAGCAAAATCCTCAACCTACTAAACATACCTTCATGTAGATGAACTCCATAGCAGTACCATGTTAATTTGTGTTAGCAGAAACAGGTGGAATGAACAGCAGGACTGAGAGCTCACAGTCCTGCCTTTATGGCAGTTATGCTTTGATGCCCATTGTTGCCATGCCATGCCCATGCAGATGATGCCCATGCCAGTGCTTCACAAGCGATTTCCCTCCTCACCTGTGTGCCTATGCAGACCGGCCAGGTGTGACTGACCAGGGGCCCATTGACAGACACCAGGAAATGGTTGCCTTGATGCTGAAGACGTATATTGAGTCCAAGAGGATGTCCACAGATAAGCAGTAAGTACGACCCTAAAACCTTACCTGAAGCTAATGGAGTGTAACGGTACACGAAATTCCTGGTTAAGTGCGATTTTGGTACAGCAGGGAAAACAGAATTTGTTTTGCAGTTATTTATTATTAAAACTGCAAACACAATTAGGAACAGTTGTAAACCAAAGGTAATGTGTTTGAACAACAAAACCTAAGAGACACTTATTACACAGACAGACATTCACTATTAACTAAATCTTTTAAATCCAGTGTTCTCTGCTACTGAGTTTGGTCGTACATATATCTGTAGCCATTTTTTTTAGCCTAGTCTGAATTTCAGGGAAAAAATGGCTTGCAGATGCTGTCACTACCTGTTCCGGTCTCACACGAGTTAGCATAATGGGTGTATTTTGGGTAGCCATGCTCTTGCTGGTGCCGGCGTAATTTATTGGGAAATTAAAATGCTCCCAAACCACCAGTTATGACTGACTATAAATGGCTTTAGCCATTAGCAACTGACAACCACAATTAGCATAATGTTTTCCATTGTCAATATCTACTTGTGAATTTAGGATCCACCAGAGTCAATAAATGTATTCATCCAATTACTGATCTGTTACCACTCTGGAAGCTAATAACATAGCTCTTTATTGATGTGTAACACAAGGATTAGTTCATCTCATCAGAACACTCACTTAGCGCAAGATCGAAGCATGCGGTCTATTACTGGTACAGTGTAGAGCAGCTTTTCCCAATCCAGTCTTCAGGGACCTGCAGACAGTCTGTAGACTGTCTGACCGGGAGTTGGGAGGAAACAGAAATGTGGACCGTCGATGGGTCCCCAAGGACTGGGTTGGGAACCGCTGGTATAGAGAAGGGCGTGTCCACTGCTCTGCATCTAATTGGTCAACTCCACCCCTAGCCTGCTATTCCCCAAGATTGTGGCATGTCTGACAGAGCTGAGGTCCATGAACGAGGAGTACACCAAGCAGGTGCTCGAGATCCAGGACATCCAGCCGGACGTCTCTCCTCTTATCTTGGAGGTGGTCAGTAAGGACCCGTAGCAGCAACCTACACGAGCAGCACCGTCAGCAAAGCACAAGACACAAACTGGAAGAGGGGTTGGGGGTTGATTATTCAAACCCAGTCAAAGCCATTATTCATGTTGACAGAAAGCAAACAGCCATAACACTTTGTGTGTGTGTGTGTGTAACCTGCACCTGGCAGTGTGATAAGGCTAGTGGTGCTCATGTTCATCTTTGTATATATTTTATTTGACGTTGTGGCTGAATGTAATGTTATTTTTTTGTAACCTATTGTGGACATATTTAATTTCTCACTTAAAATACCACGTGCAAAATGAATGTTTCCATTGGCAACCAGGACTCCAGGTGAGAAAGGCTAGTAGCTAGACAGAAATCATTTTTGTTGATTTCCAATTCAGTTGTGCTGCCGTTTTTTGTAAAAACATTTTGGATCGTACCACGTACGTCACAGGGGGAGGGAGCGGAGGTTCTTATCATTCAAAGTGCCTCAGCCAAACTGGGAGTCTAGTGGCTTCCAATACTCTGCACTGCTTAATTTAAGTTTTACGCACGGGACAGCAAAGCAGTAGGTGTACATTTGTGTACGATGACACTGGCCACCTTTGCTACCAGTTCCTTTCTCAGTGCTGCTAACACAAAGGTCAGGTTGATTGGAGACCAGCCTCCTCCTTTGAAAGGGCCTCTCTCACTTAGACACCTTCCGACCAAAAAACAATCTACTGACTTCGAGACATTCATAGGTTACGTACCATTCAACAGGGCAGGGCTGGGAATGAGAGTTGGACCAGCAACCTTAATCACAAGTCTAGTTCCTTAACCACTACGCCCTCTTGTGCTGAGCCACTTCATCTGACACTAACACTTACCTACGAATGCAAATCTAAAAAGGGCAGCTTCATATTTCATATAGCATTACAGGTCACAGCCTTCATCTTTGGCAGGAAATGTGCATGTACGTGTTTGAAATGCTTATTTTGTGTTGGTGAAGACGGATATTGTGGAAGATACTGTCCTTCAGGTTCGGTAGTAGAGATGGGGTAAGTTTGAATGGAAGCAGATGATCCGCTGAGGTGCCTAGAATCATTCATGTCCTTGCAGAAACCAAAACTTTGCACATGTCCTCACTTCCTCCACCCCCCCATACACTAATATCCCCACTACCCGGGGGCAGGAGTGGGGTGGGTCATAATTATCCAAAATACACACTGAATGCAGTCCATCCTACTTTCTGTGGTTGTGTCATGTCACTCAGGGTTTAAAAGGTCACAGAAATCGGCACTGGCTCAGTTAAGGCCTTGCTGTCTGTAGCCGCTTTCAAACTGCTGTGCTTGTTTCTCGTTGTGGCCGTGGAGCTGCTTTACTGTGACTCTTCCCACACCCGTCTCTGCCATGTGAAGTCTATTAAAAATAGCTGTAAAGTGTTCAGCTGTGGTCTTTGGTCTGTTCTTTTCCGATTGAGAGTCACAGCACTGATTATACGGTGTTATGCTTCTGCCCGTCCCGGACCAGGACTAAATATTAAAGGCCCACTCAACTGATATCGCTAATTCTCCACTGTGGGGGTTGTATTAAATTGGTAATCAGAAAAAGCACCTTAGAGACAATGGAAAGCAATACATAGCGGGGGGGGGGGCAGGAGGGATTCTTATGAGCAATATATACAACTGGGTGTAGAAAAAAAACCTCCCCATATCTCTTGGGAGAAAAACATTTTTCTGCTGATAAGGAACGACTTACAAGAAAGAGGGTAAGGGAGATTAGTGGGGGGGGGGTATCTGCTTTGCTTTTTCTAATACTAATCTTACAATACAGGCAACAGCTCTGAAGGCATCACAATGGGAATCTAAAGCAAAGGGAGACGCACTCACATGGGAAAAAAAACCTTTATATTTAAAATGAAATCATTTCAGTCACAGGAATTCAAGTAGTTTGTTATACAGGTGTTTATATGGTCTATATCTGAGTGCATACATCTCTCTCTCATATACACATACACACACACGCACGCCAGTCATTTAAATTAAAATTAAGCCTTGTGTTGTATCTACCTTGAGTCACATGGTTCTTCCTACACAGCTAAAACACATACGTGAGCACTGCGTGGGCGGGGCCACGCGTCCAACCCCCCTGAGCTCTGCTGAATTAATGCCATACTGGCTT
>JAODJW010000001.1:44635154-44652900 GCA_026777045.1 Hyperopisus bebe | reverse complement strand
GGGGTGGGGGGGGGGGGAGGGGGGTTCGGCGAGTACGGGTCACAGCGTACAGCGCGAGCTCCGAGCTACCAAAAGCTGAGCGCAGAGCTGGATGCAGTGGTCATGGAGGGGTCATGCGGGAGTAAGGCTGGCGGGGGGGGGGGGGACGGGACATTCAGCAGCATCACAGGGGGCAGAGAGGGCACAGACACCAATGGATGTGAAGGCACTCCAAACTCTCCTGGATTATACATGACTACTGTACAGCTAAGGTCAAATGAAGACCACTTCTACTACCCCTAGAACCTTAATCCGTCTGTCCTGTTCATTAACTTTCGGGTCACCATATTCACACACTAACACACAAACTCACACAAACACAAACCTGTATCTGCTGGGGAAGTAACTATATACACATACAGTACATACATACGTTTTCTCTCCCTCCGCATCCCACGACATTTAAGACGTTTTACTGAAGACGGGCAGAAAAGGAGGAACGCTGAAACAGCACAAACATTGAAATGGGTCTCTCTTGTTTGAACCTGAATCCCATCTTCATCGGATCGGGAAGCAGAGTCTAACAGTATAAGCCAGCGGGGCGGGGAAACCAGAGTATACATGTGGATTGATGGGGGACTTAAACTCCACCAGCTTTCGTGCAGGCTGATCGGAGTTTCTACTCTCAGTCTGTCATCTAGGACACCTGTTGGAAGCTCGTGTACCATTTACCGCCGCAGCGTGATATGAGGCAGATGGGCCTGCAGGGGGAGCTCTCACATAGCTGAGGGGTAAGCGGTCACATGATATACCCACACTCAGATCACTGACTGCATGCAGCAGCAACAGCGTCCCTTCAGTTCCTGTTGGGGGGGGGGGGACAGCATCCAGACACAGGAACATCATCTATTTAGGCAGGACACAAGTTCCTCCCCCGTGCCGGCCTAACAATCTGCACCGCATGTACTTGTGCATATAGTTTGCATAATGCAGAGTAGGTGTGTACATGCACACGTATAACATGCATGTATACACAGCTGCATTATGGAAAGTATAACATGGTGATGGAGAAAGGACCCCAAAATTTTAAAAAAGCACCACCACACAACCCATAAAAGCTTTAAAATGCACCAAATTCGCTCCTAGGATCATGACATTCTCTCCGGCCTTTAAAAACTGTACATATGGTCAACCCCCCCCAGACCAAAAACAAAAACAAACGCATGGGTTACAGGCGCACGAGGCCCAGAGCTCACACAACAGGGACGAGAGGAGAAACCAGGGAAGATTGTCAATGGAAGAAAAAAAAAACGGAGGCTGTTCACATTTAGACTCAAAAAAAGACACAATGTAGAGAGTTCCGGAGGAGATCAGCCCACATGTCAGAAACCTGTCTGCACACATCTCCAGCTTCTGATCTGCAGTTTTCTTCCTTTCGTTCATGGCCCTGCCCTCCAAATGTGGATGTGATCAAGCAGTCCACGGGGGGGGGGGGGGGGAGCTGGGCCCCCGTCTGAGGGTTCAAGTAGAATTGGAAGCAGAGTCGGAGGCAGAGGCCAGGGTAGTGGTTTGGGAGTGATCTCCGCCGTTGGCATCTGAGGAGAGGGGGGAACAGGAGAGATGAAGGATTTGGTATTAACATCTGGGGGAGACTTTCACAGGCTGCTGCAAGCAGGGAACTGCACTAGAGACCCAAAGTCTGCGGGGGGAGCTTCTGTTGTACCTTAGAGTGCCAGCTGTACACACGGTGTGAATCTGAGGTAAGATCACAGACCTACAGCATGAAATTGCAAGACAAGGGAATACAGGGGAGCTCGGCTGACCTGGACCAGAGGCGGCGATAGCGGTGGAAGCTGCAGCCTGGTTGCGGATATGGGCTGGGATGAGGATGGAGGCCAGGGCAGGGTCACTGGAGAGCTCTGGGGGGGACAAGCACCATTTAAACAATAACGGAATTGCTGACACGGTTGCCTGTAGGATGATCGAGCAACTCGGGTAAGTTCAGGATTAATTGGTCATCGACCACAAACTAGCCTTACTGTGAATGGGCAAGGAAGGGGGGGTTCACAGATAACATTACTTTTTTTTAAAGTGGGGGCAAAGTTACCACTAGCCAATGACATGTTTTGCGTCAGCGAAGGACATAAGCGGAAGCCAATCGGCTTTCAGCTAGGGCCCAGTGGCCCCGCCCCCTGCGTAAACCCCCGCCCTGCCTGAACACACCTTGAGTGGTGAAGTTGAAAAGGGGGGGCTTCTCGCGGCCGTTGGGCAGCTTCACGCTGGGGTCGCGCAGCTCGTCGAAGAAGGAGTGCGCGCAGGCCTCTAGCGGGGACAGCCGTGCAGTGGGGGTGTACTCCAGCAGGCGCGAGCACAGTGCGATGGCCTCGGGGGGTGTACGTGGCCGGAACACCTGAGGGGCACGTGGGGGGGGGGTCACACACTGGGGCAGACCCAGACACCAGCAGGACAAGGCAGGCAACAGGATAGGTGCTATGGCGGAGTTCAACCCCACACTGCAAGTATTATACACTAATACACAGTATTATAATAGTACAGTTCATATTAGCAAATCAGCTCCGTGAGCAGAGCAGCCCGCCCACTAGTCCAAGAGTCCCTTCTGTACGGAAAACTTAAGACTCCTAGGAGACCCATGACCTGACGTCACACGTGACACACGGCAGCCAGAGGCGCCTCACCGAATGAAAAGTAGTGAAACTGTTCCTTTACCTTTTCACTCACCTTAGTCCACGGGTGCGCCTTAATCTGCGGGAACTTGAACTCCGTGTAGTTGGGGTTCATCTCTCGGATCTGTTCCCTCGTGGGAGTCCCTAGAACCTGGGAGAATGTGGGGGGGTGGGGGTGGGGGAGGGAATACAACCTAAAACTACCTTTCACAGGACACACACATACACATGCCATGGTCTGGTCACATGACCCACCTGCTGTGGGTGGGGCCTAAGGCCCATAACACACATGACCGTTTCCCTTGGTCTCAAAAACTCAGTAAAAAGGGGGAATTGCTGACAAACGGAACAGAAAGATCTACTGATCGTTACACTAAGCTTTACACACCAGCGGTCTGGTTTGATCAGCAACAGATTATGATTTACAGATTCTGTATTACATAAAACATCATTAGAGAGAGTATCACAACACATGTAAGGTGCCTTGGGACGACTGTGAAAGGAGCTATGTAGAAATAAACTGAATTGAACTGAACTGGATTTACTGACTGCATTACCTGGCGGGTGAATTTTTTCACTTCGGCTCAGCTAGTACAGTTTCAGTAAGTGAAAAAAGGTGTTAATTACCATGAGCTGAGACCAAGAGCTATCCTGCAAGATGATTATTTATCAAAATTAATCTCAATCTCATTCTTTTCCCTCACCAGTGGTTTTCCCTTTGACAGTGGGTCTGAGAACAGGGATGGTAGCTCTGCAGTCCTACTAACCCAGAAACAAGGGCTGGGGGGGGGGGGGGCAGCTCCAAGTCACCTGACATGGTCCTGTATACTAGGTGCTTCCCAACCCAGGTCTTGGAGACCCCCAGACAGCCCAAGACTGCCTGGCAGGGAGGTGGGAGGGAGCAGGAACATGGATTGTCTGAGGGTTCCGGAGGTCCGGTTTGGGAAACACTGCAGCACATGACCACTTACCTTGATGATCTCCACCAGCTGATCCACTCCGCTGTCCCCGGGAAAGATCGGTTGCCCTAGCAACAGCTCCGCAAGCACGCAGCCAGCTGACCACACGTCTGCAGCAGGAGGGCAATCAAACTCAGGCGTTACTTGTCACGCGGCTATTTTAATGACACGGAGAGCTGGAACGGGCGGTGGCTCTCACCTATGCTGGAGGTGTAATCCGTAGCTCCGAAGATGAGCTCGGGGGCGCGGTAATACCGAGAGCAGATGTAGGACACGTTGGGCTCCCCGCGGACCAGCTGCTTCGCGCTGCGAGCGGGAAGACCGCCGTCATCGTCACGCTCATCACCAGCACCCACAAGCAAAGACCTCAAGCACCTTTAGAGTCCCGAATGCTACGGCAGTACAGGAGGTGAATACATTGCTAATGTAACAAAGGACATAAATAAGCTACTTCATAAATCACATGGAAGAAATATTAAGAGCGCAGCACTGGCACCCTCCCAACGTACCTCCCGAAGTCACAGAGCTTGAGCACGGCCGTCTCAGGGTCCAGCAGAAGGTTCTGAGGCTTGATGTCCCGGTGACAGATCCCAAAGGAGTGAATGTAAGCCAGGCTCCGGAACAGCTGGTACACGTAGAGCTAACGGGCGATAAACGGGCTTCACGTTACCATGCGGGGGCACTCAGGGGAACAAGACACCAGCCTGGAGATAGGAGAAGGCCCAGCTGGACACCGAGGTACAGCTAAATTGTCCAGTCATTGTAAAGCCGGCCCCCACCATAGTCAACAAATGTAATTGTTGGGGGACCCTCCTCTCAATTTTTTTGGACACAATGGAACATTGCTGATTATAATTTAGCCCTCATAGAAAAATGGTTAGTGACCCCTAGTGTACAGCATTAGACAATACTCCGGGACACCCACGGGGGTCTATATATCAAATCACAACACGGGGCAGGTCAGCAGCAATCCCACAATCCACCAAGCCCAGCTGTTCAGAAGGAATCGGATTAGATGAAATCTTGAAAATGGGTTGTTCAAGAGAAAAAAAAAGGATTTTATAAAATCAAATTAGATCATAATTCGGTCTTAGTCTAGATCAAACTTTGAGTATGTGTCATTCAAAATATTTTAGTAGGACTAGGAAACCTTAGATCAAAAAAAAAAAAACAAAACCAAAAGATCAGGGTTACTCTGATCTGAATGTTTTAAAAAATAAAATGGAAGGGAATATGTTATACTGTCCATTTCCAAATAACTCTCAAAGTGAACCCACATTGGTTATTCTATTTTATTCTTTACATAGCAAGCAGCCTACGTTGTGATACATCGTCTCACTGGTAAGAACACCGGTAATCCAGATTTGGTAATCATGAAAAGTCTGTATCTGGATCAAGGTGATCCAATCCAATGTTGCTTTGAAAAACTGTTGTAAGAGTAAGATGGATTACCTGATCCTGGCCAGCCAAACATGGGATTTCCAAACTGGGATTATTCAGATCCAGATTAAACTTTTTAAACAACTGGGTCCAGAAGATCAGGCACTCTGATCCTGTTCGGCTTCAGAAAGCCACCAGTCATTTGCCATCAGGGAAGACAGAAACAAACCTTCACGAAGATGATGGGCAGTGTCTGCTTGGCTCGGCTGTAGTGTCTGGCTACTCGGTACACAGTTTCAGGAACGTAGTCCAGCACCAGGTTGAGGTAGACCTCATCTTTCTGCCAGAGAAAATGGTAGGTTCCAAAATGGGGTCAGTAACTGTGGGATTGAATGTATCAACAAAACGATATATAGCAAGGCATAAGTGTCTTAGGAAGTCAAAGAAAATGTTTAAAGCTATTTATCAGAGTAGTAAGTGTATGTTTGCTGAGAGAAAAAAAAAACTATTTAACAAAACATACAAATTAACAGGAACACAAATTAACAAGAATATCTTATGCTCTCCAAAAAGTTTACGATATCTTGTTGGATGGCTAGATGAACTCCCCTTCAGATCCCAAATCTCTCCTCAGGGGCACCCCAGTCATTCCATGTATTTATTAAATTTTAACACCTGCTCATTAATTAACTTAAGTAACCCGATGAGGTACAAAGTAGTTAAACATGTTTAACTAGTGGCTGAGTCAAAAAATGCATAGGTGGTTACTGCAGATATTAGCGTGTCTTTAGGAAAGGGTTTAAATAGCTAAGCTGACACTTTGTTAAATACAAAATCATAATACCAACATGATGATTTCAACACCATTTTCTGTGACTAAGACTTTCACGCAGTACTGTACCTCCAGAACCTTCCACGGCATACAAACACGGGCACACGAACACCAAGACGGAAAAGGAATACATCGCATGGTCTACAGAAAGATCATGCCCACTTTCCTATCAACCTTCGAAGAGGCCCACAGGGTGCAGGACAGCACTCATACACCAGGGGGCACTGCAGGGCTGACAATCCACCTTGCAGGAAACAGCCCTGGCCGTGATGGAGACTAACAAGCTGTAGCTAACAAGTTATAATTGGCATTGCTGTCGATCTTAATGGCCGGACCGCTCACCTTATCTCCACTGGAGTAGAAGAAGTAGCGAAGTCGCACTATATTGCAGTGGTCCAGTTTTCGCATGATCTGAAGCTCACGGTTCTGCAACAAGATGACAATTGGCTCAGTCCTAGGTCGTGCTGCGTAGTTGTACGGTCGCAGCAGCGCAGTCATTTCCCAGGCGAACACTGACAGGTACCAGTAGGGGAAGCCCAAGAGTGACTGCCATACTGTCACTGTGAGAGTCCTGCTTTGGCTTTTTGTCTGATAACCTTGGTTGAAAACCACAATCCCACAATGAACAAAAGGTGACACCAACCTCAAAACACAGAGAAGCGGTTCTCACGCCTAGGCCTTAACCTCCACTCACCGTGAGAGTCGCATTTTATCAGCGCAAGCATTACCGTTACCCTTAATTACCCAAGAAGTTACTCTGAAATGCACCGAGATGAGACCCGTGTTCCACAGAGCCACAGCTGTCCACGTTTAGCTAAAAATCCCCCTTAACAGGGACCAGTGATGCTTGGCAACATGACCAAAAATATGTTTTAGCTGACATATTTTATTAGATTAATAATGTATATAGTGACACATTTTTAGGTGTGCCTGTGTGAGTGACTGGTGTGTGTGTGCGCCCTGTGATGGGCTGGCCCCCCCGTCCAGGGTTGTTCCCTGCCTCGTGCCCGTTGCTTCCTGGATAGGCTCCGGACCCCCCACGACCCAGTAGGATAAGCGGTTTGGAAAATGGATGGGTGACACATTTTAATTTTTTTTTTTAATGATTATTTAACTTGGTAGCAACATGTTTGCTTAACCAGCATGATTTTAATAATTATTACCTTTATAAATCAATAACATTAGGGATTTTGCTTTACTGACATGCACTCAATTGCACACCTAATTATATTATACGTAACCCAAATTTTCAGCCACAAACTGAAGTAGCTATAAAGTGAAGTTTTAATACACTCTGCACAGCAATCCAAAGTGTTTATAGCGGCAAACAATATCGTATAATGTGTTGCTTACTGAAGCATTACAGTTGATCTTTCAGCTATACTACAGCATGGAAGTATATGAAAAATTCATAAAAGGTATACCGAATGACAAGGTATACCAAATGACAAGGTATACCAAATGACAAGGTATACCGCCCAGCACTAGGGACCAGCTTACTGCAGTTTTACGACACTTTGCCTGCAGATTATCCGCCTGCTCAGTTTTGCAAGTACCATAAAGCCCTGACCCAAACTGGGACCAGCAGCCATTTGAGTGTCTCAACCCACTAAACACCATCCACCCCACCTCTGAAAGAATGGGGGCTGAGTGTAGGTTAGATCACTGTGTCTGTGACAGGAGGGCTTGCTGGCCAACCCTACTTTCTCCACTGTACGCTGCTCTGGATAAAAACCTCTGCTAAACAAACATGATGTAAATCGGGCTCTCCATGCTGGTAGCTGAGCTCGCTGTTCTCAAGGCGCCCCTCACCTTGAAGCGCTTGTCCTGCAGCACCTTCTTGATGGCCACCAGCTCGCCGGTGTCGCACAGCTTGGCCTGGTACACCACACCGAAGGAGCCGTTACCGATCACCTTGGTGTCCGTGTAGCTCACCTCCTGGGGCCGATCGGGACCTTGGCCCTGTGTGGCCACCACCGTGGTCACTTTGCTGCCATCTTTGTCTCCTGGGACACGAGGGAGAGGTGCAAGCACAGGTTAGTCGCCAGAAAGGCAGGTAAACTACGTATAGAATCAGAAGCAATTCTAGCACACTGGGTCCGCCCAACAGAAACAGCCATCTGAGAAGCACCGTTACACAATGACTTCAGACATGCGATTGTAGGCGCCATCAATAACCCGCAGAGTTCTGTCAAAACCGGTCAAACCACTGTGCGCACGCACATCACCCAGCCTTCCCAGCCGAACATCACTGGCGGCAAAACAAAGCACTACTTTCAAAGGCCGATTTTACGAGCTGCTCAGAGTGGGACAATGAAGCTGCAGATGTATCACCACACATGCACCCATGCGAGGTGGAACTCATCCGGGCAGCACAAGAAGTCTACTGTGGGTGGCAGGTGAGCTCCGTTTCCCTAACCCAGATCCCTCCTAAGCCAATGTGACTGTGGGGACCGAACCATGGTCCACCTCCCATCCCAGCTGCTGCACTCAAGTGGCAAAGAAGAGGGCTTCTGTAAGGCGGCCCCTAGTGGCCGGAGGGCATAACAACAGGTCCCAGGCAAAGCACACTGGAAGCCTTTGTTCATCCATCTTTGAGACCCATCTTTCACAGTGACCGGTTCAGCTCGTCTGAGGAATGCACCACCTCAGGTGACTGAAGGAGAACATCTCGAGGTCAGGTGAGCAGCTGCCGCCATGGGACATTAACATTACCTGCCGCAAACTCATAACTGGGAGTAGGAGGGACAGCTGGATTGGGGCCAGACTGAAGTAAGGGTTGCACACCCAGATCAGCACACAATACTCTCCACCTACACACGGCCGATATCAGGTGTTTAACCAATACACCTGTGACTAAATCAAAGATTCCATTTAAGACGTGCTTAAACAAACAGACCTCCACCCATGTTGGTACAGAGGAGAGACCACCCTCCGAGCACATATGTACACGTGCACAGACACACACATTAAGCTGGCATTGCACTCAGTCATAACAGACATTTCATTCTGACTGCAGTAACTCAGGTCGTCTCCTTCACCAAGCCGGGTATAAAGAATAAGCTGCTAGATCAAAGTACAGGATATTGCAAAATGATGGCCTGCGGAAGAAACCCGCAGGTGTTTATTCAAGTCGCGCTGCCAAAAAGGAACCACATGCTTCAGTGTGCATCGGGATGAAGTGATAACGTTGTTATGGACTCACAGAAGGACAAACCAAGTGAATGCCAGTGCCTCAAACTTCAGAGGAAGGGTTAGGGGCTGGGCGATGTAACCTCAGATCAATATCACAATTAACTGAACATTTTACCTTGATTACGATTAATGAGCCATTATTTTGTTTGTTCTTTTTTTTTTGCCCTATTTCACTGACAAAGAGTGTACTGTAAACATACTCAGCTATTAAAGCATAGATATTTTTTCCTAATGAAGGACTGTACAGCTTTATAATTTTAAAATAACTGAAGGAAACACAGATAAACCATTTATGGTTGTGTATTGAATATTTCGAACAACTGAAAATCAAACCACAAGTCGCTTGTAATGAAAACGTCTTATGAAAAAGGTCACATTTTAGATTACCATCTAATTGACATTTGCACATTTATTACATTAATATAAGGTCATAAAACGGCTATTTACAGAATTTTACCGACTCTTACAAAAGACAGTACAGCAGTTTCAAATGCTTTTCAAATTACAGTACTGTACAAATTAAATTACTGAACTGTGTATAATTGAAATGTGCTATAATACAGTACTTTTGCAGTTCTGCTACTGCATCTTGTTGGCTTGCTTTTGCCAGTTTATCATAAACTATGATGAGTCTATGTTCTTAATTGAGAGATGATTACTTTTCCCCCCCATCATGGTTTTCTGTGCATGCAGCATTAGCTTCAAGTAGAAGACCAGAAGCAGACGGGTTACCACAACGCCAAGTGGGGAAATAAAAAAAGAATTACCGCAGTTTTAATTTTCTCCATGTTATATAAAAAGACCCTAGATGATAACTGTGTGCAGACTACTTGATTACTATAAACGAATTATTTAAACTGTATTTGTACAGGATTTTCCCCCAAGTTTGATTCATAGTGCTTGATCGTTATAACCAGTTTTCACTGTATTTTAAATATTGCTAGTGCTGAAACCGATTGGTGGCATTTCCTTTGGTAGCTGAAACACTTTTTCCAGTGTTTACATTTGACCTCTTTGTTCGTTATCTCAAATAAAGCCACAATGTGTCTAAACGACGGACACGGCATTTTTCTTTAGTAAAAGCTGCTCCGGTTGATCAGTCAACTCTGCGTTTGAGTTCTCCACACTGCTGCCATTTTGCAGACTGGATGGGGAGGAGTCATGTGACAAACAAAGTAGTATGTTTTTAATGGGACAGTACGTGAACACATACTGGGTAAAGTATTAACAGAATTAAAAAAAAAAAAAATGAATGATTGATTAGAGGTTCTGAATTTTGGTTTTGATTGACTTTCGATTAATTGGCCCTAGGAAGGTTCCCTGTAACCTCAGGCTCTTATACCATAGTCTGAAAAGAAAATATGAATGTAGCAGCTGACAGAAGATCATTGTTAGGACTCAGACCATTAACAGCATTGTGCTAATCAAATCGCAGCCCCACAAACATTACTTATGTTGATCTGGATGAAAAGGAAAATGTAAAATTCAGGTCACCATTATTCCTAGGTCAGTATTTCCCAATCCAGTCCTGAGGGAGCTAAAGCTGGTCCATGTTTTTTTGCTCCCTCTGAGCTCTCCGCCAAACAGTCCACATTTTTGCTCCCGGGAGTCGATGTTGACATGAAAATGTGAATGCGGCTATAATTCTGAGAAGAGCCGCAGTCACATGGCCAAAGAGCCGCAGGTTTCCGACTCCTGGTCTAGGTTCCATTTACTGGTGACATCAGTGGTGTTAAGATGTGAAGTACCAAAGTATGAACCCACAAGGTGAACAAACCAAAGCTGCGATTCCCCCACCACATCCCAATAAGCAGCCAAATCTGATTCAGCACAAGCCATCAGCCCTCAGGGATGAACCCAGAATCACACCACAAGCACAACACAGTCCCTGTCCATGCTGAGGCTTGGACAGGCAGCAGTCAGCCACAGTGCGACTACACCTGCCAAACACACGAGGGCTAAACTGCTCGCCTCAAACGGACATTGTCAAAATGAAGGCGTGTATTCGACTGACCAAGATTCAAATCACCCCATGAGCACAGCAGTCTGGATGTTGTACTACACTACCTGACCAAAAATGTCCTTCAATTTTAAGTTATTTGTGATTTTCTATGTCTTTGGAGGACATCTTACAATTTAGATTTTTTCAAATTTATTTCTATTTTTAATTTCACAGTATGTCCTCTTCAGTATACAACAGGAATAAATACATTTCCATATATCAGTGAAAAGACGTCCACCACAATGGACATAAATGAATGGGTGGGGTCTCAGGAGAATATAACATTGCTGAGCTGTAAAAATGATCCAGTCATTGGCCAATGACTGAATATAACTGGTGATTTAAATTCAAACTGACTTTTTTGGCCAGGCAGTGTATGATATTAGAAAAAAATCACAATACAATATATTTGAACATTTTACGAAAAACATTCTGATATTTATAAAAATAAAGAGTTGCCATTTACCCAAAACAAATTATAGTCAGTCTCTGTCATAAATAGTGTCTGTCATTTAAGTTGATGGTGTTGATACAAACAGCAAACAAATCACTTGCTTTCACGCAATATAATCTCTATCGGATCCAAAATATTTCTTTGCAACAGAGAATTATTGTCTTTGTGACCAATTGTGTTGTTCTTGAAATATGTAGAATAATTCACAAACTTTTGTTTTCATTGACATGAAAATTGATTTACAGAAACATATTGATGGTCTCAACCCAATATAGTACTGCGATTTCTGCAATGTAACAACTGCATGTGCGTAACAAGCAATGCTGATATCAACATTTACATGGTCTACTAGATACACCTACATCATGGGCGAATCAGGATCTACCATAGAGAGTTCCCATGTCAACAGAGACCACTGCCTGCCAGTGCTTACATATAATGCAGGCATTCATTTTATGACAATTCACCACAGTATAATACAGCTGTAATGAAAAGTGACACGACTGACCTTCTTAAAATGACTTATTTGTACGTATGTAATATACATCCAAGAAAGCCCAGACAGAAGGTCTTACTTTGCACCTCCACAAAAAATGTAGGTTTTACCAAAGCTCACTGCTGAGAGAATGGACATCCATTTTAATGTCAAGTATCATATCTCCACTGTTCATTATAGTAACAATGTACAAATGCCAAATACCACCATATTTGTTTTCGCGCTGACTGACTGCTTCCCCAACATAAAGCCTCAACCTAATTTGAGAATTGGGATTCGACATACTGACCACCATACTGTTTCTCACTCTGACTTGCTAAACAGGAAGCACAGTGGACGAAGGTCTGGGAAAATATGGTTCAGAGCAAATGGCACTGTTAAGCATTGGGGGCGGGGACTGGAGGAGGAGCCACTGTCATTGGTACTTGGTGTCACCTGATCTACTCTATTCCTGCCTCCCAAGACTAGCTGGGCATGAAGCCACAGTTTGAGCGTCTTCCTGTTTCTCCTGGGCACACAGACTGCCTCTTGATTTCCGCCGTTTCCTCCTCAGGTCAGCTGACCATTAAACCAGACAGGATACTGACATGAACCAGTCTGTATTACTTTGACCTCATGACCTGCTGAGAAAAAATCATCCTCTTACCATCTATATATGTCCCCACACAGACTTGGCACATAAAGATACATATACATTCAGTGGAAATACATCTACAACCAAGTCACATAAACCACACAAGCACATCTTATACGTCTGTGGCCGTTGGCTGACACAGAACGCCATAGAGCACCTTCACATTGCCTACAGCATTGAATGAAATGATGCAGTCATGCTGTATTCTTCAGCATCTCATGGGGGTCAAGGTGCTGGAATGAAATTCCTGAAGAATCCCTGCAAATGCTCCAGCAAAATACCAGCTGTGCAAACGCAATACAAAATAGCCCAGTAAATTCTTCACAAGGGTGACAGGACAAAGCTGACAGAGGAGGGCAGGGCAAGATGGGGGAATGACAGGCCGGGCCTCAGGGCATCTTCATGCCCAGAAAAGGAAGACCAGAATCTCAACATAGCGAAGGGGGCTTGGAAGCCCGTCAAATCAAACACTTACCACGAACGGAGTAGGACCTCATTGAACGAAGAGGCACGAAAAACCGTGCATCTCACATACTGTCTCAGACCGGAACACAAAGCTGAACATATTGACGTTTTCAACCTCACTGCACGTCCAGAGAGAACGATCAAAGATGAACACGGACTTTGAACACGACCGTATCTAAACATGATAAAGGCGCCTTCCCGTTCCAATTAACCATTTTAAGGCCTGCATGCAATGCTACAAGCCCGGCGTTTAATTTTACTCTACGTGGCGAGGCAGAGCCATAACAGGCAATAACTTAAATGATATAAATTTCCCAGAAGCCCCAGCGGAGTGGCTGCCTCTATAAATGCCATTAAAAGTGGCACCGTGTCTACAAACTGGAAGCAGGCAGACCTGACAGATTCTGGACAGGATAATCAGACAGATGGGGAGCGGAACCGGAACCGCCCCGAACCCAAATCTCACTTACTGCTGACTTTCATGCTGCCGAAAGAGGACGGCTGCGGCACAGGCTTGCAGCTCTCTGCAAAGGAGGTGGTTCGAGGCCGGCCCGACATCTTCCTCTCCGCGGGGTAGCCCTAGTTCTCTGCTCGCCTTGGGTATCCGCAGTCGGTTTTGCTTCACTCGACGGTTCGCCGGTCCTTTCGGGTGGAGGGATTCACGGTCAGCGGGCTTTTCTCCCAAAGGATCAGATCATCCTTCACACATCCGGCAGGGAGCGGCTCAAAGCGCACAGGCCTGGCAAGGACCACCCTCGACCCGCCGCTTCCCCTAAAATGGCCACTTAGTTGGTTTTTTTCCCCTAATCCGGCTGTAAAATGACAGACCGGGCCGGAGGGAGGAAGCGCCTGTCCGTTAGACCGACGACGGGGGTTATGGAAAGCGCCCGGCCAGACCGACACTTCGACATCCGATGCCGACCATGGCGGATCACTTCCGCGGCCACAACTCAAATCCCCGAGCGTTCCGTGCTCAGATGGAGCGCTATCCACGAAGCCCCGACGCCTCCAGCCAGGCCGCGCGCTTTCCCAATTCTCCTTTCCTTCTTTTGCGCTCCTGCCCCGTCAGTCGGCGCTCGCTCCCTTTGTCACGCCGAACCCAATACGTCATCTACGCTACTTGCGCAAAAATGTCGCACTGGCTGTTGCATGCGGGTACAAGGCTACAGCTGCCCGCTGCTACGAGAATGGGTAACGTGAACGGGAACATGCAGCCGGGACGAGAGCAGCTCCATAGCCAATGGAACGCGCGTCCCTGCAAGGTGGGAGGAGCAACTGTAAGCCAATAGGGCGGTGGCTTTCCGCCGAAGAGTGCCGAAGTCTGCTTGCGGTGTCACGGAAAAGTCCGCGGGGGGATGAAAGCGGCTTGGCCATGGGCTTGGCGAGCAAATGCAAGGCGGTCGTGACCCGGACACAGAGGACACTGGGAATGCAGCAGTTTCGCCAATGGGTTGTCTATATTGCTGCTGCGCCCTAGCGTCGGGCGGCGATATTACTACTTCAGATCTTGAAACTGTCCGGTATCCCATGAAATTTATTTTAGTTAGTATTTCTGTGGTTGCATTGTACTCTTCGTATGCCACCAGGTGTATCAAGACAGAAACAATATATAACAGTGACTTACTCGTGTCAGTAATAAATATAACTTCTTATTCCGGTTACCTCAATCTTTTTCCAATTTGTATGCTATTACACTCATAATCCGAAACCTGTTTCACGGTACAATACACTTGTCAAGAGCCTACTGTTTCTCTCTTTTCCCCATAATTCGTTGCACAAAACCACGGAAATCAATATTCTGATCACTAGAATACACCAGCTATGCGACCTGTAAGGGTACAATTAAATCGTTCATCAGAGTTAATGTGCAGATTTTGATGTAAATGTTTGTTAGCTTACTGTTTCTGTATTTTGTCACGGCTCAATTTATTTTGGGTATTTGCAGCAAGGATTCATAGAACACACGTGCAATCTGAAGCATCAAGTAACTATTTTTTGCAAGCCCCAAGCATGCCTTTAAAACTGCAGATATAAGGTACTTAACAGGCACCTTACTGTGAACTTACCTACTCTGCTTGTGGTAGGTGTAATAAGCCTGAGTGAGATCATTGTTCCCTGATGGCAGTGCTTGAGGAAAAAAAAAAGTGTCTTGAGTTTGCTGAATGCCGGATTGCATCAGAGTTGCCAGGAGAAGCTGTGTGGCTCAGTGGGGAAGCCTTGGAGTAGGCCCCCCTGTCCCTGAAAGCCATTACAGAGTTTATCAACCTGCTTTGACCAGTGGACAGAACGACAGGCAGCCAGGGAGAGCAGTGAGCTAAAAGAAAGTTGCATTCAGCCTGTGTTACATCATTTCTTTCATATGTAAATGTGTTCTGAGTGAGATGGAGGGTATTAATGTTGAGTATAAAAAAAAAAACACTCCTGGTCTGTGGCAAACCTCCAAACTTCACTGGATATGTGGAACAATGCACCCAGAAAAAGGGAAAATGTAGCCAGGCAACACCTCACAGCTGCTGAGTATTACGATAGCGTTAGCAGCCAGTTAGAAGCAGTTCACCGAAGACTTGAAGTGCCACTGCAAACTAGCAACTACAGCACAAGCTTGTTGAGTCACACACCGAAAAATACCACCACGTTAGACCCAGGAATGTTACCGAAAGACTGACTTGTCATGAATTTTGTCAGAAAGTTAGCATTTTATTAAATACAGAGTGAAATCTTTATTACAACACAGATGCTTAGTAAGGCCATTTTAAGAGTTGGAAAAAATTCACCTAGTTACAACATCAACAAATATATAAATAAAATAAAGCAAATTATGATCTAAACACATCCATTATGCCAGTATAGGTTACTAGTTATCAGTATATGTATTCACCAACCTTTATACTTTTCTTTCAAAATTCAAGGTGCAAATCTGTCATTTTCCAAAATAGGCACTTTAACGAGACAGAAGGGAAAAAATCCATCTGCCCAGAGCAGGAAACAAACAAGTAGAACAAAGCTGTCAGTTTAGTTCACCAGTAGTGCTAAATAAATGATTCACCAGTCCAAACTGGAGTGAAGCTGTTAGCTTTCTGAGTCCAAAGAGCCACATTTTGTTGGACAACGCGATACACAATGAACCAACCTCAGCAGCACGAAATCCCTCCCGGGCAGAAACATTAATAATGACTTGGCACGAATGAACGTGAAGGTGATCACTGAAGACCATGCTGTGGCACGCAAGCTGTCAGAAGTCCCAGAGAGGGCGTGGCTCACCCTGTGACACCAGTCGCTGGCTTGTGTGAAACTGGGACCCAGGAACTGGTCCACATTGGTGGATTGTCGGGGGAAAGCAGTACAAAACAAGCAAACATCACACATCACATTACTACGGCCCGGCAGACTCGTTAGTCATAACATTACGTGTCCTGTTAATGCTGATTGTTAAATTATACAGTGCAAACTGTTTTAAAGGCACAGTAAGAGTAACAGCTTATTTATATAACTAAAAACCAGTATTAGCTTTATAATCATGCTTTTAAAGGAGAAGTTTCTCTAATGGCTCAGATTTTATTAAGTTAACACTGATTTTGAAAAGAAACATTAACCTGTTAAGGCGGAACGGATTCACGTCTGTGATTATGATGTGTTGCTAATAGGGAGGCTCCTGTTGGTTCACCCCACGGACCGTACCATTTATAATGTTACTCAAAAATACTCGGCGCTCACATTCTACAGTTAAAGAGACATGATTATTAACGTCCGAAAAAAAGCGCTTGTTTCAAACGCTGATTTTACCAGACACTTATGTAGTTCCTTCATGAGCTTAAAGTTATAAAATGCAATTAAAAATAAATAACTTTATAGGGAGGACTCAATTCTACGTCCATATGTGTTGGCAAGCTTGACGAAGCAGGTGGGTGGTTGTCAAGCTTCTCCTATCCCAGCAGCACCCGCTGCAGCCGGTCCGCCGGGACACTGTTCTCATCCTCGGAGTCGGCGTCGCTCTGAGGGTTTGAGCTGCAGGGCGACGAGCATTCCGGCGAGCAAAGATAGTGCATCAGGGGCAGCCTGTACTTCCCACAGAAGTCCACAAATTTGATGTGCCGCACACAGGAATCGAAGTACACACCTAGATAGAGACCACGCCCAAGAAAAAGGCAGCCGTCAGTCAAGGCTCATTAAGGATGACATCACACGCAAACACACCACGCTACTTACCTGTGCACATACACACCACTCTGAAACCCATACTCTCACACGCGCACACACACATGCATTTGTATTCATATCTTTGTGGGTACCGTCCATTCATTTCTACGGCAAAAACCTAACCCCAAAGATGACAACCTTAACCCCGATCCAGCCCTAACCTTAAACATAAGTAACCGAACGAAATGCGAGACTATTGGCATTTGTAGTTTTTTGATTGCAAGCACAGATTTTTATAAAATAAAATTGAGATTCTCCTTGAGGGGACCGAAAAAATGCCCCCCACAAAATCAAAATATCAGGTTCCTATGACATTGTGGGGACATTGGGGCCCCACAATGTCGCATATAAATGACCCACCCATGCACGCACACACGTGTGTAAACACACACACACACACACACAGTGCATCTCTCACCTCCACATTTGGGATTGGGGCATTTGCTTGCCATGTCCAAATAATGCACCA
>JAODJW010000001.1:44536488-44548236 GCA_026777045.1 Hyperopisus bebe | reverse complement strand
TGCCCTGTGATGGGTTGTGCCCTTGTGTCCCTGAATAGGACAAGCAGTTTCAGAAAATAAATGGGCATAACCTTTCTTTGCTTTTAATTCTCGTTGGTTGATTTTCTCTCAGATCTGTTTGTGTCCATCGCTGGTTAAGACAAATGGATCCCACGCCGAGAGTCCAATCTGCCAATTCATACCTGATGTAAAATGAAGCTTAAAATATTTTCACAATTTAACAAGTGTAATTAATATTTCCCTCCCCCCCCCCCCCCCAGATCTTTCAGGACGGACGGGTGGTTATGAGGCTGCAGCTCCTTCAGGGCAGTTGTCCACTAGGTTGCTTGTTCTTGGGCCAAAGAAAGCACACGCACTTGCTTACCCTTTCCTGCACTGGGGGAAACAGCCCCGCACCCTGGTTACTGACCACCTGGCTAATATTCCTCACAGGTGGTTTCCGATCCAACAGTCAGGAAGCTGCTGTCGACCTGCATGGCGCTCGTCACACCCTGCTGGTGCGTAATGGCTTCGTGGGGAGCCTTCAGGTCACCGCTTGCATACCAGTTATCTTCTCCACTAGACCAACTTTTCCCAGTCCAGTCCTCGGGGTCCTGCAGACAGTCCATGTTTTCGCTAGGGAGCTAGGAGGGAGCAAAAACATGAAGTGTCTGTGGGTCCCCGAACAGCGGGTTTGGAAACACTGCACTAGAATCTCGGAAAGCCTATGCACCTGTGCTTATCAAACCCTGAGATGGTCAATCCTCTATCCATGATGTGTGCTGCAAACACAAGTACATGTTTGAGCTAACATGTGTAAAGAATCATTGCTGTGAACATCACGTTTCAAAAGTTCCCGAAGCATACAGAAATGCAGGGTGAGCACAGTAGCGTGAGGACAGAAGCTCTGGTGACTTTACTCATAGTCCAGCTAGCTACTCCTTTTTTTGGGGTTATGCTTCTCCAAGGCCAGACGAAGCCTGGGGGTAAAACCAGATCTCAGCGGGTCAAAAAAAAAAAGATAACGCCTCCATGGACTAATGAAAGAATGACTTGCCCTTAAACTGACTGAAGTGACAGTAAAGGTGAGGAAAAGTTTTGTTTGAATGACTGAACACTGTGAGCTGGTAGAATATTATTGGCTTACATGTTCCTTGTATTTATATATCATGTTCCTGTTTATTGTCATAGTTACAGAAGAAACGCAGATGGAACTGGAACATGGTTCCATATCCCCTGGCATCATAATTAACATGGAATGAACATGTATCTCTGTGTTTGCTCAGTGACTACAGCAAGGGAGACACAACCGTCAACATCGGCGTTACATAACGGCATCATATGCGTACCCCCTTAATTCCAGAGTGACCACAGACCAGAGGGGACTCCATCCCTATGATCAGACTAGCTATGCTCCCATACCTCCAAACCAGAATATAACAGCACATGCGTTTTTTTGAATAATTTGTCTATGTTTGTGTGTGTTGTGCATGAAATCAAATACTTACTAAAAGCTGTATTAACATGTGTCTTTAGAATACTAATAGAAAACAATTTAAGATTTTTTTTAAAAGCATACCTTCTTTGGAAATAGGGTGTTAATATGACATGTATTCCATGTTTTACACCGCGTCACTTTGCGCTAAATTATTTTGAGGAGGAGTCGGAGTGGGACTCTGTGACTGGACCCTCCTGGGCAGATGACGGCTTTCTCCAGTTCGGGCTGGTATCCTCTGACTGTGAGACCTTGAGGTGTGTGTCCGTGGGAACGTAATAATGAGATTCACCTCTGATACAAACTGGGAAATGAACAGCAGCAACGGGAAGCTCACAGGCGATGCAGAATCGCCATTGTTTTCTAATACAATGTCACTTTCCTTCCTGCTAGAGTGGTATTGAAACAAGAGAACCAACAAACCAAGCCATGGTCCGGGGATGGGAAGGAGGCGGGACCAGTATAAGAGACGGGGAAAGGGGGGGGGGAGAAGGAGGATGTGAGGAGGGTAGACAGACTGTAGCGGCAATGCCTTGCATTTCTTACGATGCTGCCGCTGAAGTTGTTCCTCTTCCTCTGAAGAACATCTCTTCTCATAAAATCTGACCAACGACCCCTTCTGGTCACCTGGACCTGTTAGAGAAGCTTGATCCTCATCTGTGAGATTGAGAGACTCCTACCCATCTGGTCCGGCAGAAGGAACATAGAGAACCTTATACGGAGCCTCAGCAACCAGCAGGTAAATCAGCCACCTTCATCCATCCCTAGAGGGACATGCTACAGTCCACCTTCCAGGTCTGGGAGACCTCAGAAGGCCTTTGGCTGGAGGATTTAGGTGTTTGAGAGCCTGAGTCTCAGACTATTTTTATAAAATACTAGTAGTGTGAGGCAGGAGAACTCAAACCACACAGAACAGATGGAACCTTGGGTGTCCTGACCCTCAAATGAAAAGGAGCGCTGATTGTTGAGTGTATCAGTGTGTTAGCATGTTAGAGGGTGTGTCAGGTTGGATTAGCTGTGTGTCGCTGCTCATTCATTGTCACAGAGACATGTTTGAGAACACTGTCCAGTAACCTTCTACAGAGCTGAGCTCTTTGTTCTAACGCTGCTTCTGTCAAACTACGTAGGTGTCAAAAGCTCTTGGCTTTGACCCGGGAGACAAACCAGATTGTCTGAGAGGTGGCAGAACTGAGTTTATCTTTGTATACCCAGAAGGAGCTGCCAACTTTAAGCATACCAAAAGGTGGAAGAAATTCAGATCAATTCCATGAAGAACAAATGTGTATGTATGCTGTATAAAAAGCAAGAAGAGACTAACAGATTTGCCCACTGATGGAGGTGTGTCATTGCCAATCGATTTTGAAAGGATTGGTATAAAAGGACTTTTTTGTTTTCATTCGGTTTGTGAATCACCCAAATACCTGGACAGGCAGGGAGGAAACTGCAAATGTATTTGGGTTGAAGCTAAGGGTGGGCAGACTGGTGTTTTCCGTGAGTTCCTGAATAAAAAGGTTTCATCATCAATGAGTTTCTTGACCCAAACTAACGAGCTTTCTGACTAACTCACTACGAAACTAACAACCTCCCAGATTAACACACTGCAAAACTAAGAAGCTCTCTGACTAACACTACAAAACTAACAAGCTACATCACTAAGTGATTCCCAAACTAACAAGCCCTCTGGCTACCAGATTCCCCAACAAACAAGCTTCCTGGCCAACAGACTCCAAAGCTAACAAGCTCTCCGGGTAAGAGATTCCCAACAAACAAGCTCTCTGGTTAACAGACTCTTAAGCTAACAAGCCCTCTGGCTAACAGATTCCCCAACAAACAAGCTCTCTGGTTAACAGACTCCTAAGCTAACAAGGTCTCTGGCTAACAGATTCCCAAACGCCCTAACAACCTTGCTCCCCAGTCATCCTCCGATGACACTGCCCTCTATCCGTGTTTAGTCTGATTTTGCTCAGCCACACTGGAAAACACCTTTTCAAGTCAACATAACATGTAATGGTTTTACTGTGTATAAATGATGACAATTCAACATTATATTATTTGATTGGTTTTCTTTATCTGAAGTTACATCGTGGTCAGTATAAAGTAGTAGATCAGGTCAGTAGATCAGGAAAGCGTAGTATAGTGTAGGAAATACAGTGGCGTAGAGTAGGAAAATTTTGCCGTATAAGGCGACGAACAATGTAAAATCTTGAATAATATGTCTGAGAAATCACATACCACTTAGGTTGGAGAAACATGACCTTACAGTGCAGCTGTGACCTCTGTGGAAGAGTCACCCATGCCCTTGGTCCAAGGAGAGAAAGGCTGTGTATTTAATACCCCCCCCCCCCTTCCCCACTGCACAGTCCCAGCACAGAGCAGTCACACACCCCAGTTCCCATGACAGCTCAAGGCACGTCTGCTTTACTGCAGCACTGCGCTCCCCAGCACGCAGCCAGGATGCGGCGTTAATGCAATTCCACTTCAAACACGCTGCCTGGCAGGCCGTGCCGGGGCAGCGTTTGGAACCAGTCAGGCACCTTTATAAATATTTGCGACAGGGATGGATAGCGTAAGCACGAGCTCATCGCGGCGGGCACAGCCTGTTATGGTGAAGCCGGGACGGGGTCCCATAGCAGGTGGGATTCTTTCACCAAGCTAGACGAGGTGTGAGCAGAGCATGCTGGGTCGTCATAGGACGTCCCTTTAGGTTGGAGAGACACCTGACGAACAGCAACTCATGGTCTTATAGCCTATAGGTGCATGAAGAGTTTATCTCTGTATCGATTGGAAAAAATCTAACAGATAATCCTCTGTTGGTGACTGAGTATACCACAGTTCTAGCAAAAGATATAAAAGTAAAAAAAACTTCAAATACAGTAGTTAGATGTGCTGTACCTTCACAGTAAACTTAAATCTTTCAGATGCTGGTCATGTCCTGTGTCCTCATTGCTGTAAGTGAGCAGTGTAAGAGTCCAGACCACTGCAAGATGGCTCCAAACTCACAATTCCAAAGGTCTTTCAGCCTCCAGTAGCAGATCAGCTTCTTAAGTCATTTGAATCTAAGATAAACACCAAAGTTGGACTCAGACCCACATCCACCACCTCCTTTACTGGCCCAAGGGTGCTGACCCACCATCATGGCTCCCTGTACTGGCCAGTTTGTCCTCAGTGTGGTTCTAACCTCCTGCATTGTTCCCTGTCCTCCTTCACATTCCCACAGTAAACATCAGAAAGCATGTGGGCCGGGGGGGCGGTCTCGCCCGCTTCCTAGGGGAACCCGGGTTCCAGCTCCCTGTCAGGTGGGTTGAGTTGCTCCTTACAGATACAGAACACAAAGCAGTACTGACCCCTCCCACCTCTGGCGGCGGCTGTCTAATGACGGAGATTTCCTTTGAAGTGTTTTGTCACCAGGAAATCATTCTGGTGGAGATTGCTTCCTTGAGAAAAGCAACTATAGTCTTATAAGCATTAAAACAGATGGACTCATTGCTTTGGTTTGATTCCACTCCTGGTGCAGTTTCAGATCCCAATTCCCAGAACTAGTAATGAGTAACAATAAAGACAGAAAAGTATATCAAACAAAACCCAGTTGAGTAACAAAACCCGGAACTGGTGACTTCACACAATGCTTACATATAGCAAAAAATCTTTACAAAATCAAACTCCCCTTTTCCTCCAGACTTATTATAAGTCTGAATGCAATCACAATGCCGAGCTTAGCTACTCCACGTGTGCTTTTTAGGAGGAACAATTAATCTGATCGGGTTCGTGTTTCCAGGTGGAGCAGTGATTAGCATGGTGGCCTCATACCTCTGCAACCAGGGTTTTAGTCTCCAACCCTGGCCCTGTATGTGTGGAGTTTGCATGTTCTCCCCATGTCGTTGTGGGTTCCCGTCCATTGGGTTGTCCAGTCTCCACCCACAGTCCAAAGATATGGTGAATCTGAGTTATCAAAATGTCTGAAGGTGTGAATGGTGTGTGAGTGCCTTGTGGAGGCTTGGTGCCCCATCCTGGGTTATTCCCTGCTTTGTGCCCCAGTGTTTCTCAAACCAGCCCTTGGGCACCCCCCCCCCCAACCCCAATCGATGGTCTGTGTTTTTGCTCCCTCCCAGCTCCCAGGGAACTGGCCTGGGCGTCCCCGAGGACTGGTTTGACAAACATTGGTTTAGAGGTGCTAATATGTATGTACAGCACTATATAATTAAACGATGTGTGAATCACAGAAACCAGGATTGGGATCATTAGGTTCGACGCTGGGCAGCAAAAGCGTCATTGTCATTCACTTCCGCTTCTGTCTGTGACATTCACAGATTCACACAGTCCCGTCACGTATTTACTTTAGACTTCTTTCAGGCGACATCCCCCTTTCTCAGAGCACGGCATGTCATGGGAAAACAGTCCCCTCCACTGTTTCCACTGGCATCAGGAGCTATTTATACCCTGAACCCAGGGCCTCGGCTGTCCACAATCCATCGCTTAATAAAACTGGTGTCACATGACCGGCGTGTGCCTTAAGCTCCGGAGTTTTCCGATAACTACCACCACAGTTCTCACAGATCCCACAAAAGTGATAACACTGTGGACTGACTTACATCGGAGTGGAGCCTGAATCTGTTCCCTTTTGACAAGCCGCAAGGCCACCCTTACCTGCGAGGATGTGATACAAAATGGTTGGTCTCGGGTCAGAGTACTGTGGAGCAATTCTGTTCTACACCCCCACTGACTGCCAAACCCCATTTTCTCCCCCAGGCTTTATCCAAGGAAGGTGCGAGGCGTAATGGGGGACTGGAGTCTTTTGGGGAACTTCCTTGAAGAAGTGCAGGAACACTCAACCTCCGTGGGCAAGATCTGGCTCACCGTCCTCTTCATCTTCCGCATTCTGGTGCTGGGTACGGCAGCTGAGTCCTCCTGGGGCGACGAGCAGTCTGACTTCATGTGCGACACCAAGCAGCCTGGCTGCACCAACGTGTGCTACGACGCCGCCTTCCCCATAGCCCACATCCGCTACTGGGTGCTGCAGATCGTGTTTGTCTCCACGCCCTCGCTCATCTACATGGGACACGCCATGCACGTGGTGCGCGCCGAGGAGAAGCGCCGGCAGCAGCGGGAGGAAGATCACGGAGCGGAGAAGGAGTACCTGGAGCAGAAGGAGGCCGAGAAAACCAAGGGCAGAATCCGCCTAAGGGGGGCGCTGTTGCACACGTACGTGCTCAGCATCCTGATTCGCACTGTCATGGAGGTGGCCTTCATCGTCGGCCAGTACATGATCTACGGCATCTTCCTCAAAGCCTTGTACAAGTGCAAGACGCAGCCGTGCCCCAACACGGTCAACTGCTACGTGTCACGGCCCACAGAGAAGAACATCTTCATCGTGTTTATGCTATCGGTGGCCGCGGTCTCCCTGCTTCTCAGTGTGGTCGAGCTCTACCACCTGGGCTGGAAGGCTTTCAAGCGGTGTGTGAAGGCCTACGCTGCCGCCCACGCCCTGGAGGTCCAGCCGGCCGCCATGACGTTAGCCAGCCACGAGCCCAGCACACCAAGGACCACCGACTCGTGCACCCCGCCCCCCGACTTCAACAGATGCCTGTCTACCGTGCCCCCACACCCGCACACCAGCTGCCAGCCCTTCAGCAACAGGATGGCTCACCAGCAGAACTCAGCCAACTTGGCCACCGAGCGTGATCGCACCCTTGACCCCCCCTGGGAGGGGGACTTCCTGCAGTTGAGCTATGACCCAGACAGCAAGGCTCCCTGCAGCCTCCTCAAGGGGAAAGGCTGCCCAAGCAAAGCCAGTGACTCCAGTGGGCGGGCACGACCAAGTGACCTGGCGGTATAGACCCGCCCCCAATGGGTGGGACTAACAGGCCGACAAAGATGAAGGACTTGACAACTGGATTGGGAATTCTGGGATACCAACAGGCATTTTTCTTCACTTCCCTTGTATCTGATTACATCAGTAGTTGTGACCATTTGGACATGTTTACATTTATAAAGGCCCGAGACTAAATGCTACTGACTGGATTCCCAGGGGGCCATTCTGTTGTATCCCTGAGTGAGGTACTGAACTTGAACCACTCCAATAAGACCCAGCTATACAAGTGGGTAAAAAAGTACGTTTTTTTGGATGCAAGAAAAGAAGAAAAATACCAAGTTAGGACTATATAAGGCAGTGCAGAAACGATATTCTGATACAGGGGAAATAGATTTGTTTTGATACTGTGTGACACCTTGAAAACTTGAACGATATTTATGATGTACCATAAGCAATCTCAGTATTTATATCTGGATTAAACTTTGATCATGAAAGTTCAGTTTTGCTTGGCAGAACTCATTTCAAAAAAAGCAGAATGAAAGCATATCTCAAAATGAAGTTCGAGAACTGGATTTGCTTTGATTTCATTAAGCTAAAACTATCCCTCTCACATGAGGACGGAGATCAGCCGCCCAGGAGAATCAGAACCCTCATGTTGGGTGCAGGGGCAGTATGGGGGCGGGGACACAGGAGCATTGGCCCTAACTGAAAGCTGATTGGCCCGGGAGTGCCCCCTTCCCTGTCATTGGCCCCCTCTCATGTCCTCACCTTATAAAACCCTAGAATTGCCCCTGTGTGAATTGCGACTCCGTGGACAGGCCAGGTCCCATGTGACATGTAAACTCTCGCCATATCCCAGCCGCCACACGAACATTAAAGGGCCACATCTTGAGACGGGCCTGCTGCGTGCTTGCAGTGGTGCCATATGACTGCCAGAATCCAACAACCGATATTTATTAACACGATTCTCAGTGGACAACTTCCCATCAGACCCTGGGAAATGCACTAATCATGATGTAACATTAGCCAGGCTTTCAATGTGCCAGAGCCATTGAAAATGACATTAAACTGGACAGGTAAAGAAACGAAAGTCAACTGACACAAACCTTCACCCAGCTAAAACGCTATTAAAATGCTTCCATTGTTTTGCTTTAAGTCCACTTAGACATTTACAAGCTAAACTGTGAAAAAATTCCGGCTTTTGGTTAAACTGTGCAGGAAGTCTTAAGATGAGCCTCAACTCATCTTGTAAAGTCAGTCTTTTAACATTATTTTCCAAATTCATGTAAATGTGCTCTGTTTTTTTTCTTTACAAGTATTTAAGAGGATGGTATGATTTCGTCGTTTTGGTGTGCATGGTTTTTGGGGATAGTTATTCATGTAGTTAAGGACATGAAGGAAACAAAGCAAAACGGCTTTTTTATATTAAAAACGATGATGATTCCATTAAGTTTTGCCCGCCATACATGCATTACTTGGATATCTGGATCTGATTCAAAATATTAACCATATTTCCATTGTATGAAAATTTTGGCAGCTTCTTTTTGTTTATTAATTAGTCGACACAGACTGTAGCGCTAAAATCTGTCACTTTAGAGCATCACCCTGTTTCCAGAAATCTTTAGTTGGACTATGCTACAGTGTCATTATCACATCGTAGGAATTACTACATACTGTCCTAACCTGACGAATGTTTACCGCGTAAACAGTGTTTAATTTCATGTTTACGCCCGTACCGCATGTGGCCGCTAGATGGAGGCCTATCGCTATAATACAACTTGGATTGACCGGCATAAGTAATATTTTATCTATTTTTATATTGTACTTTTTGATTGGTTGGCCAGCAATTCTGGATTATTCCCTGCCTTGTGCCTGTTGCTTCTGGAATAGGCTCCGCAGACGCCCACGACCCTGCACAGGACAAGCGGGTATGAAAAATTGGTGGATGGATAGACGGCTGGAGGATTTTACTTGTATGCAATTTGTACTTGCTCAGATGTACCCAAATCCATACCCTCAACATGGATGACAGACCCTTAACCATGTAATTGGCCCTAAACTATGGGGTCTGCTACGACATATTTTGCCTACTGTAGCATTCCCCGCGATAAATTTTGCCAGCCTGCATATCTACAGGCCTGCCGGGAAAATTTCGGGTATTCTATATGGCCAATCCAGCCCGGGATACAGTCATGCTATTAAAAAGTTAAAATCTGCACCATTCGTTAGGAATGAGTTGTGTTCAATACACAGGTTTAGGAATTTAGCGCAACTTAGCAGTTATTTTAAAAATTGCATTACTAAACGGTAGGGAGCATGTGTAAATAACCATAACAAAAACAATTGTAAAATTGTAACTAAATTATGAACTTGGAGTAGCTGAGTGTTCGGGCAGCAGCACTCTAGCAAGGCACTGAACACACACAGAACCATGCAACATGTCTGATTAATAAGCCCAACAAAATCAAAAGAACTGATCCAGTATAATCTATAATAGGAGACAATATCCAGAGCTTAAAACCAGTAAGGCAAAAGACTCTCGTTATTTCACGTGATATCCTTTTATTTACATAAATTTGCGCTTAAATGCAAAAATATACAGTAACACTTTTGAGACCTATTAGCGCTTTTTAGACTTTTTAAGCCTATTCTAAGATCGTGGATTTTCGAAATTCATCGCCCTTCTAATACAAGTGGTTCATCGTATTTCTGCTACAACTAATACCAGTACTTCACTGTGGTATGCAATGAAATAGGGTTAGTCGTTTTACAATTAAATATTGTAATAAAATGTATTTCGATTTTTACAAGCGAGCACAAGCTCGTTATGCGCGAATTATCCACTTCGTGGGAAATGTAGTTTCACTTGTTCGTATTGCTCCATTAAAGCCCGCGACAACGTTCAGAGGACTACAAACACCAGAAAACACTGCTTTTCTGGTGTTTGTAAAGTTGTTAGAAGTTTACCAAAAGGTGTTGTTTTTGCGCGTTTACTTTCATTTTGATGTTAAAAATGCGAAAAAGATCTTCCACCACTACTTTGCTTGCTGAAACGAACTAGTGTGACATTTACGCGTTTCTTTCTAGCGCGGTATTTGCCTGGTCCCATGCGGGTGCTTTAATTTTGGTATCAGACCTAGTGTTTGGTGACTTTGGTGGCGGGAGCGCAGACTTCGCGGGATGGATAACTTCCGGAAGGTATGCGGCGTGCATACATGCGCATATTCACGCTCCGGACCGGGCACTGCGCCGAAGCTCCGGGCCATGTGAGACATCTGCGACTTGCCATGCTGATTTGCACAATCCGGGTTTGACGTTTGGTCGCAGAAGATACTGGAGCCCGTCCGGCTGGAGTCCAGGTGTCACCTCCGAGATGAACGGCGATCCCTCTCAGCTTGAGCTCAAACTCGTGCAAGTTGTGTTCCGACACGGCGCCCGGACTCCTCTTAAGTCCATACCTGACGTGCTGGAGGTAAGAACTCGGTCCCCCACGAGAGCGCCCTAGTCCCAGAAGCAATCAGGTACAAAGCGCATATCTGCTTCCGTATTGATGCGTGCCGAAAATCACCCTGCATTTTCCTCTGCGTACATTGTAAAGTTTTCTCCCATGTCTACTAGGTTAATGATTTTTAAACCGTCTGCGGACTTTAAACAAGTTGGCAGCCTCTCTATCCTGGGTCTGCATGTTTTGAAGATGATAACATCTTCATGATTAAACCTGATATGCCTCTCTAACTGGCACTTTCTGCCCCCTCCCTGTTAGGCTGATTGGGTCCCAGATCTCCTGAAGGTACCAGCCCACACCCAAATCGATTATGTAGTCACAGACCTGGAGGGTGGTCCCAGGCCTTCTGCCCCAGTGGAGGACGGCTACAGGGTTACAAAACTCCATGTAAGTCGCTATAGGCTAAAGCGAAGCCCTTTATGTGATCAACTGACTGACCATTTAACTCTTTGTAGGGTGGCACATATCCTGGCCAGCTGACCACTTTGGGCATGCAGCAGCTATACGATCTTGGCATGAGGTTAAGGAGAAGCTATATCATCGACTTGCCGTTTCTCACGGCCAGCTTCAGCGCAGCTGAGGTCTAGTGAGTGGAATTCATACACTTGTGCACAAAGCACCATGGGTTGCACAGTCTGTATGTCCCTATACAGGGGTCCACCTATAAGTCTGTATATGTCATTTTGAAGAATTAGAAGCTTCTTCTACCTTACAGTATAATAAAAATACACTTATCTGTCTGGAATCATGTGACTTTATTTACACCCATTCAGTGTTCGTTCCACCAATATCATGAGGACAATTGAATCAGCCAAGTGCCTGGTGGCTGGACTTTATCAGCAAAAGCAGGATGGTGAGTCGTGTCTCCTGTTCCCCTCAGACACTGTGCCCGTCCTCGTGTCTCCTGTTCCCCTCAGACACTGTGCCCGTCCTCGTGTCTCCTGTTCCCCTCAGACACTG
>JAODJW010000001.1:44505030-44534496 GCA_026777045.1 Hyperopisus bebe | reverse complement strand
CCCTTTCTCAGCAGAAACAGTGTGGATATGGAATGGGAGAGGAGCTAAGATAGTTTGACAAACCCAGGTTCTAGCTCTGCTCTCCATCTGTTGCTTTAATTATTAAGCACTTTGGATGTCCTGCAGCTTCAGTTACAATTGAAGGCATCTGCTTCAGTCACACAGGCATCCAGTGGTACGGTTCTGCTTGGCATTGAAATGAGTTTACTGGAACTAGGGTTGGGAGGACTGGCTTGAATAGACTTGAAGCGGCAGCCAACTGTAGCATCCTCAGGGCGATACGTACAATGTGTGTGTTGTACGGATGCATCAGCTGGCACAAATTAAAACTGTGTTCTTTCTCTGAAGGTCTTGTCTTTCTTGAGACTATATCCTGAGACTCGCATGCTGTGGGACCACAGGGTGACCTCCTGACATCGGTCTCCTGTAGTCCTGTTTTTATTTACTTATTAACGTCCATACGTACATCTATAGACCTACTTGTGTCCCGCTCTTTATTCAAGTCTGAAAACGTTTCACTGAACCATAGTTGCACGGCTAAAATACAAGAATAATTAAAGGTGTATCCTGGGTCAAAGGCTCGGGTATGAAGGTCAACTTTCTACTCATTACTATGGGATAAATGAAAACAGATTCCTTAGAAACAACACAAAATAGGTGAGTGAATATTCAATGCATGGGTACCAGTAAATAACAGAAACATTCCCCTATTAACTCCGACTAGACCTGGATCAAATCTCACAGCCGTGCGGCAAGCAGCAAGGAGACTGGGGCATTCTGCCCATCAGGTCTTTGAAAAGATGCTTCAGACTTGGACTCCAGGCCTTCTTAACCATGCTCTTCATAGCAGGATGCACAGAATAGCGAGATTTCCATTTTCGTATATTTTACATTAAATTCAGGCCAGCATTATGTCAGCAGTCATTCCACCTCCAGTTCAGACTAGGTAATCCATTTGGCGCTAAGTGGATTTGGGTCTGGACAGTATATGGATGGGAGACCAACTAGGAAAGCTGAGTATCTGCCACAAGTAGCTGGCTGCACCAACCACCTTGGGTCTATGGTCCTACCTCATCGTCCATCACCATGGAAACACTCGCCCTGCGTCCTGCTGGACGGCACTTTGCCGAGGCAGTCCGGAAAGCCCCTGACCGTGATGGACTACAATGGGCTTTGGTACCAGAGTGGTCAGCCTGGGTTATGGTGGATGAACTATCAAACAGCAGCAGCTGTTATGGGTGGATAGTGTGTCACTCTGGTACAGAAAGAGGTCAGAATCCAGGGTGGACGGGCAGACATGCTGATTTCATCACTGCTGGGGGCACTTGGGAATAACGTATTTTCATGTTATTTAAACGCGTTTCCTTCAGAGCGCATGTTCCAAAAACACCCCAGAACACGGCACAAGGACGTCAGCTGGCCCTGAGATTCCTGTGGCAGGCTGAGTCAGCCCCGTGGCCTCCTTGTCACCTCCCTCCCCCTACAGAACCCGACAGGTATTGTATAAAACTGGGTGAATGTGCGGGGGGGACATTGTATGAATGCCGGGTGACACATGTAGATACGGACAACACCAACACAAGCTGGGGACTGTGATGAACAGAATCGGTTCGCTGCTGCACTGTAAAGATGTGGATTCACAATAAGGGCTCCATTCAGCGTCTCACACTCAACAACATGTTCCGAGGCCACAAGCTCCTTAGCTTGTGAAAAGGATGGTTCGGCTGCAGGTCCAGAAGTCAAGGATGTGAAATATCTACAGATCTAATCCGATAAGAAAAATATGAATCGATAGTAAAACAAATGAGGTAAGTGCGACAAAACTCATAAGCGCTTCGGAGATCATAAAACTTGAAGCTGATTCATTTGCTTTAGGATCCACCCCCCACCCGTGCTCAAATGTGGTCTGACCCACATGGGACTAAATGTACTAACAGTAATCCTTGTCTTATGGGAAGCAGCTCTTTGCAGAACACAGCAGGAGTACTGTGCGATCTGTTCCTGCTAAATACAAACTGTCTTCGAGCACAAAACAGCATTGATTAAACTGTATTAATGAAATGGTGCAGTGTGTATCCAACTAGTCTCAGAGGCATGGACCCGTAACAAACCATGGATACTACAGAGGAGTAATATTACTCACCCACAACTTTGCAGCATTTTTGCATATATTCTGTAGTCCCAGGCCCTGTAGCTCACTACAGAGGGAAGACACACTCCATGTTGCCAGTTGCTAAGGAAAAACTTCCACACAAAGAGCACTAATCATAACAATCCCTTGGGCTCAGACAGACTTTCCCGCTACCTAGACACACATTGGCTCTCGAGGTCTGTTCATCTGGCCATAAATAAAGCAGATATAAGCTAAGAATCAAAGGCTGATTAAGCTTCTTACAACATACAGGCTGCCTGACAAAATGTAACCTCGACCCCCCCCCCGCTTGGGTTGTCACTTTCAACATGAAGAAATACAGGTCTGGATGGTACATCTTAGGCCCCCTATAAGGTGCTGTAAAGCCCCAGCCCCCCTAAATCTGCCAGGGTATCCATGTCTCTCTGATGCCCCCGTCTCTCTCCACAGAACCGCTGTTGGTCTTTCCCTCACATCCTAAATGTTCCCATCATCTGTGTCCCTCAGCATCTCAATTAATTCACAGAATAACATGCCCTGCTTCACCCTCACTCTCTGACACCTGCCCTCCGCAGTGCTTTCTCATTTCTGATTTGCAGCTGGAGCGAGGTAATGAGGTCAGATGACCTCACAGCATATATGAAGAATTAGGAAGGTTTATAAAAAGAGAACACAGGGTTCATAGAAGTGTTTCGCCTACAGTAGCGTTTCCCAACCCAGTCCTCAGGGAACCCCGGACAGTCCACGTTTTTGCTTCCTCTCAGCGCACCTATACCGGGTATAAGGTGTTTCTGATTTGCTGGCGGCTGGGAGGGAGCAAAAACGTGGACTGTCCGGGGTTCCCTGAGGACTGGGTTGGGAAACACTGGCCTACAGTATGAGTCCAAGAAATTCTCACAGCACACAATCGCTCTGACATACGTTAAGTAATAGAATTTTTAAAATTCAGTCCTTTGCTTTTAATTTAGTTGCTAATCCTACTGTTTGAGGCTCCCCTGTGTCACTCAGAGAGATCATTTGAAGGTGGATGCCTCTCACAAAGCCTCACACAATAAGACACCTTAACTGTTAGCATTTAAGGAGACAGCCCCACCCACTCCAGTTGGCCTGTGGGGTATCTGTGCACAGGAGATGTCAGCCACAGAAGGGCCAAAAGAAAGCTTAGGATCTGCCAAGTTATTAGTGAACAGGGAAATAAACTTAGACAGATTTCTTCTACAGTTTTAATTTCACTTAACAGCCACAAAATTACTACCTTGCAACCACAACAAGCCATTAAATGCCATCTAATTGAATGCACTGTCGAGTGCCTCGCACGCAGGAGTGGCTTCTTAGATTCTGCTTTTTTAGGTCATGTATGCATTATATATTGGCAGTTTTGCAGAATAATAACCCTGTTAATTTCCTTTGAGCAGCCTGATGTGACAGACCTCCGACAGTAAACAAATTCTCTCGACACGATTCTTTTCAACATACCTATAAGCTCGATAACCTACTTTAAACTACCACTGTCCCAGAAGCAGCATGTTGAAGCGGAACCGTTTACTTGAATGTTTCAGAAAATGTATACATACACTTGGGACGAAA
This sequence comes from Hyperopisus bebe, assembly GCA_026777045.1. Classification (NCBI taxonomy): domain Eukaryota; kingdom Metazoa; phylum Chordata; class Actinopteri; order Osteoglossiformes; family Mormyridae; genus Hyperopisus; species Hyperopisus bebe. Next base: position 44,530,778 of record JAODJW010000001.1, on the reverse strand, counting down.
AATGAAGGTGGAGATAAATGTTGAAGCACTGGATGTTCCTACTGAAAAGCTATGACCTGCCCATGATTATGACCCCTGACCTCATTTTTCCACACATTCAGTGACACAAGCAGTTCATCACCCAGGACTCTCTGGCTGCCTGGGGAATGTGGAGGCCTGCCCAGGCTCTCATCTCCAGCCGCTCTGCTCAGACGTCCTGCAGCGTCTCATTTCTCCACATGCATGCTGACAGCCATAAGCAAAATCAATAAACAAGAAACTGATCAGTTCATTGTTCAACCTACAAATAAATAATGTCTCTTTTTAGTCCTGAGGTAGTTTGTTTCAGAGGTGAACATATTTTATAGAAATAATGTGGCACACTTTTATCCAGAAAACAGACTTTGGAAAAAAGCATGAGTCAGGCCCAGAAAATCCCAGTTACCCTAGTATAACTGTTCCATCAGTGAAAAATGTCCCTACAGCTACAGATACCTATGATCTTATAGTTCCTGGCTGTAAGTTACAGAACTGAAGACTCTCATAAGAAAAATGTAACACCAGATCCAGACCAAAGAAACTTAATGGAGCACTACAACCAACCAGGATATGGGTGCAGAAGAATGGCTGAATCAATGACAAATTCATCAGAAGTGGTCACCTGGGATTATTCTGCCATGGCGCAAAATTTCACTTGTGGGAGTCAGATTGTAGAGAAGGTGGGTGCAAGTAACTAGAGTAGAGTGGACAAACCAATGGGATGTCTCAGTCCTGCCTCCTCTAGTTGCTTGGACCAACCTCCTCTACAATCTGATTGGTTATCTCTCTGAACCAATAATTTTTCATTCTACCAGAATATTTTTGTGTAAGTAAAACTCTCACGAGCCAGAATAATATAACATGCTTGCAGAGTACACTTAGGGGCGTCAGAAGCATTTTGAATGTGGGGGGACACACTGGCATAAAACTGATATTTTATGTTAAATGTGGGGGGGGTCCAAACAAATAATTATGAATGATTATATGTATAATATATATAATAATTATGTGAGGGCGACATGTACAGTGTTAGGTGGAATGAGGTGGAATCATCAGCTTGGTTAGTTCCTCTGTGACTAATACAATGCAGAAAAGCATCTCGCTAACACCTGCTTTTAACATTTACCCTGAATCCCGAAAAAACACATTTACAAATCCGGTATGAATTATGACCCTGTATGTGCTGAGTGGTGTGGATGGATGGCGTGTAATTGGGACTGAGCTTCATTCTCTGTCTAGGAGATAAACATGCTTCCGGAGGATTCACGCAAGCACCAGTAACATCTCTCTTAATATGAACATTCTGCAGTATGAAATTAATCTCACTGTAAAACATGGAAAGCACTTTCTCCTGTGATGATCTAGGCAGGCAGAGGTCTGGGGTCATCACTTCTGCGCGGCTGGTCTCTGAGAGTGGGCACCTGCCCTTCTTGGCCAGCCTACATTGCTATAGTTGACACTAGGCAGGGCACTACCGTGAATCTCCATGTTGCTTTGCAGCAGAGGCTGAAATACAGCTAGTTTGCCCCTGGTATTTTCCACATTTACACTGTTGTGCCAGCTGAAGAAGAAGGGACAGTGGTGGAGCCAATGAGGGGCCAGCATGCCCCCCAGCCCCATTGTCATTGGCTCTGAGCGATGTCAGTCATTGAACGCGTTCGTCAGTTTGCCGAAATGTACATAGTACTCAGAACTACATGAAGGGCCCAAAATCATAGCTATGATTATTGTGCGTTTGAAGAAAATTTTTAAACGCATATAATTACGTGATTATCCACTGGTATCACTGTTTTTACTATTTAATTCATTTGGTTTGGTGTAATTTCCTACGTTTTGGAGTTGCATTCTCCTAATCCTGTTTTCCCATTAAATATGTGCATTTTATTATGTGTTTTTAGTGAAGTCTCCCAGGAATGCATTATCCCTGCTGTTTCAGTCGTGTTGTACACTATTTCACTGCATGGGCTTATCTGCAAGACTGAGCTAGTAACATGTAAAAGAGGTGAAAGAGGACTTGATGATTCCTGCTGGTATTACTGTGCGTTGTCATTTTTAATGAAACAAATCTTAGGTTATACCCACCTGTGTCTCTGCACTGACAGCAATCCTCAGTTATACTGACAATCTAAATGTCTTACTCTGAGGTGCTAAGCACAAACTTTATTCAATTACTCTTTGTGGCTTTAAAATATAAATGACCTTATTCTATTTAAGATAAGATAACTAGGTCTGCCTAGATTGCTACTTGCCCAGAAAGCCTGCAAAGTTTCTCAAACAATACAAAGATCATACATGTTTTCACAAATGCACGTTTTACTAATGTATTTGGAAATGTATGGAAAGGCTGTTCTGCAGCTCCATCTAGTGCAGAGAAACGCAAATTCCCACTAAACAAAGGGAACCAGCAGTGTGCTGAAGTGTAACGTCATTTAATTTGCTAACAGAAAAGCCAGAAAAGACCTCACTCCACTTCTCTCCCATGCAAATCAAACAGCTCCATGATGATTAAATGATGAGGATCTTGCACTGCGGGGTTTGGAAGCAGACAGGAGACACGGCTCTGTCGCGCACTGCCTTCTGTGTCACAGCATGCCAAGCCCACTGCTGGTCAGGGGACTGCAGGAGCTCTGCAACAGAACCCTTTGCTTCTTCCAAGGAGCGCTGAGAACCACAAAATGGCACCGGAACACCTGAAGGAAGGGAATAGGGGGCTAAGAGATCAGCCTTTGGAGGGTGTGGGGGTTATGTATACATTACATTGTGGGGAACAAATGCCCTCAAAATGTAATAAAAACCTGTTATTTTGACATTGTGGGGACCACATAATTGGTCCCACTAAGGGACAACTCACATTTTATATAAATTTTGAATGTCAAAAGTCTTTTGTTTGGTTATTTATGGTTGAGGTTTGGGCTGGGTAGGAATTAAGGTTGTCATAGCTGGGATTAGGATTTTCCCCATAGAAATGAATGGACAGCCCCCATGAAGATATGAATACAAACGTGTGTGTGTGTGTGTGTGTGTTCGTGCGTGTGTATGTGTGTATGTGCGTGCGTGTGTGTATGCGCATATGTGTGTGTGTGCGCTAGAATAGCAGCATTTCATAGGTCAGTAGCTACTGCTATCCAAAATCACGTGAGGCATTCTGCTATTTTGCCCCAGAGATATTTAGTCTGCCTGTGCCTCCCCAGCCAGAGCTCCCAGCTTAATTTTGAGGATTACAAGCGGTATGTTGCTACAGTAACAGGTTCCAGTGAGGCACTACAGTAACTGCAACCCCCCCCCACCCCCGAACAGCCACACTATTCTAATCCAAGGGGTAGAATCACTGGGTGCTCCTCACATTTCAGCATCCTCCCAGGTGGGAGTATGCAGAACATCAGCAAAACCAGAGCTTTCCTCGCTCTTGAATTGTGCAACTGGATTGCAGTGGTCATATTCACAGGACTATAATTACAAAAGATTTAGCCCATCTTTGTACATTTCAGATCAATGCTAGTATAAACGACATGTTCCTTTTTATCTGGGTTGGAGATTCAATGCTATGGTTTCCTACCTAGACCAACCTCTGCCAGTCCAAACAAAGCCAGCACATGCCTTTTGAGGGTCTGGATATTAGCCAGAAGACCGAATCACTTTATAACCTCACACACCCATGCAGTTACATATCGCTACAATGTACCATGTGACCACAGCGGATCCGCCCCTGTATTTTACAACAGAAATGCACTACACTGCTAAATGCTAATGGCTGAAAAGCCTCAGGATTATAGCATCTGCAGCTCGATAGCTTTAGTGGGCATCAGAGGGCGACCCAGGAAGCCCAGAAGAAAGGCAGCAAGCAGAGGAGATACATGCGTACCTCGGGCTCAGATACGGAGGAAATGTCCCCTGCGTCCTTCTCCACCTGGTCTTTAATGGCGTTTGTCCTTCTTACTTCCACGTCCATGTCGTATTGGCCCCCGCCAATCGCCTGAACATAGGAAGTTGTGGTTCACACACATTTTCAAGGCGAAGAGGACAGAGAGCAATAGAGTGAGCTTAACTGGCATTTCTCCTCTGAGTCTGCCGCCTTCTCAGCCACCATAATTCACCATTATGCCTTAACGTAGACATTGTGCAGCTGCGATTCACAAGCCACAGTTGGTGCAGATTAAGGTTACTGTAATCATTGCTGGTATTCACAATCACATTACTGTTCTTGATAAACATGCAGTTGATAATTTGTTACATGTTTAACTGCAAGTTAAAGTTTAGCGGAGCGCTGGATAGCCCCATGAAACTATATAGATTGTATAATTGGGTAAAATGTTACTTGGGACAAAATCTTGATGGTAAAGAACAAAGTGATAATGAATGTGTCTGAGAAGCCCATTGAACTCACGCGTCTCTTCACAGAGTAGAACTTGGTGATGGCATACAGATTTGGGTCCTTGCTGAAGTGGTTGAAGTTCTCCAAGGCAAAGTTCGCACACGCTTGCACCTCGGGATCATTAGGGTCCACATCCTGAACCTCCGGTGGTGGAGCTGGACTTGCGGTCGCCATGATAACCGCGGAGAGAAAGGCACACAGGAGCACTAGAAAGCTGGTCATCTTCTGCTGAAATCAGCGTCAGGTGAGCAAAAGGCTGTTATATGACGCAGATACAAATAGAATCAGGCGCTGCCAATGTTTACCTCCCTGGCCCCCGCCTTGATGACGACACAAAAGCTCCCATTTGGGCAAAGCTGGCTTTTATCACCTCTTATGGGTGTGGATGTTTAAAGGTAACTACTTAAAGGTTACAAGGGTAGAACAAGACTCAGTTGAAAGTCATCGCAAGGACAAGCCTTGATGGAAGTTTGGAGGAGGGGACAGACACATACATTATCATTATTCAAAAACAACATGAAATATATTTTGAACTGCACCTTTTACCTCAGGCATGCAGACTTACAGAAACCACCCCAATATATCAAATGAAACCGGAACACACCTGTTTGATCAGGACTGTGTTGCTACACCTGGTTTTACCACCACATCATCTGCAGGAATGTGTCATTACCCCAGCCTTATCTATAGTTAAACCCCACACACATGATTCTGGGAGTCTCACTCTTAAATATGGCACAAGCAGCATTTAACCTCTTATTGTGTTTTATGTTTCTGCATGTTGGTGTACAGCCAATAGATATTGTAGTTTCCCCAGAGTCTCACTACATACTGCTATTTGCTTATAGCATTTGAAAAAGCTACACATTACTTCCAAGACAGCTATCCATCAATCTGTGCTGGTTTCACTAAATTGCTTTGTCAGAAGGCCTTTGATCATTTAAGCGCATTGCCAGATGGGTAGCATGGTCTTTTATACATTACATGGACACAAGCAGTAACCCATTTTTGTTAAATGTAAATGGTTGACCCACAACCCAGAGCAGAATAAGCAGTTGGAAGATGGATGATTAGGTCATTGTAACTGAATTTTTCAATTTATATTTACCTCTCATCAATGACAACAAATACAAGTCAGTGTGTAAAATGCAAAATTTATTAAAATTTCAATTTCATCTCTTTACAGTTAAGACATCTAAAAGGGTGCTTCCATATTGTAACTCCACATTCTAAATATTAAAAATCTCCATAAATGCTACAATTTAAATAATATGGAGCCTCTTAAATAAAAAAAAGCAAACGACAACTGTTTCAGTTTAAGAAAAGGGTTGTGTTTCAGTCACGATGTAAAAACTGACAGCACACTTCCGTAGCTTGACCTGCCGGTTTCCTTTTAAATGGCTCACAGAACGGTTTGCGCCAAAGCACTCTCTTTTTCCCCGCCGACACCATCACACGCGAAGACGGAACAAACACAGGTTGAAGTTCATCCTTCAAGTATTTCTAGATCGGAGCGAAAATCCGCACCATCTTACCACGGATGACCAAAAGACACGCCATCGTATACACGTGCACTCAGGACCGGCCCACAAAAAACAGGGACCGCGTCGACCCATTTCATACTGACCATCTTCTACAGTCCCTACGACAAAATAACCAGTTCAAGTTTAACCTTTGTAGTGACCTAAAGGCAAAGGCGAAACAGTATCTTTAGTCTGTTTATTTAAATTACAACAATAATAATTACAATAAGAATAATTACATCTATTATTTTACCATTACTGTCTTCTCTGACGGGCAACGCAGATTTACAATCATTTCATTCAAAAATTTACTCCAGAAAGTGTTCATCCTAACGTAGCAAGAGATAAATATCCTGAAAGAGGCCCTTTGTCAGTAAGGTAGGTAACGAAAAAGTGATTAAATCATTACAAGGAAACAAAAAAGTGCCGGATCAAATGGTTAGTGAGCTTGAGTTTTGGTTACGCAGGAAAATAAAAAAAATAAAACCCGCCCGCGCATGACAAATCATCCTCGGGATATGGAGAGACCCTGCACCACCCCCCCCCCCCCTCGGCTGGGGGCCGACAATCAGGAGGCAGACAGACAGCGGTGGCATTTGTAGAGTTTGTGGTCATGCGTACGGATGTGGCTCTGAACGTTACGCTGCCTGAAGAAGGTCTTGCTGCACAGCTGTGGGGAGAAGACAGAAGATATGTCAGGAGGCGAAGCAGAAAGGGCCAGAAGGAAGGGGCGCAAAGACGCGGGCAGACGGGGGTGGCGGCTGCTTACGGGACAGGGCCAGTGCTTGCCCTCGATGTGCCGGATGCGGTGCATGATCAGCACGTCGCAGTTCCTGTAGGTGACCTTGCACTGGAAGCAGGTGTGTGATGTCACAGGGGCGTGGCCACGTGCCTGCCGCAGCTGCTTGAGTCGAGCCCGCCGGATGGAGTCCAGGAGCGCGGACCGCCGGCTCTGCAGGGGGGGCAGCCTGAGAGATTTCTGCGGATGACAGAAGATGGCGAAGTCACCGCCTTAGCTCAGTCTGAGGGCTGTTTGCCGAGAAGTTACGAATAACGTGGAATAATAAGAACTGTTGGCACGTTGCGCATGCAGACACCCTTCACATTTGTACACACCTTTGGTCGTTCGCCCCTCCCCTTGGCGCTCGTTGGGCCCGCCAGGGACGATCCGCGGAAGCCGTTCAAGGCCGACCCCTCTGGCCCAGAGCGCCTCCGCAAGGACGGAGACACGCCAGCGCCGCTTTCGGCCTGCTTCAGGCTGCGGGCACGTCGGCGCGCAGCACGGGCCTCCCGGATGGCGCCCCTGGTGCGTCCGGCGATGTCCGCCGTGCTCCGGATGCGCCGCACTGGGCTGCTGGGGTTCACCGGCTGGCTGAGGGAGCCCGTCAAGCAGATGTCCACGCGCTCCTCCTCCTCCTTCTTGATGGCGCCGATGGGTCTGCAGAAGGTGAAGAGGAAGCCGGGATCCAGCAGTTTCACCGGCGGCTTGCTCTGCCGTTTGCCCAGCTCCGGCACGGTGGGAATGCAGACGGGAACGGGGTCGGCGGGCTCATCTTTGATGGCCCTCAGCAGGCCGGGCGGGGGCTGCTGGGTGAGCCTGCTGGTCCCGGGGACACTCCTGACATTTGCCACTCTGTCTGTCGGCCTGACAGCTTTGCGTGGAGCTTCCACTTGGGGTGCCACTGCTCTGGCTTTCACCTCCTTCCTCTTGTGGCTGCGTGCCCTGTCCCGACCCATCCTGGCCTTTGATGGCGCAGGGCGGCTGTCATGCCGGGCGTCCCGGACTGTCCTCCTGGTCACCCGGGTGCTCCGTGGGTCCAGAGGGCAGCTCCTGACCACAGACCTCTTCACCTTCAAGGAGAAGAGGGGCTCCACAGGAAGATGCCCCCTGCGATGGCTACGTGTGGCAGTACTTGGGGGCAAAAGGGGATGGGCTGTGGGTTCTGGCTTGATCTGCACAAAGGAGCCCAGCTCTGTGCTGCTGGTGGGGGCTTTGATCCTAACAGAACGCCTCAGTTCACTACGCTTTGGCAGGGCAACTGGCCCGTGGCTGTTCCCACCAGTGGCCACCAGGGGGCGGTCTATGCTGCTAGGCCTCATGTCCTCCACGCTAACTGGCTCGGGGGGCTCCAACTTTATCACACGCTGCAGCAGAGTGCCGTTCGGCTCGTTCCCTTCCAAGTTTAAGGCGCCCGCCAGGCCCGGTACTCGCGGTTTCCGGCGCGTCGTCAGTGCGTAGCTGTCCACTTTCAGCTTACGCAGCCGCTTTTTCTGCCGCCAGCCGGTGAGCTCCTCGGGGCTGGGGAGCAGGGACTTCCTCTGCAGGCCCAGGACACTCAGAAGCCGGTACTTCTCCAGTGTCCGTGGGCTCTGCACCTCCTCCTCCTGGGGCTCCTGCTTGACTGGGGTGCCCTCCTGGCCGGCTTGCGGGAAACACAGCCTCTGCTTATACTTCCTGGAGCGGGGGGAAGGCAGGGTGGTGCCAGCGGCTCCTCCATCCGTCACTGTGTCGGCCTCGAGGTGCGGTGCCCGCTGTCCTGATGCGGGAGAGGAGCGCAGGACGCGCACAGGAGGCTGGCTAGCGGGGAGACGAAGTGGGGGAGTCTTCCTCTTGTTGGATGGGGATTTGAAGTCCATGAGTTTCAGCCTGCGGGTGGGGGTGCAGGGAAAGCCATTGCCATCTGGGCTGATTCTCGGTGTCCGTTCGGCACCCCTGGACCCGGAACCCCGGGGCAATTCCAGGACGTCCAGTGGCCCTCTGCTCCGCGTTACCCGTTTAACGAAAGGTCCCGATTCCTCCGCCGCGCACTCCTCAGTCTCACCGCACTTCCGCTTCCTCTTAGTAAGCACGCCGTCTTTCCGGGAGCCAATGTCATTTGGACTGGCAAAGGCCCCTGGGGGCTTGGGCGAGTCTGGCGTGCAGCCCCCTGTGCCATCAAGAGCTTGCTCTCTCTGGATCGCCCTACAGGCCTCCACCACAGGCCACATGCGAAAGTGCCGCGCCATGGTGGAGACCTCCACCAGGTTCTCCAGCTTCAGTGACAGGGTGGAGGTGTAGGAGAACTCAAGCAGGGAAAGGAAGCTCTCCTCGCTGAAACCTAGAAATGAGAGATGAGGCCGCAAGGTCAGTGTCTCCCACCCTTCACTGACAGCAACGGCCATCCCACAGAAACAACCCTTGATTAATGTTGCCATTGGAGTTTTATCAGTCTTAGGAAATCCAAAAGAGACACAGGAGAAGGAGAGACCAAAGTGCAACTGTGAACAAACAAAAATCATATAAGTATGCATTTAGGCTGGAGAGGACAGCTCAACGAAGCAGGCTACCTCTGAGCAACAGAGAACAGGAAAAACGGAAGAATTAAACAGATTGGGTGAACACAGGCAGACCTGTTTCAACTCAAACAAGCAGCCTAAAATATGACAATCCAAACACGGTGCAATTGTAGCACAGATGCTAGAAGATGCCCTATCCAAAGGCTGGTGTGTTTGTTTTAACAGATCTCACTGAAAGCCACATCCAGAGCGATGCAACTAACGCTGTCCCTGCTGTTGCGTAAAACTGGGAAAAGAGACTGCAAAGAAACGGCTGCCCTCACCTGTCAGGTCGATGTCGGACTGCGGGCTGGGCGAAGAGGCCATCTCAACAAATACCTCCTGGAAGTACTCGCTGACGGCCGCCAGCACGGCCCTGTGTGCAGAGAAGGAGCGGCTGCCTGTACGCAGGGTGATGTCGCAGAAGAGACCTTCCTCCCACTGGCCTTTCAGCTTGCCCAGCATGTCGCTGGCATGGGTTGTCAGCGTCTTGGAGACCAGCGAGCTGGCGGGCGTCTACAGAGGAGATGATGTGAGGACTGCTCTGATGCCTGGCCACATGCTGAAGCAGGCAGCTCAGTTCAGTCCAGTCCTGAAGGACTGTGGTTTCTATCTGTACAGACCGAAGTACTTGCATTCTCAGAAAAGCCTTGCCATACTGTGACTTAGGCGTCAGCATGTCATGTTTGTTTCCCTGCTGTGACTCTTACCTCTCGGCCTTCCTGTTCCGTCTGACATTCCCGGCAGCCTGTGACATATTCCCTGATCTGGAAATACATCCCTGAAGAAAACAGCAGGGAATCATTATGCAACAATTTATGAAGCGAGCAGCATAATGGTGCAGTGGGTAGCACTGTTGCCGCACACCTCTAGGAAGAGGGTTCGAGTCTCTGTAACGGCTTTGTGTGTGAAGTTTGCACGTCCTCCCCATTTTGTCGTGGGGTTTCCTTCGGGTATTCCGTCCCCCCGCGTCCAAAAACATGCTGAGGTTAATTTGAGTTCCAAAACTGCCCACAGGTGTGCATGTGTGAGTAAAAGGTGTGTCAGTGTGTCCTGCTATTGGTTGGTGCCCCATCCTGGGTATGTTCCCTGCCTTGCTGCCTTAGCCTCTGGGATAGTCTCCGGACCCCCCGCAACCCTGAATAGGGTAAGTGGTGTCAGAAAAAAATGGATGTCTAATGTGCAAGAATCAACAGAGAGTGCATCCACTTTCTCAAACACATATTTTCTATTAGATTTCATGTGTAATCTCATTGCTTAATGCGCCGTAAGGACTGAAATTGTCCTTTTGTTAAAATGGTAACCTCCTCTCACTAACTAAAAGCAGATGTACTGTCTTTTGGAGTTCAAGAGAATAAAAAAAAATGTTCCTTTTCCATTGCTTACTGAATATTTTCACAACAGGCAGCGTAGATTAAAAGAAATTCGCTGAACAGAGTGACTCCCATCCATTGAGCAATTTTAGCAAACTTTTAAACTTACAGTGCAGGGATTTGCGCATTTAATTGTACCTCTGTATCATACAAAGACATAATCAGAAATTAAAACCAAACGACCAGGACCAGACCCAGAGATACGATAGATACAGTCAAAATGGTTTTCCTGGACTGGTCGGAAGCACATGTGGGATCGCGGCCGTGAGTCCCGACTGGCTGAAGCCGCGTGGTTCTTAAGTACACTTACTTGGCAGCGCAGATATGCAGAGAGAGAGAATAAGGACAGCCATCACAGGCAAACCGAAGCGGGGAGGATAGTCCCCTGGGAATTAGGATACCGTTCGCACGGATGGCGCCAGAGGACCCACCTTCCCACCAGTAATTCTCCGCCACATGTCTATAGGTGTCTTCCAAGGTGTGGTGCCGCTTGCCCGCTCGCTTATGGTGAAAGGTGGCGATTGCTTTCAGTCGCCTATCCTTGCCCAAGACCTCCCGGTAGTGGATGTATCCTTTCTCCAGCTTTTTGCGGTAAAGCACCCCATCGATCACTTCGAAGTAAGGCGACAGTGTCGCATCTTTGGACGTGCTCTCCTTGACGGCATCGGCCGCATCGGGACCGCCCGCCGGCTCCCCTTTCGTGACCAGCGCATGTCTGCTGCCCAAACTGTCATCATCCTTAACGTACTTAGTGTTGTGGGTGCAGTCACCGGCCATTTTTCACCGGCTTCCGTGTTTGCTTCCGTCCGTGCCCCCTCCTCTGAACTTCTCCAATGCCCAACCCGGCGAAGAGGTGCCGTCAGATCAGGTCAAACTGTCGCACTAGCAGGTGAAACTTCTCATTTAGGGCTTACACATTTACCTCTAAAACGTTAGCTGTCCACAGCAGTACATCAGTTTAATTATTCGACTGCACGTGAGGGTAATCCATTAAAATGTCACTCAGATGCCGATTTTAAAAAACAAACCGGTTCGACATTCGAAATAGGACCATTTAAAGTTTCATAAACATTCACCGTGTATTACTAACATCTCAGTCATGGTTCGCCACACACAAACGACATCGTGTCCAATCCGTCCTTATCAGGACCCAAAGATGTCCATAGTACCCAAGCTGCACACCCAAAGTCCGCGGTTCCGACGTCCAAACGGAAAACCTCCTTCAGCTCCTTCTCCCGTAAACGTCATTTTCTCCTGGCTTAATCCATATACCCTGAAGCTAAATCAGCATAATTAGAAATGAGATCAAAAATGCATGTGAAAAAAGTTCTTCTAAAATGCAACTTGAGACCGTGTGTGTGTCCTACACACGATGGGAACTGTACCTTACAGTCTTACTACAATGAACGATGCATATCTCTATAACACTGTACAGAGTGTACACACTAGCTGGAAACCTACACAGAAAACTGCATCACATACTGTCCTACATGGAAACCTACGAAGAAATACATATCACACACTCCACTAGCTGGAAACTTGCAAACACAACTGTACCACACGCCGCTACGTGGATACTGTACCCGAGACCTCGCTACCTGGAAACCCACGGAGGGACTGTATTACTAAAAGCCTGCTATCTGACTCATTAATACTGTGTCATACTATTTCTGACAAACGACATCACAGGAGTACTATCCAACCAGTCCCCCGGAGCAGCAAATTGCCTGTACCTAAAAAAGAAATTAAAAATGAAAAAGAGAAGTTAGGTAGCTGGCTACCTGTGCCTCCCACCCAGTAACTTGCGCTAGGATTTCTTACTGGCTGGAGGCTAAGCTACGTGATCTAGCTAGCTGCTCATCCACCGACCATAGTATCGAGTTAACAACTGAAAACGTGAGGCGAGGCGTCCTCTCCTCGCGCCGCAAAACGAGTACTACCGATAATACCAACTCAAAACGTCACAATTTTACAGCCCCCGTCACAAACTATCCTTTCAGCTACTACTTCAACCCTTTTCGTGAAAAGTCAGATGACCAAATAATCCAGTTCTTTAACTCGTAACCTTCTGCTGGTTGCCACATGACAACCTAACACATTCACACATCCATGGCGTCCTTCCCTCACTAAATGGCTATTAGCAGAATTGGTGCATCGTCTCTGTCCCGGGAAATATGATTGGCTGTTGTTCCTGTACGTCAAGTCGTGTGGTTCCCGCCCACTCTTTTTTTTCTCTATGTCAAGGTAGGTTGCTGACATCAGCGTTGTCTTCTGTAGTGTGCGCCGAGTAGTTGATTGTTGTGAAACAACAGAGAAAAACGTAGGGACCATCTGGAATATCCTTAGTATAAGGACTGGCCTTTAATTCATTTTAGATACAAACGAGTGAATAATTTTAATTTCTTAATAATTTGAATTATATCAAGAATATCATCCACGCTTTTATAGCAATTAATTGTAAACAAGCAAATAAAATGTGTTCGGCAGCAGCGAATAAGTTACTACCATTGCAAATTGTTTTAAATAATTTCAAAGGGATTAGTGTCAATGACTTAGCCAGTGGACATTTCCAGTAAAATCCTTAAGAATTCTAAGCCTTTGGGACTGTTGAAATGATGTGTTGGTCCAGGTTGCTAGCAATACCATCTAATAATCCTGTATCTACTGGAACATAACGTGAATCCAGTTTCCACCAGCCTATTTTGCGATTTTGGTATGTTTTGTCATAAATCTCTAAGTAAGGAATTGATAATGGCTAGTGCTATTGCCTCATTCCGCTAGAGGGGAGGGGTCAAACTTTACCTCTGCTTTGTATGTGTAGAGTGTGGATGTACTATCACATGGGCTTCCTCCCACCATCTACAATATACTGTTAGGTTTACTGGTGTTTCTAAACTGTGTACATGTAGGTATACTGGTATTCTATCCAATATGAGCCGCAGCCTTGAACCATATGCTGCCTGGGACAGAGGGTGGGCAGGTGAATAAATCGTATATTCTGCATATCTGGACAAACCAGAATAATTCTCTCTTCCTTTTTTTTCATTATCACAGATTTTTGGACAAAAATGACAAGTAACTCATTCGGACTGGTTTAGGAAAAGTGGCTTTACCAAACATATTTGTAGCAGTGGATGTAGAGTGAAACCAGAAGGTCAAGTCTACGGGTTATGACAAGAATCCATCAATTAATATTTATACAGTACAGAGGTTGTGGCGAACTCTCAGGTAAACTCACAAGATTTGCTTAGTTCAGGGTAACGTAACATTTGCATAGTACAGTTGTTGAATTTTGCCACAAAATGGAAAATGAGTAAAATTAAAAACAAATCAAACAATAAGATACAGGAGAAGATGCCACGTTCCAGCCCAGTTCTGTCTAAAGAAATCATTTGGGTTCAAGGCCCTAAAAATCCATGCAAGCAGCCGAAATTGGTTTAATTTTCTTTTCTGAGGCACCTCAAGTAAACCTGTCCAAAAGTAAGTCATGGGCAAAGATTTATCACATTTCAGCAGGCTATCAGCAAGACCCTGTTTGATATTATCAATGTGACAAGCAGATACATCTGTAACAGTTGCAGTAAATGTAACGATTCCTAGTCAATCTGTCACATTCTGAAGCTGCAGGTCTGATTAACATCAAGACATATGGATTGAAATGGGCAAGGCCCATTACATCCAAAGCAGTTTAATTTTTAAACCTTTTAACGTAGACACTACAGAGCTGCATATTCCGGTAAAAAGAACTGCACAAACAAAAATGGGGAGAATACACGCAGGAAGAGGTAAAAAGGAGGTCAGACTCAACTTTCAGTGCTGGGGGGGTGTTGTGAAAAGAAAAGCAATTTTTCTACCATACTCCTCATACTACAGACAGCAATCACATACCAGGGCACAAAACCCTGGAGTTAAGCTCAATGAAAAACACAAAAGACTGAAGATTCCCTTTACATGTTGTCTTTAACATGGTCATGTACAGCTGCATTGTTCAACAAAGGGAAGGAATACCGAATAAGCAATGTCGCCCTTCGTTCAAATGGTTGGATGGATGAATGGTGCAGCATCGACGATGGGATAGTTCAGAAAAAAAGTCTTCTCTCTCTCCACACTTAATTTTCCGTTTTTCTTGTTTGTTCTGTAGATGCTGGGATGCACAGGCAAGTTTTGCTTGCCTTGTGTTCACCTTTCCCAGAATTCCATGTTAAAGATGAGGCAAGTTGGGGGAGATGCTTGTGAAGTAACAAGCGCTACGGAGCCTGTAGCGGAGAACCAACACAGCTGAGCAGGAAGCTACCAAAGAACCAGGGGAACTGTGGGATCTACCAAAGCTGCAAAGCTCAGTGGAACGACTGAGATTTACGCCTATGCGCGTTTACACAAAGAGACACATACAAAACTGGCTTCCGAAACACTTCCAAACATGGCTATAAACACACATTAGCGATGCATGTTAAAAACATACACAAGTGCTCAGTCCCTCAGACTCCCATGATTCTTTGCACGAGGTGGGGTAGATGTCATCACTGACACAGGCATGTGTGGGTGAGTTAAGGTGATGGATGGGAAAAGCAGGAAGATCCAAAGAGGGTGACGGTCTGTACAAATTGCTGAAGATTCAAAAGGCTCCTATTGGGTTTGGGAGCTACCTGTATCCAAACCCATGGCCTCAGTGGGCCCCAGCCCATCTGTCTTGGTTCTCTTGGCTTCAGGGGGCTGGCATACTGGATCATTTGGAGGAGATGGCCTCTCTGGAACAGCAAAAAACAGCACAAGACGCAATCAGTGCTGGTGGGCTCCAGCAGAGAGCTCAGCATCTCACATAGGGATCTAGAAATTCAGTTCTGGACCTGAAAGACTGAATTTTTCATCAGCTGACTGCATCACCACCTCTAGTGAGCAAGCTCCGTTATCCAGAGCACATACAACCAACTGTCCAAGTGTCTCACACTACTTTTTCTGTTTACGAAATAAAATGTTAATTAAGGTTTCATTAATTACTGAAAAAAACGGCACTTCCACACAGTGAAACTTCCGCCAACTTGCAGGCTTTTCAAGAACTGGGTGAGAAGCACCTTCTGCCCTGAAGGAGTGAGAACTGACCGTGCTTGGCCTTCTCCACGGTGGAGGGTGCGGCAAAGGTTTGGGGCGAGGCAGGGGATCTTGTCGAAATAGGAGTCAGAGAAATCCGCCTGCATGTTGGGGGAGAGAATAAACAGGAAGAAAGTGACTACAGCAAAAAATAAACCATTTTAAACACTTTCTGGGGGGAAAAGAACGTCTACCAGTTTCTGGGCCTGGATTCTGGCAAGGGATTACAGGCTTCATGCGCAATTTTAATCATTCCCACAAGTTCAGTACTGATCGTAATGCAGGGAATTCACACAAGACATATGAATTAATCAGCATAAATGAATAAATCAAATCAAAACATCAATCTGAGCCTCCTGTCAGCCTAGTAACATGGGAAGTACAGGTAGAATGGACCACTGAAGAACAAATCTGTCCTCTGAAGAATGAAAAAAAGAGCACTGCATCCAGAAAGATGAGATAACAGTGGTGTGGAGGATCCTCACAACGTATAAAGAGGTGAAGCAGTGCAAAGATTAGGTTTCAGGCAAGTTGCCTTAAAATATATAGCCATGGCTAGAAATAAACAGAGGAATGAGTTGTTCAGGTTACAATATATACGGTACTCGATGTTACAACACATCAACATTATTTCAGCAGATTGTGTTTCATATACAGTAGCACTGAACATCCAGGCAGAATCAGCAAAGAATGCTATGGATAAGGCAAAAAGCGAAGGTCCATCAGAAATGCATCAAGCTGTTGTATGCACCCTTAAGGATGACCTCAACAAGGCTGTCCCAAGAAGTCTACTGTACTCCTTAATACTGGAGTCAGACATAAGAGCCAAACAAATCTCCACATTTGTGGGGTACATGGGAATTTTATAGACTGAAATGCAGATGGTGCTATAGTTATGTCGTTGTCATCAAGGAGCAGCTGAATTAGCAGGAATGCACTGCACAGCTCGTCGTGGCTCCTTGTGACACAGCCAGTTCAGTGGAGGCAAACAAAGTTTTGGGACGATTAGAGAGCTTTTCTGTGAGAAGCTTCATGAATTGCAGAAGCAACTGGTTGAGCTCGAACGGTCATCGATGTACAGTGCAGCGTCAACTGTGTGTTAATCACTGAAAGCTCTGAGAGACTGTGACAAAGCCGAGGGCCAGGTGACTTGTCAGTTCAACTTTGGGACCCTCTGTCACAAGATGATGGATGCAAGTACAATATGCAAGTAGTCCTCTCAAGGCATTAAACAGTTCAATTCATGGTTCAAGGTACCAAAGTAGAAAAGATGAACCAAAGATCATCCATTCAAATCCCGCAGACCAGAAATTCTTTTAGTACCACATTCTTAAAACAGCCTTTAATGATGGGCATTTGTTAGGTCCAAGACTGAAGAAATCGCCAGAAGCAGCAACGGATCTTTCATGGTTCAATGTTTTGGAACCAAAAGAGAACCATGGAGTTGGAGTTCAGGATACTTAAGAGGGTCATGGTATCCAACGGCTTCTTTATCCTACCAAGAGTTTGAAGTGACTTAGCTGAATGGACATAGGGATGTATTCATGGAAATGGGAAAACTCCTAGTGATACAAACCTCATGGAGGTCATGTGAAAAGCACACCAAACAGGATTAACCTGATGCACATTTCAGAGCTTGAGCCTCCAAGACCAGTTTAAAACAAACTGAGCTACTGTCAAGTAGGAAGAGTCGAAAAGATAGAAGAGTCAGACGATGGGGAAGGACTGAGAATGGAGTGGGCTTTTATTTCTTCTAATGCAGACTGATAAATCTTATTTTTAATCAGCGCGATATGAACATGCGAGACACGCACATTTCAAGACTGCCTGAATCGCGATAAGAAAAATCAATATATTTACACCCCTCATGCATCCACACTCCGCATGTGAACATTGGACCTATCAGGAGGAGGCGTCGTGCGAAATCTCTTCCATCGTACAAATACCTTCCTCCTGTGATGTCGGCCAGCTGTCTACATGTTGACACAATCATGATGATGCAATCACGAGCTTCAAGTTACCCTGTAAGTTTCCAGTTCAGCCTTACTGTGGCAGCAAGCATTTACATCAATAAAATATGTTCACGAATATCATTTAAAAAGGTGTGTTTTTAAGCATTATAAAAAAATCATTTACGTTTAGATTGATAAGCAACGTGTTTTATTGTGGGTTAACCAACATGTTTTGTTAGATTGTTAATGTATATTTAGGTCAATGGTGCTACGTTTTAATCGATTGTAACTGTATATTTAGCTTGATGAAAATTGTTTCACTGACATGTTTATTAATAATGTATATTTAGCTTCATAGCAACATTGACTATTACCATATATAAAAATACATTCACAAAGGCTTTAATAAATGGTGTGTTTACTATTATAAAAAATTGTTTACATTTACCTTGATAGTATTACCAGCGTTTTATTGAAATGTATTCAGCTCGATAGCTAAGCGCCTTAATGATTATAATGGAAGACATTTGTTTTTTCTAAATTTATAGCTTTGCTTAAAAAATATCTGGGGGAAAACTTATTTCAAGAGATGATGTTTAGAACAAAATATTTTAAGAGGAGCTGGGGAAATTATTGTCTTATAATTATTATTAATTCTTATTTACATTAATGTTCTGTTTAATTGGTTGTGCAATTTGTTCAATATAAGCCTGTTCGAAGTATTTATTTAATCCTTTTTTCAGTGGACATAGACCCCAAATATTTATTAACCTAAGTCAGCAGTGCACCTGTTAAAGCAGAAAGACATTGGAACTGAATTACTAATATGCACACTTCTATATTTATTGCAAGCCATATCGTCATCGCGATATTGAACCGTTAACGAACATTGCAGATTTTCCTCATATTGTGCAAACAAATTTTCTCTACGCAAACATTTAGGCCAGATTGTCAACTAAAGTTTTGACGTCATGAGTAGAATTTCTCATGAAAGCCACTCTTTCTCCTTTAAAAAATAAATTTCAGACAATGAGCTGAGAAACAGTTCAGCCGACTGCCACAATTCTTAAGTCTAAGAACCGTTCAAGACAGCAGCAGCAGCGGTAACCAAATATCTGTCCAGCGAAGAGCACAGTGACGGCAAAGTAACACGTCGTTACAGATGTCTTACCTGGGGGTGGGTCCTCCCTGCGGGGTGCTGGGGGCTTTGGGGGTTGTGGGTTTGCTCCAGCCCTCCAGTGTGTTCAGTGTGATTCTGCGGGGCTGTGGCTTGGTCTTTCCACATGGAGGGTTTCTCCCTTCCTCATTGGCCCTAGAGCTCAAGGGGGTGGAGCCTGGGTCCGACCCCAACAGGGAAGCAGGGGAGCTGCCTTCGGACATAGTCATGCGAGGCACAGGGGACGCCGTCCTCGCCGCGGATATCTTCTTGCCCTTCTTCTCGGGGACGGAGCCTGGAGTACAGAGCTCAAGCTGCGGACGCTCCTTCAGTGGCGTTCCCAGCTCCCCTGGGGAGAATGTGATAAAGGAGCAGTACCCATCTGTAGAGGAGATAGCCAAGATGGAGCCATCTCTGGACCTGGAGAACAAGCGGAGGAGAGATGTGAGGGAGATACTCAGAGAGGAGTGAGAGAAAACCCAGAAGGGAAAACGGGACAAAGGGAATGAGAGAGCAGCAAACATTTTGAACCATGGTGTCATTTCTAAAAAGTATTCTAGACAGTAGCCTCTCAGGTGAACATACACACACGAACGTGTACGTTTCCTCGCAAAAGCCTGAGAGCTGCCGGTCAGACGCACCAGGTGAGGTCACTGAGCGTGTGGTAGTGGATGTTGGAGACGTAGCCAAAGGGCAGCCTGTGCTGGGTGTCGTACAGCAAGACCGAGTCCTCAGAGGCCACGGCGAACACCAGGCGGTATGGTAGCGGGAAAGTGCTGGGCGGGGCCTGAGCGGAATCATCTGCAGGATTCGAAGCAAGAGCACAGTCAACACACCACCTTCAAAAGTGTAACCGCAGTCATATGGCGGACTGGCGGAAGAGAAAGCCACTCCTTCAGATTTCCTCACTCAGAAAACAGCACAAATGTACAGCAGTTATACACATGTGCCAAAAGCTGGTCCAGTTTGAGTCCTACCTTCTCCCTTTCTGTTTCTCAGCTCAAAATAAACGGGGCAGCAGCGGACAGCTAAGGTGGCCTTGGAAGGACAGGGCAGGTGTGCGATGGGCCTGGGGGGGGGGGGACGGACACACAGCATGGGTCACATCGGCACTGCAAGTCATTCAGTCAGCCGGAAGGGGGGCACTCAAACTTTTCCCGCACACGTACCTTTTGAAGCTCTTCCGAGAAAAGACGTATGTGGTGTTGGTGACATTTTCACCAGCCTCCACACAGCCAGCTGCATTATGGGAAGTGACGTGACATTTCCCGTTTAGTCATGGGCCCCCTCAATTACTATACAGGTACTAAGATCATCAGTATGTAACATTAAAGCGACGTGACCATAGCAGCCATAGATAACTAATGTCACAGTTATCAGGGGTGGGGTCAAGCAGGACATAAATGCAATGGGAATATCAGAGAGTATGCCAATATCCCCCAAAAGTCAGAGACGTGCGGCACCTGGAGCGAGCAGGAAGGACCCGTCGGGGGTGAAGGTAAGCCGGCGGAAAAACGACCTCATGCTGTCGTCATGAAACATTCGGTAGTTCTTCACCTGTGAATGAGAAGCTGAGCGTTTGAACATCAGAGGCACTCCTAGTGAAGGGGCAACATTTGAATGACATTAAACATGAGCCTTGCAAATGCCCTTCTGCCATCATCTACAAAATAGGCCACATACTGCCGAACGACAGAGGAAAAGTCAAAACTTTTCAGACTGATGAAAGACCCCTTTAGGTCAAAGACTGCTCCACGATCACTATCCTGCAGAAAACGGCAGCAAAATGACAGCTGTCCCTCCCCACTGACCTCTCCTTCAGCAGACCCTCCGGAGCACATCCTGCTGGTGTTGCAGGTCTTCTTCCTGGTCTGAATGCTGTACACCCGCAACACTCTGAAAGCGGCATGCACAGAGGTCAGAACAGCACTGGGGAGACAGACGCCCGTCATAGAGGGATACGCCCACCTACCTGTCACAGCTGAGGGTGGTGATGTACTTTCCCAAGGGGTCCCAGGCCACTCCCTGTACGTAGCTCTTGTGGTCATTGAAAATGTACATCTTCTGACCTGGATGTAGAGTACAGATGTCTCCATAAATCAAATGCCACATAATGGCCTGGGAACCAAGGGGTGGGGGTCTACGGCATGCGACCACGTAGCCTACCCTTCATCACATCCCACATGATGGCAGTATTGTCCACGGAGCCCGACACCAGGAAGTTACCATCGACGGCCCAGGAGATGTCATACACGTCCTCAATGTGACCCCTGAGGGTGAGAAATCATTTAATGTCACACAATATCAGGTGCCCCTGTAAGCGGTCATGGGGGAGGAGGTAGCCCTCCCATTCCTAAAAAGGCCCCACATCCATACTGAAAATCCAGTAACGGAGTGGACACACTGGGGCAAGCAGCTGCTGCAGCTTCAGCTACACCCTGAGCTCTAATCCCCTGTTGGTTCCCCGCTGTGGGGCAGTCGCATCCCCCAACCGCACACCTCCACCTTCCTCACCGGAGCGTCTTCACCACAGTCCAGCTCTCCTTGTTCAGCCGGGCATCTTCATCCTCCTGGAAGGTGGTCGGCTCTGGCTCCTTGCTGTCGTTCAACTTCCAGAGCAAGATGGCTGCATCTGGGGAGACAAAGGGGGAGGATTTATGCGGAGCACCCGCTGCTGGCACTACGAGTGTAAATTAGTAGATCAAGGCTCCATACTCGGAGACTCAAAAGTTCTTTATTGTCGACACTCCCACGTACAAGTACACAGTGCGCTGAAACACCCCCGAATTTCCCTTGGGCCCCTTTTGGTGCTACATATTAATATAAATACAATGGACATTAATGCTGATCTCAGCATAGGTTTTTTTTTAAAAAAAAAACATTCATTTCACTTATCCACTGGCTCCTGGATCCCAAGCCTTGGCTTTTTTAAACAACTAATGACCTACCATCACCACCCGACGCCAGCAGCTCAGAGCAGGGGGAGAATCGCACTACATTGACCGCCTTGGTGTGTCTGGCCAGGTTGGAAAGAAACTCCACAACCGTCTTTCCGTCCGACCCCGTCTCCACTTTCCACATCTGAAATTGCAAGGATCTACATCACGTCCTATGGCAGGGGTGTCAAACTCCATTCCTGGGGGGCCGGAGCCCTGTGTAGCTTAGTTCTTTCCCTGTTCCCCCACGAATGATTCAACTCGAGAGCTGTGTGGTAATTAGCACTAGGAGATGCAAGTAGTTGAATCAGGTTTGCTAAATGAGGGGAAACCCAAAAATGTGTAGGGCTGTGTAGTTTGACACCCCTGTCCTATAGGAATGAAAACAGACCAACGCCCTCATAAAAATCAGCGTGAAACACTCACCCTCACTGTGCTGTCCACCCCAGCAGTGGCCAGCCGATGGATTCTGCCTTCAGCCCACTGCTGGAAGTCCATGCTGTATACAGGCTCCTTGTTGTGCCATGCAATCTCACAGGTGGTGACCTTCATGATGCTGCAGCTATGACATAAAGCCACACATGCTACAGGAGAGTATACAGCAGTCACAACAGCTGGTATTTCTTCAGCCTTAACGTTAAGATAGAAATGAAACTGGGCATGATAAACGAGACTTCTTCGTGAACTAGGTTAGAAATGACCGTGCTTTAAGACAAACATGACCCAATAATTCACTGATAAAAAAATAACTCGTAACGCAGAGAAAAGTCAATGCAACCAAGACAAATTAGAGCGTCCACAGTTTATGGTATACACAGCTAATTAAACCAGTTAATCGCTACCATTTTAGGAAGTGCGTAACTTTACTGCTAACCTAAGTTTTGTTTCTCTTGTTTAGTAGAAAACAGTCAGCAAACTCACGCCTCTATACGCTGGTTATAGGAAGACTTGAATATGTCCCACAGTCGGGATGAGAACGCTGCGTTATCGCGTCTTTTCTGATATGTCCACGGCTCCCGGTGTCTTGTTCCCCGCTTTGTCCCGGCGCCGCTCGGCCGATTCGCAAGGTTTCCCGCGCTGGTTTTCGGCCGGGAGCCCCTCCTACTCCGACAGCTTCCGGTCGTGAGACAGTCGACGTTTCCGGTATCATGCGCGTTTCCTGTTAACTGGCTACGGTTTTCTGAGTAGGATCGCCGTGGTGTGTGCAGTTGCGTAGGGGGTTTCAGCGTTTCTTAAACCAGGGTCTCTCTACCTGTAATGCGTAATTCTGTAACTAAGAACCGGCTGTGGAATCCACCTGTAGTATTTTTGCCCCGACATTGATCACTGTTCCCTTCTACCCAGATCCAACTAGCGTCTTTACAGGGCTGCCAGCTTTCACACACTTGGCGTGACATTCATGCTTTCAGACTCTCACGCAAGAAATCTTACGGCAAATCTATATTATTCCATTATAAACCTAAAATTTGCAACATCAAAAGCGTTGGGGTAAG
Organism: Hyperopisus bebe; assembly: GCA_026777045.1. NCBI lineage: Eukaryota > Metazoa > Chordata > Actinopteri > Osteoglossiformes > Mormyridae > Hyperopisus > Hyperopisus bebe. The sequence continues at coordinate 44,507,552 of JAODJW010000001.1, read as the reverse complement.
TTTGCAAACCCAACAGACTACTTATTGGGTGATAAAACTGTTACATGTAAATGCGTGTGTAGCATTGATTCAAATGGATAATCTCACGCCAGCCAGCTGACCAAAGTTAGCAACCCTGTCTTTATCCCGATTTTGCAAACTAGGTTACCTAACATCAGTTGTGATTCCTTTTTCAGCGTCCCACCCTAACTGCGTAACTGAGAGGTTCAGGGTTTTTAGGGAAGCTTCTATTGTCACTCTCACACACGATAGACAGGCAACATTTTAAGGAATTCCCACATTTATTAACACATGTATGAACACAAAGCTGAATGTGGTAAATTAACTCCCTTGAAGTCCAATGAGTAAAAATTAAACTGTTTGTTTGAGCAGATATGGCAATGTGATCTATAAAAGCAAATGAACTCAACTGTGCAAATAAATTACTGTATAGTTAGGTAAATTAGGCATTCTTTGAGACCATTGTGTGGGGGTCAAATTTCCTTGGCATTCACTTCCATTTGGCTTTAATGGTAGGGGATGCAATCAAATATTTATCTGCAGAATATTTGTCCAGTCAAGTTAGATGACAATTTTTTACAAGCTGCATCTGCACAACTAAAATGCAGTGGAAGAAGAAACCAGTTTTGGAGAGAAGTGTTCCATAAGCCCCAGCTGTCCGTATGTCCGTTACAATCTTTTAAAAAAGTCACTTTTCTCACAAAATTGGTACGGTACCTTTGGACCATGTCTATTGCTATGAATACACTTCAGCTACTTTGGATAACGCATCCCAAGCTGTGAGACGGTTCCTCCTTTTGTGCTTTGCGGAAGACCTTAAACATTAAAACAGAAATCCAGTTGAAACATGGTTTTAAGATAAACAGAAAGGCTTTCATCCATTGATTTATCTTTTAACTGCTTATCCCGGTCACACTCACAAAGGAGAAGCTTTCATTTGACACTAAATCCTAATGAATCTCTACAATGGAAATGACACACGGCAGTAACACGACTCCTTTTTAAATATATCACTGGAGACAGTTGCCAGTGTACATCAAAGAATAATGCTTTTTAAGGTACTTTTCAGAGAACCAGGTACAGAATATCCCAATGGATTCCAAGGATTCTGAAATTTTAACTCCATTTTCCTTATGGGAATGCATTTCAAAATAGTTACAAATTCTGACGTGCAGTTTTGTTTTTTGGATGTGCTAAATCACAATGTAACACTGGAGAGCAAAACAGTTGACTTGTGGCAGTTGTCCTGTTGGAAGACATGTATAAAAATGGCCTATGAGCTTCAGCATGCTGTCACCCTATGGCTTCTGTCCGCTCATTGCGTTTTCAAGTACCATAACCATTGATGATCTCCAGCAAGCTAGTCTTCAGTGGTTTAAAATCCAGTGATTTGTAAATCTAACTTCTCACGACCATAGATGAATGATTTGCTTAGTAAGTGAAGCCTTTTGGAGTCAAAAAAAAAAGGAATAAACTGTTTCATCTGTCTATAGAAAAGTGATGAAGATCCCTATACACTGTAAAAAATGCTTTAAAGCAAGCATCGGGAAAAGAAACAAAAACATTTGTCAGGAATTAAATCAACCCCAAGTTAAAAGGGTCATTATCTAGAGACATTGTACTTTTTTCAGTGCAAAAGATTTTCTTTTTTAAATAATAATAGATTGATATGAAAAAATAGAAAAAATACATAATGTACAAAGATTCAGAGATACATTCAATAAAGTCTGTTTCTGAGTTGTAAAAAATAAAGTGAGACAGGCAGATATGGAGGTAGAAGGAGAGAGGCCAGCAGGGGGTGTCCAGCATCTCTTTGTAATTGTCCCACTGGCCCCCACTGCATATCTATGTGTCCCCTGCCCCCCCGACTTCCTCCAAGACCTGTGCCAGGATCTCGTCGATGACCTCGCAGTCATAGTTGACCTGCTCCAACTCCAGTGCAGGAATGAAAGTCACCAGCAAGCGACCCACACGCCGACGCAGTTCATTCAGCTTCCTGTAGGGGGCAGAGAGGTAGAGCTGAGCTGTGTGTTTGACAGATCAGTGTGAGCAGCTAACCCAAATCAGCCTGCCTGAATGTTACTTACTGACTGTTAAAGAGGCTACAGCTAGCAGCGCTATGTTAATGTTGATGTAAGTTTCTACCTTTGAGCCTCATCTGCGGGCACTTGTGTACCCGCGGGGCTGGGGGTCGTCGTGCCGTTTTGTTCTGCGGCAGCAGCAGAGTCCTCCGTGGCATTCTGGGCCTCTTCTCCAGGGTTGGGGCTCCCTGTCTCTCCATTTGTTCTCAGCTGCTCCAGCTCTCTGTTCAACTCATCACACTGACGGGACAAGATAAAAGGAAGATAGAAATGGGTGGCTGTGCATGTGTGTGGGTGAAGCTGTGCTGTTCTGTTTAGGAGACACACACACACACACCCTGGCTCTGAGCGGCGTCCTTTCATTGTTGCTGTGGTCCAGGTCTCGCAGGAGTGAATCTACTTGCAGAGCAAGTTCATCATCCTCCTCTGCCTGACGGGACG
>JAODJW010000001.1:44493721-44504930 GCA_026777045.1 Hyperopisus bebe | reverse complement strand
GTTGCTGTGGTCCAGGTCTCGCAGGAGTGAATCTACTTGCAGAGCAAGTTCATCATCCTCCTCTGCCTGACGGGACGTCTTTACCTCCTGCTTCTCCTCCCGCCCCTGACAGGAGACCTGCTGGCAGGGAGTCTGCAGCTCCTGATCCCGCTCCTCCTTCTCTCCCTTCCACTCGGTCTGAACCTCCTGTTCACAAAGCTCCTTCTTGACAAGGCTCTGCCTCAGCTCCATTATCTGGGCCTCCAGGTCCTCTGTCTTGCAGGTGAGCTGGTGCACCTCTTCCTTGTAGGTATCCCTTTCTTGGGCAGTGGTCTGCATCAGTTCCAGCAGCTGATCCTGCTGTTGCTGTGCATCCTGCAGCAGCATCTCCATCTTCTGCTTCGCTCCCATTGCCTCCTTTTCGGCCACTGTCTCTGGTGCTTCGGATGTCACCATTGCCTCTCCTTCTGGGTTCTCTGAGTGGAGCTGCCCGTGTTCCTCACCCCCTTCTTCCTCCCTGTCCGTGTGCTCCTCCTCCCTCCCTGCCGTCATCTCCATCTCAGCATCTGCTGGCTCCCCCTCTTGCATGTGCTCGGCGTCTGCGGCCTTCTCTTTCTCCGTCTCCTCGCCCGTCTCCGCTTTCACGGTGGGCTTGGGGTCTGTCTGGGTGGTGGTGGAGACGTGATTCTGGGCAGTCTGCGGAGAGGAGGCTTCATGGAGCGTCGCGGCGGTGTCGCTCTCTGATGCCGCCTCGATGGCGGCGTCGTCGCTGCACTCCAGATGCATGCCTGTGGTCTCCTCGCTGACACGCCGCTCGGTCTTCACCTTGGCAAGGTCGAAGGTCGGCGCAGTGGGTTTTGGCGTGCTGCCAGTCTCGACAATCATCACGTCATCGTCGTCATCGCTGGCGATGACGACTGGTGAAGACCGGCCCGCCTCGGTGGCTTCCTCCGTCTCTGCTGCCGTGCTGTCATGGAATCCATTGCTCCTTGCCCTTTTTCTCTCCACACTATCGGGGTTCATCGAAATTGTTCTCTTCATCCTGCACAAATGAAACACACTCGGTTTGGATTGCTTCTCAGCCCAAAGCTAGTAAAAAGCTAGGATAAGCCGTCTGGCTGTACCTCGCAGGTGTGGACAGCGAGCACACGTTGGAGATGATGGGCATGTCACTTGCGGTGGAACGGCAACCTGCAGGGCGGCAGTGAGACAACACGCATGACACGGACCCCCCAGTGGAATGGTCACATGACCACACCGAGTGACACGGACAGGAGACAACAGGAAGCTGCATTCACCAGTACGTGACAGGGAGGCTTGGCCTGGTGCGGAACCTCCTCGGACTCCACTGCTGACTGAAGGTGTGGCCAGAGAGGATGACGTTGACACCACGGGCTGGAAGTTCTGCGGAGGATGAATGAAGCGTGAACTGGAATCATGATGCACGTTTTAACTTAAACCAACCCAAGAGGAGACCTTACAAGGAAAATCTGATTTTACCTCAGTATAGCTGAATAAGGAGAGTTCAGTACATACGCTGACGTGGGAGTATGACAGTCACAAGTAACTAGAATGAGTACGCTCTAAAATAATGATTAAAAATGCATCACCACGGACACGCAAGTAATGTGTTGCGCTATGATGTCACCAGGCGATAAGAATTTTTTAGCTCCATTATAATCTTATGGGACCACAATCGTAAATGAGGTCCGTCATTGACCGTAATGTGGCACGTGACTGTGGAAATGTTAGTTCCGTGTGAGCCATTGCAGTGTCTCACTGTGAACGGGTCAATCAGAACAGAGCTCATCAAGAATTCATGAGCCCAGCGAAAAAAAAGGAAAATGGCCAGTTTCGTTCTATGGCCAAACAACAGCCTTGTAAATGGACCTGTAAAACCACTTTTGGGCATTTTTCTGACCAGGTTCACACACCTTCTATGTAGACAGCAGAGAACAATTTAAAATACTGGAAATATGCATTTTCCGGCACCTTTAAAAAGTACAGAGATTAAAATGGGTGTTCAAAAAAAAAAAAAAAAAAAAACAAGACTAGTGTTTATCCATTGTCCAAAGCAGCTGTTCATTGGGATTTAAAGTCTGAGAACACCTGCAGAACGTGCTCTACTCTGCCCCCTACCCACCGACTGCTTCAACTGCCGTTTGAGATCCTCATGTTGCCTCCTGAGGGCTTCGTTCTGCTGAGCCAGGGCTGCGATGCGCTGCATGTCCGCTGCCTTCTTCGCCTGCTCCATCTGTAAACACCCACGCGTCTTTGTAACTCGGAGCTCTGCACCAGCATCCTGCCTCACTGATCACCATCTCCACAGCTCACCTGCAACCTGTTCTTCTCCTGTTGCATCTTTTGGAACCGCTCCCTAGAAAGCACAGAGAGCCCTTTAAAATGCATCTCACTCCCAGCGTATGGACAGTCAAGACACATCAGAGGGAGAGTCTCACTGCTGCTTGTAGGTCTTCTGGTAGGAAGGCTGGTCGTCGTCTGAGTCTTCTGGTTCCTCATCCATATGGCAGCTCCTGAAAAGGAACATCCTTTACTGCTCATGCGTGTGTAAGAACATGCATGTCCATGCACAAACCGACTTGCACCATTACCTGTACTGGGGGTCAGGGTTCATGTGGCAGAACCACTTTTCAGGGAGCAGAGCACAGTCGATACCGTCTGGGAGCTTCCGCCACTTCAGACAGTTGTCACACTGCACCCAGTTCTGATCCGGACGCTTCCTGGAGACACAGAGTACAGGGTAGTGTCTCATCTGCTCTGTACCTGTTTCACCTCCAAACGCCCACGTCTTCCCGGAAGCTCACATGGTATCTTCTACTGGTATCATGCAAGTAGGATCTTCTTTGTCACGCTTGAACCGGATTTCATTCCAGTACTCTTCCAGTTTCACCCCAAGGTTATATATAGTTTTCCTGGAAAGAGTAAAAATAGATGAAAATGGCAGATATGCCACCAACATCTTCAGGTGTGTTACCTGCAAAACTCAACTACTACACTGTCCTACAGAGACAAAACGGTAACTACACTGACACGGAAACTAAGAAAAAGGCCTTTAAAGGCTTTCGACTGTTACGCATGTGTATGAAATGCAGGCAATTACAGTGTTACCTTCAGCATAGCTAAACTAAGATATTTTGTCACCAGGTAAAACAGAACCTGAGAGACCTGATTACAGTCATCAATTTTGATAAAACATGCAGTTGTTTTGCTTTTGTATGGTAGTATATAACAATTACAGTATTCTTCCAGGAATATTTAAGAGTTCTCCAACTGTCTGACCCAGTACCTGTACTCATCCGTGTAGTCAAAGTCTTGCTTGTTGTGTGTTGGTTTAAGGAAATTACACTCAATCACGCCAATGACTCCAACTCCCCGGTTATTTGCCTGTTCAGAGATAGAAAAAGGAATGAGCGGAGAGAGGCCAGAGAGGCCGGGAATTGAGGAAACCTGCCACTGGTCCTCACCTTGAGCTGACAGCCCACCCTCTCATAGGCCTTGATTAGGCGGTTTCTGTGATACATCATGATGCCGTACTGATCCTTGCTCTTCGTGTTGTATCCGAAGGTGATCCGGATACGTTTGTTCTGGGTTGAAGGTTAAGGAAAAAATCAAAGAGATTCATGGATATGTTTTTCCCCCCAGATGATTCCTAGAGGTTGTCATTAAAAACACTGGCCGAGCCACCCAAAGGGCATACTAAAAGTAAAACATTTAAATTTTTATATTGTTCTGGCCTAGAAAACAACCAGCCAGGACTTGCATGAATGGGGAACAGACTGCAAGGGACTAAACACAGGATACAAGGAAGATGGGCCTGTAGTGGTCTGTAGCGATGAATGCCAGGCTCTTGGAGATAAGCTGCGTCTTCACCTTCTGACCTCTGATGATGATCTGCATGCGTGGCTTTAAGTACAAGATGCTGCAGTAGGCCTGCAATCAATCACACAAGATGACGAACAATAAACAAAGCGACAGCGCAAAAGCAGTAAAAACCAAAAATAAGCCATAGCTCGTGCCCTTGGCAAACCCCTATTCCCAACACTCACCCGCAGGGAGTAGTCACTCTCAGGGACTGACTGCATGATCCGATCTGGCCGCTTGTACCTCTCACTCGTATTCTCGAACACGTCAGCTGGGATCTGGATGTCGTACCTGTCGATGTTGAAATCGAACTCTGGCTGCCCGCTGGACATCCTAAGGAGAGTATATGGCGTATACTGAAAACCCTGCGGAGCGTGGAGGTGGAGAACATTGGGAGTTGCCAAGCCCCCCCCCCCCCCCTCACCTGCGCAGGTTCCAGATGATGATGCGCGTACCAGTGGAGCAAACGGTATCGATGGCATGCAGCTCAGACAAAAGCTCCGCTTCGGATTTGAACAGCGAGTACCTGAGTATGTCCTGCAGACTGGCAATGTGCTCAGCAGTGGCTCTGAGTGAGGTTAGGAGTCAAGGAGGCGGCGACAGACAAAGGGCTACATTTTTTTTTTAGAAGTACAGTGCCAGAAAATAAAGGACTATCCTCGCAAAAAAAAAAAAAAAACAATTACTGGCCGTCAGTTTATACATAGTATAAAGTAACAACTGCAACTTCGAGAAAACAATAAAATGCAACTGCTTCACTGCTTCAGCTTCATCTCAATTATTCACCCAATAAAAGCTATAAGAAATGCTCTCAATCACCAGCAAACGGAACCAATTTGCCCCGCTCAGTCAATAAAAGATATATTGATTATGACCGACAAGCCTGAAGGTGACGATGGGGACCACCACGTGCTCGGCCTGGATGCTCTCCAGGTAGCTCTGTGACAGCAGCCCCACACTCATAGTGTCTCTTGTCTTGGAGAAGACGATGGCGTCCTTCCCCAGACGCATAGAACCGGACTTGAAGCCATTTCCGTACAAGCCCACTGGGATGTGACCGTTGATGGCTTGCTTATCGCTGAACCCGAAGCTGGTAGAGCGAAAGAGTGAAACGAAAACGTTTGACAAAGCAGAAGCTAACAAGTTATTAAACCCACAGCCAAGGGTTATTAATTCACAGCTAGTATAAATACTAGGTAATCCATTTGCAGCCAAGGTTACACTCTTCTGGTCAAAATCAGGCACGTTTTTACGTCTTTTGGAACAGGGGTTTTCCAACCTCAGCATTTTGTGCATTTTGTCGTAGGTCATCCCCGCTCCGTTGTCCATGAAGGTCAGGCAGTCGTGGCCCTTAATGCGCGTTTTGTCGATCCAGAACTGTTTAGCGTTAACATCTGGGTCGTAGGCATTGTCTGTAAACATAAAGAGAAACAGAGTCGTACGTGACCAGGTGTCCTCATGCCGGAAATCATCAAGCGACGGCAGGATGTAAATCTGTCATAGACCCGCCACATCACCTGAATTCTGTGCCCTGGATTCTAGAAGGATAAGTACCCAGGCAGATCCCGCATCTTGGGGGGCAGGCATTTCGTGAGTGATTTAAATGAGAGCATTGGCCCGCCGGGGGTACTCTGAGATCACAGATGGAGCCGTGACTTGACATCTCGATCCGTTCACACGGGTTGTACGACAATGTCACAGAGGATCGCAAGAAAGTGACATAACGCTAGACACTAAATGCAGTCTATATATAGGAGGCTGTGCTGGGTCCTTGAGCTGCCGCATCACTAAGGTGACATTGCCAGGATGCAAGGCGCATCTGGTGGCATCAACCGGCGAAGATAGTGATACAAAGGCCAAGTACAGACAGGCGAGTTATGAACGGTCAACAAAGAGGAGGGAGACTGCCACCATCACCTAACATCGATCCCATGCTTCTCTCATTCACCTCGCTGCCCCAGAACACGCAGATAATTACTTCTTTCATTTCCACATTTTAAAGATACGCAATTCATTTGAAATGGGGAAGTACTAACAGAGTTCTCCCTCCAACGATTCTACTATCCAACTGAGTCACATAAACCTGAGTGACTGAGTTAGCAGGTAAAACAAAACCTGACCCTTAAATACAGTTCTCCTCCAAACTAGATCAATTTGATGCTATGTGGAATAAACAGAGCTGTAACAAGCACAGCACAGGGCTAAAGCTTAAGGGAGACAAGGCCATGCACACAGCCTACATTCCGCTCAAAATAGGCCAGAGAAGAGCCCATAAACAAGGCCAGAGTGGTACAGCTCAAGCAGCAGTTATTGGACTGTGCATACTATGTGGTTGATACCATTCACTCCGGGGGGGGAGGGGTGGGGGGGATGCACTCACCTATGAGCTCTGCAATGGCGCTGAACGGCCAGGTGTGGCTGGTGGAGTTTGTGTGAAGAAACTTCGGGCAGAGCTGCAACATCAGAAGGACCATCAAGGGTGGAGTTGCATTGTTTTCCTAACAGCTGAGCTAAATAATCACTGTCAAGAGTTTCTCTAGTTTTAAAAAAAAAAATGTATAAAATGTTCCAGTGTTCACCATTTGCACAAGCATGCTGGGATGCTACTTACTATTCACATATGCCATCTTGCTGTTCTGACACACACACATGCACCCAGGCCACTGAAGCAAGGGCTTAAAAAAGATATGACTATTCTGCTGAGGCCAGGACTCAAATCAGCGACCTTCTGATCAAAGCCACAAAGGCAGAGAGGTTTAAACCTACTGAGTCACAGACTGGAGTTTGAACCACAGTACTGTTACATGCGTCAGAGACAGCCAGTGGTAATTATTAATTTAACCTGATGTGTGGTCATTTCAGCACAGATCCAAACCACCCTCCCTCACAGATGCTCACACACATAATGTTACAACGGGTATCGCCCACCCATTCGGATACGTCTCACCACTATTTTACGTTTCTGACTCTTATCAACCAACTCATGGCAGAGGGGGGTGATTTGTCACAGGGGACCGAGGGGGACACGAACATCAGTTTGCAAAGAGGGACCCCCCCCCACTCGGAAAATGTATCCAGGGGGCCCCTGGGACAGCTCCTCCTTTCTTCTTCCGATAACTGGGCCAGTCTGACATCAGACCAGATCTCACCCAAAATTCTGCAGACTGAAACTTGCACACATCAGCGAATGAGAGTCTGGCCTAACTGGCTGGCAGATGTATGAGAAGCTAAACTATAGATAAAACTATAAACTAAGATATTTTAACATTTTTCAGTATAATGCTACAGATGATTCAGGAAGGTCAAGGCTCTTCCACTGTCCAATCATCTCCATTGAAACACAGTCTCCTGTGCTGCCCACCAGCTCTGTGGATGCCCCCCACCATATCCTGTCTCCTCCCCTGTCCCCCCCCGTCGCCGTTGATACTGTCTCCTCCATTGTTCCCCCCAACTCTGTGTATGCCCCCACCATCTCCTCCATTGTGCCCCAGAACACAACTGATATCGCCCCCCACCCCCACATTACCCAGTCCGATTTCATGCATCCTCTTTTACAGCGAATCGAGCGGCGAACGGTGACATTAAGCGGTGACACCTGGGAGGGCAGAGCTCTCGCGCAGCACAATGGCCCGCGCGAGTCATTGGACGGGCACGCGCTGACACTCCGAGTTCGTCACGTCACAACAACAGCGCGGCGCGAGGCGGCGGGAGGCACCTCGAGAGCTCCCCGCTGGACTCGGTCCTGGATCAGAGAGGGCGCTCGAAGTATATAAACGAAATCCAACCGCTGCTTATCTATCTTTTTTTATCTGCCGAGTGGCTGGGATGCCGTCACAAACGGGTTCCGACGACCGCTCTACCACCCCGTACACAACTAGCTAGCCGTAGTATCGAAACAAGCCGTTGGCATAGGATCAGAACAGTCGTCCCCGTGAGTTCACCCTCACATGACAGTGAAATCACCATTTTAGGAACAGACGTGTATCGTTATTTTACATAGGCCCGGTGAGGAAAGCAGTATAAACGGACTTACCGCACTGAGAGGTATCCCTCTGTCTGTTTGCGCCGCCATTTTGTCGGACGCGGGGGGCGGAGCCATGCGGCCGGGAAGACCGAATCCGCTACGAATTGAGGCTGTCGTGCAGCTGCGGTCTGTTGAGTCGGAGCAGCTTCATGCTAATTCTACTCGTAATAAACATGGAACCCCAGTGCTTCTGTGTCATTTTACAAATACTTAATATCCAATTTTGTAATGCAACCTAGTGTACCATCAAAAGGATAATGGGCTAGCCTTTGTGTCTATACTTGCCATCAGTTTGAAATGGAGTTGTGTAACAAATATGTTTACTTTTTCACTGTTGGTTTTTATGTTGTATATTTACATTTTATTTAGCAGACATTTTTATTTAAAGTCACCTACATTTTGCGAACACGGGATCAGACGATCCTGGAGCAACTGGGATTAAGGCCCTTAAGGGCCCAACTGTGAGATCACTCCAATCGATAACATTCTGGGGACAGGCACACCATTCTAACCTGCTGAACCACACATTGCCCCCCCATAAATATTATGCCCTGTGATATTTCAGCATTATGTGGAATTGCAGGGGCTTGATCAACTTGAACAAACTTAAGTGTGTATTTATTGAGATTCAGCTTTTGATGTGCATCACATCAACTATTGATGGGTTTCTTACCTCAGTCTTCCAGACAGTCCTGGTTCCACCATCCCTCATATTTGGCTCCTCTATAACAATGGACATTGAGTTCTGAAACACGGAATTTTGTAGTGCCTAACCTCTGCCGTTTTGCAGTCGGTAGACAACCTTTTTTTTGTGGCATCTACATGCATTCCAGGACAACTCCTTTAATGACCTCTGGGTTGGCAAATTATACCAAAACCTGTAGTGTTGAATTGGTCCTTCTTTCAGATCTTTTTCAAACTTCACAGGAACTTTATATAGGAGAAAGTCTGGAAGCGACCTCATTTTGAGACAAATGGCAACAAAATGGAAACGCTTAGTGGTCACATGAATGGAGAGTCACAGGTGCAGATCTGGTGAATCTGATTACACTAAGACAATGTTGAATACATTGTTGATGTTCTGAGAGCATCTAGTTTTACACTGATTTACTGACCTATACATTACTTTGGAGAAAAATTCTAGTAAACAAATAATAGTAAATATAAATAAATGCTAACACTTTACTTGTGGGGGCACAAAAATGTAGTAATTCACTCTTAACGAATTATTTAGAAACTAAAGTGAGTTACATACTGATCCATGTTTGTTCATCTTTTATCAGTCATAACTGATCACTCATGTATTTCATGCAGATACTATGATTGTTTATGATTAGTACTTGAGTAGTTACTCAGTTACTAAGCTACTTGTCCCTCCTCAAGTAAAGGTTTATATGGTGGCTGCTATTTAGTAGATAAAAATAAACTACAAACCAAGTCTGGAGCAGGTACTGTATAAGATGATATTTAAAGTGTTTTTTCTCTGTGAAATAAGAATATAACAGCGCTGAGCAGTATAAATGATATTCATTTGTCGTACAAAAATTTAAATGATAAGAAAATAAACCTCGACAGACTGTTAAGGAACATTGCTTGATTGCACACATCAATTCATAGGAACAAACACACTTCCAGCCAATCAAATGGTCGTTTTTTAGGAATGGACAGCCAATGCCCAACCAATTCACAGCAAGGCTGGCTGGCTTAGCCGAGCACAGCACATGCTACTGCTCTGGTGATACAAGTGAGCAATGGAAGATATGAGCACTCCTTCAGAGGAAACTTCAAGAGTTAGTGTAGAAAGTGACAGCCCCCAGGAGATATTGTGGATAAACAAGGTAAAAAGATGTTGTTGATGTGGTTATACTTTGGCAATTTAACGTCCGACGGACGACAAACTTCTACTGTGTACTGTAAACTCCGACAAAAACTTGTGTGAACTGAAACAGAAAATACCGGGAACCTGTTTCATCATGTAAAGCGCTGCCATCTAGTGGAACATATAGCGTAACTGCATACAAATTGATGATTCAAAATGAGATACAGTATTTTATTTTACTGTAGGGGACAGGTGGCAGTTCTACCATCATATACCCTGGATCGAGCAGTGAGGTATGGTGATAAAATATTTTGCCATATCGCTAGTATACAGCAAATATTTGTTTTATTTTTAGTTTTTTTTAGTTTTTATTTATTTTATTTTCATTACAAAACATTGACGTGATGAAAATCGGACAAAGTCAGAATTGACCTGCATGGGCCACCCAGCATGGAGACCTGGAAGTCAGAGCTCACTGTTCTCATTCAAGACCTGGTCCAGCATCTCATCCATGAGTTCGCTGTCCAAGTTAATCCCTTCCAAGTCTAAAGTGGGGACAAAGGTGACCAGGAGACGGCCGATGCGTTGCCGGAGGTTCCTCAGCTTTCTGGGGATTGCAGGGTGATGATAACAGTTATGTACAGTCAGGGGTAAATAACAAGCAAAGCAAACTCATTTTCTATAGAAGCTACTGAAATTCAACAGCTTCCCTTGTAACGTGGGACTATTACAGTCAGTTCAGCCAATGGCAGTACAATATATATAATCTATGTGAGTGTACATGGGGCTTTTACATTACTAGTAAAAAAGATTACATAGATGACTATGGTTCTACCTGCAGGTTTCTTCTTGTGAGATGTTCAGCTGTTCACACTGACAGGACAGACTGCTGTTCTTAAGCTCCATGTCCTCCAGCTGTATAGAGAACAGAGTGAGTGAGCGTGCATTTAAGCATGTTTGTGTGTATTTGTGTGCCTTTGCTGGGGGTAAATTAAAGGCCAACTCTGTCCAGCTGAATGAATTAGATGAATGCAACGAACCGGTTATTTCCTTGTGATAACGATCATGGGCCTCATGCAAGAACTACTCGTGCGAGCAGATACGTTCGTAAGTTGCATGTACGAGTGGTGCAGACTTGTAGGAGTCATGTGCAATTCATCTGTTGTTATCCAAAGTTAAAGGGGCAGTTTATCCCAAAAGTAAAATGTTCCGTTTTAGAGCAGCTTTAGTGCTATCTATCCATCAAGATTGTTCTGCTGGGAGTTGCCTAGTTTTGGAGATATCAGGCATAGAAATGTTGGGCTTCTCTCAGATATAATGGGACTAAATGGCATTCAAATCTCCAAAAAAGTACATCTGAAAAAATCAACAGCAACATCTCTTAGAAATCATGACCCACTTACTCAAGATAATCTACAGACTTTGTGGTGAGTAGTTTAATGGAGGAACTATTTTCTTCTTCCAGACTCCACACACCTGTACCACTGTGCAGAAGATATCATCAG
>JAODJW010000001.1:44473613-44487650 GCA_026777045.1 Hyperopisus bebe | reverse complement strand
GCAGGTTCCAGATGATGATGCGTGTGCCTGTAGAGCTGATGGAGGTAATAGCCCTCAGCTCAGTGAGAAGCTCCTCCTCTGTTTTGAAGGGGGAGTGTTTGAGAATGTCCTGCAGACTGGCTGCATCTTCTACTCTGAGTGAGGCCTAAGGTTAAGGACCAAGGGTCAGACTTCTGCATTTTTTTCAGAGTGCTGCTTAATTTAGCTGGGTAGTTATACTTAAGGGAATTCATTTGTCATTTCAAAACTCAAATAAAACTCTTTGATTACAAGTATAAAAGACTCCTTCAAGTAGAGAGTTCAAGTGCAGTTGCAAGAACATCATCAAATCAGTGGCCTGTACTACGAGGCAGGGTTACTGGTTTATCGGGATAACTTGTCGGATTTAAGGTACCACAGTTTAAATGGACTTCATATTCATTCACTTACATTTTGCCCAGACTAGCCTTAAATCTGACAAGTTACCATACCGATAAGCCAGTAACCCTGCTTCGTAGTACAGGCCACAGATTTCATAAAATTTATGATATATTAAAAAAAATTCTGGATAGTGATTTTTTTAAAAAAGAACGTTTTGCTGCACACCAATACAATAAATCATAATTGGAATAAACACAGATCATCACTTTTGTAGAGCATAAGAATTTGCCACTTTGAATTAAAGTCTCATCCATCCATCTTATATAACCACTTAACCACTAATGGATCACAATGGTCCTTCAGCCTGTCTAGGGTACAGGAGATACAAGGCAGGGGTCACCCAGAGCCAGATGCCAGTCCAGGTCTCACATTAGCAGTTTAGCATTTTTGTCTGTAAGAAAGGATACGGGCTCTGCCCATCATGTCCGATGGTGACGATTGGGACCACCACATGCTTGGCCTGGATGCTCTCCAGATAGCTCTGGGACAGCAGCCCCACACTCATAGTGTCTCTTGTCTTGGAGAAGACGATGGTGTCCTTCCCCAGACGCATAGAGCTGGACTTGAAGCCATTTCCGTACAGGCCCACTGGGGCGTGGCCTCCGACAGCTTGCTTATCGCTGAACCCAAAACTGATTTGGGGAGAAGAGACGTTTACTACGTGAACTCCACCCAGAAGGTTCTCCATTGGCTATGGGGATCGAACCAGGAACTTGTGCTGACAGACAGCATAAACCACCATGCCACTGTACTAAGCACTTGTAACATTTACATAATTTACACATTTAGTCTGTCTGCAATTCTTTGCCAAGCCAACTCCCTTGCTTTATTTATGGCCAAGGTATTGCCTTATTTCGCGATTACATCTTTATTTTTTTTCATACAGCTCCATCAGCAGAGTTTGTTCTGCGGTGGAAAAAAACACCGCTCTCATTTTACACGATTTCCAACTCATTTGATCAATCTATCGTTCATCCATTCATCTGGGCTTCTTAAATATCTCGGGTCTGTGCACTAAGTGACACCATGCAAGTCTGTCTTGCATGAGCTTTGATTAGTTAAACCTGAATTGCGTCAGTGGAACGACACGAGGCTAAGTTTAGAGATGGCGCTAGTTTGAGTGTTGTCGTAATTCATTACTTTTTCGGGAAAGTCTGGCTTTCTTTAGCTACTTTCATGGAATACCCACCTGATGGCTTTGCTATTTGTTTTTATTTTCAAAGTAACATGTTATCATTTCAGAAAAGACAATTATGGCTTTGAAGACAAAATCTATTGGTTACATACTGCAAAAGCTCAGAGCAGGGACCCAGGAACCAGGAGGGATAAATACCCCCAGTAATTAATTTGGTTTAATTTAATTCAATAGTTGTGTCCATTTCAAACTCCTACACTGTTGGCTCAGAGTGTCAAAAGGCAGAGAATGAGGTACCAGAACAAACAGTGTCATTTCCTGTGACATCACTATATGCTAATTAGAGCTTCCTGTCTGTGATATACCTCAACAACTCGTACATCCTGCTCTTGGTCATACCCCTCCCGTTGTCCTGAAATGTAAGGCAGTCAAACTCCTTTATCTGAGTCCAGTCAATCCAGAACTGCTTGGCCATGACATCTGGGTCATATGCATTGTCTGGGTGCAAAATAATACAAATTTACATAGCATCAGCACCTACAGTAACAGACAACTTAAAACCACAAGAATTTCCTGTAACTGTCTTATTAAAGTACAGTAGTATAAAGACATGGTATCACTTAAATCTGAAGAGCATCTTACAAATAGGTGTTTCCATATATGAAGATAAATGTAATCATTTACACATATCTCAAAATGTTTTGGTATTCAAACTCTGAGACTAAGAACATGCAACTTTGCATCTTTATTTGATGATATTTGTTGCAATAATGACCTTCATACCAATTAGTTCCGCAATGGCGCCGAATGGCCAGGTGTGGCTGGTGGAGTTTGTGTGGAGAAACTTGGGGTTGAGCTGCAAAGGGACGAGAGAGTGCAATTAAATATCATACATCACAATGAGCCTAATCATTTCAGGCTCATTTGTGCAAGCAATGTGTTTCTTGCAGTATTTTTAATATCATTTTTCAAATTTACCACAACGTTACCTCAAGAAATGGCCAGACCAGCAGAACACATGTATACTGCCCAGCCGGAAAAAAAAAGTTGCCATTTGAATTTATATCAGCAAATACTCAAGAGCCAATGACTGGATCATTATTACAGCCCAGCAATGTTATGCAGCAATAAAGTGAAGTCAGCTGAGTACCTGAATCTACTGAATGGCCAGGTTACACCTCCATCCATCATCAGTGTGTTTTTTCCCTGTTGGCATGGGCATATTCCAGGACAAGAATGCCAAGATTCATTGGGTTCGAATTGTCAAAGGGTGGTTCAGGGAGCATGAGGAATCATTTTCACACATGACTTGGTCACCACAGAGTTGTGACTTTAACCTCATTGAAGGTCTTTGGGGTGTGATAAAAGAGACTTTATGGAGTGGTTCGACTCACTTGACAATACAGGATCTTGGTGAGAAATTAAGGCAAATCTGGATGAAAATAAAGGGTGAGATGTTGCATAAGCCTGTGGAAACAATGCCATGACAAATGTGCACCATAATCAAAGCTAAAGGCGGTCCAACGAAAAATTCAAATGGCGACTTTTTTTTGACCGGGCTGTGTAGACCATCAGAAATCTGAAGTGTTATAGACCAGATGAACATAGTCTACATAAAACAAACCATGGAGACTTTGGAAATTGAACCACACACTTTTCTGTCAAAGTACTTGACTGCACCTGAGGTTGGAATAACTCCCAGCCACATCTGTGGACATTAACCAACCTTTAATAAAACAGACACGGAAAAATACAGTAACCGGGCAAGAGCCAAAAAATGCTACCTTACGGGTTTTCATATTGCACCAGGGGCAGCATATTCAGTCAAGTGCGAGTTTACATTACACAATTTCTCACTGCATATGCACTGTAAGAGTGTGGGGAGCATATTTTGATAGTGTATTATATATATGCTCTCTCAATTCACCAAGGGTATTTCAATAGTCAAATCCTGTTCCTTATCAAATAAATGCACCCAGTACAAATGGACTTCAAATTAGGTTAATTCTGACTACAGGTGCACTCAAAAAGTGTAGGAAGCATTTTCTTATAGTGTATTAGGCAGCATGCGCAGAACCTCCTGGTAGCATATTTCAATGCGTACAATTATCACTACTCGATCTGCAGCTCTGGCCAGATTTGCAGCTTGCACATCTGTGCCTGCAGCACTATCCTTTCAATATCCAAAATATTACACATTCTGTGGTTGAGCTTAAACAGAAAACAATTGCAGTAGTAAAAAATAAAAAGGGAGGAATGCCTGGTTTGTATTTAAAATTACAATATTTTAAAAATGTGTATACTTCATTCACAAGTCAGTTTCTGCAGGTTGCAACAAGCCAAATTTGACTTTTTAAGACCTTTTAAAGACCATTATAAATGCAATTTAAGACCTATTTCACATCCATACTGTCAAAAAGGTATGAAGGATATGAAGGAAAATCAGAATTGCAGAATTACTAGAAAAGTAAATTAATTTATTCATATTCAACATGAACATTCAGCTATCCTTTGATGAGATGAACATCAGCATGCACACATCCTGACACACTTGCCAAGTGAGCTCCAAGAAATTCTCACCGGGCTACAAAGTTTGCAGGTACTGATCCCATGAGTTTCATTTTGCAGTTTTGTTACAGCGTTATCAGTACAATTTTTTTTCCACAAACACACTTAAAAGCAAAACTTAATGCAACTTTATTAATGAGGACTTCATAATCCAATCATTTTTATGACCTGTCAAAATCGTATTTAAAATGTTTTAAGGCCTAAAATTCAGAGTATTGAATTTTATATTTCAGACTTATTAAGGATGCGCAGAAGCCCTGCATATTCTCCACCCTGGTGTGAGAGGATTCTTTTGGCACTAGTGTATCTATACATAACAGAGCAAATATGACAGCCCACTTCAAGTGCACATTTGGTTTTTAACAGGAAAGCCTCAACCTATTTGGAAACGTAGTCTGCAGCTTTGAGAATATACTGAAAGCCATACACGGTTTTTGGAAAAGATCTTGTTCAATCAATACCAGTGAGCTCTCACACAGCAGACACCTATCATGATAAAACAAATATATTTGATTAATAGCTGTTGTATAATATTAGGATACTACTGTATACATTTACCTTAATATACTGAAATGACCGTGGAGCAGTCAATGGTTTTACAACCTTCCTGCATTTATCACACTCCAAGACCTGCAAGAAATCAGCTGTTAATATTAATCCAGCTTTGCCAAATAATTCAAAACACAAAAAAACTCAAACACATACCCAGTTCTGAACATCAATGGACATGCCAAGCCAGTAAAATCTGGAACACATTGCAGAACGTGTTTTTAGGACACCCGAGTGCCCCCCCATGGCAGAGAAGTGAAATTCCTTGAAGAGCATCTTTGCCTCTTCTTTGGTTTTAATAGCTCTTCTGCTTCCATAGAATATGTCTCCTCCTGCAGTGAACAGTTTAAAAAGCTACATTAATTAAAGATCTATCTTAGCAAAACACTACAGCTGGATGTATTTCAGATACTCACCCCTTATGGTGAATTTGGAGGCGTATCTCCTCAGATTTAATTTCTGGGACTTGCTATACCCTGATGGGTATGTTCTCAGAGAAAGAAAGTCATAAACTTCTTCCCACTTTTTCTCCATAGCTAGAGAACACAAGAGAAGACTTTACTAGACAGAAGTTATTATTATCTTTAATAACTTAACTGGGCCCAGGATCAAGCCCAAGTGGCCTGCACAAGGTTTTAATGATGCTGTAAGAATGCTGGGGATCCACCCTAAACAAAAAATATCAATGACTATCATTCAAATCTCATAAGTGCACCTTTTTGGAAATTTAAAGTATTCATCAGTTTTAGCGGAGTTAGAGCATTAAAACAATGTATGAAGTTTAGGATCGGGAAAACTTGACGGTCTTTATTCTGCTTCCTAATGAATATTCAGGGTGCACAAAAAACAACATGCAAAGATGTAACATATGGAAACTCACTATTTTTCTCCTATTTTTCCCCCATTTTGTCTATTCTGTTCCTCCCAAAACACATCAAGAAGAAAAAATAACTTTGATGAAATTTTTACATTATTTTTGTAAATCGAATGGTGTAATTGCCCAAGGCAATTAAATTACGACTTCAGGGTGATTTTCTTGACAGTACTGTGTCTCAAGATTTTATCATAAATGGGCTGGATAGCATCAATTTCCTAAACAGCAGACGGGCTGTAAGTACATTTATCACAGCCTGCTTTAGTTTTCCGCTCTTTCACTAGCCTTCAGAATGGTTAGACTTAAAAAAACTTTTAACCAGCTTAAAAAAACATTTTAAAAACTGACCTGCAGCTGGCCGCTCATTTTTAGTGTCTCTCCACACTGCACACCATGACCTTGAATCTAGTTAGTCCCCTCACCGGCTAGCCAAAGAGAGGAATTCTCCAGCAGGGTGCAGTAAACGTACTTGGAGCGCCATCTGGTGTTCAAGACGTTGATTCTATCCACCCCCTTTGTGAGAAAATCTCGCAACACAAAAATGCTTGGAAGAAAATCGTGCCAAGTCACATGGTCTATAAATAGAAAGGTACTTTTTTGTACTTGTACTTGGTTTTTGCACATGTAATACATTTTTATATGCGGAATATGATGTGGTTTGACTTCAAACTGGCTTACATTTGTGAGAAAGTACTTTTATGTTTGCAAAGCGTGCATATTTGTTTGATGGTCGTGTCTTGCATTTACAAAGCACAGTGTGCTTGTTTGAAAGTTGTGTTATGTGTATGTAAAATATACGGTGCATTTGGTGAACATACTCTGAGAGTTTATTAGGTTTCGGCACTATTTTAACTCCATAGTCTTTGATTTGGGTATGTCTTCAGGCAAAATTTCTTTAACCTCCCCGCCACACCCCCCCCCAGGGTGTTAGAGGTTAATAGACTCAAATATTTAGATATAACGATCAGGCTAACATCTAAAAAAACATACACGTAACCCATTTCCGTCACGGTGGACGCTGTGTTAAAATAAGATTTAAACACGTGTGGCTCGCCATTATAAGCTAACTTCTCAATTGTGCAGCAAAATGAGTATGTATTTACATGTTTACAAGTATAAGTTCACGATGATAGTAATATTTTTATGATATTACTCACCAAAACCCGACGTTTCCACACGAAGGTAGCATAGATTTATGGGCGTGGAAAAAACAGCCGAGATGAACCCGAGATTGAGTTCTGCGCATGCGCGGACCCTCCTGGTAGCATATTTCGATGCGTACAATTATCACTACTCGATCTGCAGCTCCTGCCAGATTTGCAGCTTGTACATCTGCGCATGCAGCACTACTTTCACGCATACATACACCACATTATACTTTACGTTTTTTTGGTTTGCTTTGTTTTCCTTCCCATTAAACTTTACGGGGGGCTGCCCGATCCGCAGCTTCTGAACGTCATAGGCCGAGCGTGCGCACTATTGCTACCCGACTTGCAGCTCCTTCCTTATTTCCAGCACGCATGTGCATCAGAGCCACGTACCTTATCTGACCGCGTGTCTCTATCGCGCATGCGGAAACATTTTACGACGATATGTTTTTATTTGAGGGGACGTGTCATATTAAAATACTGCATGGTTCTGCAAAGATCCGTTGTACGTATAGCTCGCGTTGCTGAATTAATGTTATGTTCCCTGCTATAAACGTATCAATGAGTATAGTATCAATTTGTAGTTTTCTTGTACGTGGCGCTGTTTAAGTTTATGGGGGAAGTGCTTTAAACGGTTGCTGTTATGTGAAATATTTGAAATCGGATTACGATGTCATTATTAAATAAGATGCCTTGAGAAAGATCGATTGTGCAGAACTTCATATTGGCCACAGGTTTAACAGAAGTTCCATATTTTTAATAGAAATTTGTGTCGTATTCCACTTTTTCGTTGAATGCCTGCTGCAAATAAATTAACTTTATTGATTCCACTGTACTAAGAGATGGATTATGCAATGAAAAGTTAGTTTTGTCTGCATATCTCTATCTCGTAATCCTATAGTACTCAAGTACAGTGATCAGAAAATGTTTCCTGCCTAAAATATTTTCCCATCGGTAGCGTAATTTAATAGGCACATCTGTGTTTTTTGGTCCTACCTTAGGAGAATATATCCTACCAGCGCATGCTTAGACAATAAAACGTCGCTGTATTAAAGTTAAAAATGACAATATAATTTATCTAAATACGTGCTTCCTGCAGTGTTTACGATGGTAGTACATCTTTGTAGATAAAAACAGATCATACGTGCGAGCTTCTCGTAGCATTTAAGGTGGTAGTACATTATTGTATATAAAAACAAACCAAAAAATGTTTCCCGTAGCGTTTACGGAATTAAATATGTGCTTTCACATTGTCCTGATTAAATGTTCCTTTCAAAAGTCCCCAATTGGTTCTGTTTGAGAATCCATCTCTGAAAATCCTAACCCAGGGCTATTCAAATCACAGTCCTCAAGGGCCGAGCACTGCTGTTTTTCCAGCTTTCCTTTACCTGAGAGCCAGTTGTGAATCCTCTGGCCAATTAGAGCCAGAAATTATTGCGCTAACTACCTGGGAGACTTGAAAACAAGGCCTGGATTTGGAATCGAGGGCCAGATTTGAATAGGGGGTCCTAACCCATTCTTATTCATTTGGACAAGTGTATTTGTGTATTTGACAAGGATGGTCCGCTCCATACTGAATGAAGTATATGCACGTTCATATAAAAAAATATTTCACTATAAAAATTATTTATATTGAAAAGGGAACAGCATTTGAATGGGATCTCCTTTAATGAATTATTATTTTGTTTGTTTATACAATCACAATGTTCCCTTCAGCTGCATTGATTAAGGCAGCACCTGAAAACAGAGGAACCGTGAAATAATGTTGGACAATTCAGCACAGATTTGTAAAACAGAAAACCCATAATTTTCGTTGTATTCAGTATTCTAAAGTAAATACTGTACTGTGCAAAAGTCTTAGGCAGCCAAAAGAAATGTTTAAATGATCTTGGTGCATTATGTTAACCATTTCAAAATCACCCCACAATTTCCAGCCGCCATTCAGTACACACGTGTATTTTTTGACTGGACCCCTACCACACCTCGTATAGCTAATTAAGTTCAAATTAATTAAGTGAACTGATGAAAAAATGTAATAAATACATGGAATGGCTGGGGTACCCCTGAGGAGCTGCCGTTCATCTAGCCATCCAACTAGATATCAGTGACTTTTTGGAGAACATAAGAAACTAGTTACTAGTTTTTATTGTTACTCTTAATGTGCATATTTTCTAATGTTAGATGGTGTTTTTTTTGTTCCGAGCAAATGTGCACTTATTACTCAGATAAACAGCTTTAAGCATTTCTTTTGACTGCCTAAGGCTTTTGCACAGTACCACAAATCTTAATTCTTAAACCTTTTTTACCTGAATGTGAACAGGTGTTAAGGTGAATTGGAGTTAGCAAATTGTTTGTAGGTATTAATGGTGTGTGAGCCCTGCAGTGGGTTGGCCATACTGGGTTGTTCCCTGCCTTGTACCCAAAGCTTTCTGGATAGGCCAGAACCCTCCAGACCCCCACGACCCTGAATAGGACAAGCTGGACGGATATGAATAAAACAGTACACATATTCATCATATGCTGTTTAGTTACATCATTTCTGGCTCTGAATGCACAATGATAGAAATTAATACATTTATTGACATGGGTGGAACTTAAATTCACAAGTAGATGTTCAACATGTAAAACATTATGCTAGTTGTGGTTGTGAGTTGATTATGGTTGATGCTGGATGTAGTCAGTCAGAATCGGTGGTTTCCTATTAAATTGCACCAACATTAGAGACAATGTAACTGTTAAGATGAAGTCTGTTGGCTCTGTTATACTGAACTCAAGATGTTGTTGGAAACACATCAAGCATGCTATCCCATTTGAGACAGCATCAGTAAGGTGTGTGTGCGACCAGAGCAAAGCAGAAATAGCCTCTGCGATGGGGATCGATACTTAAGTGTCGATTTTATCAATCTGAACATTTTATTTTGAAAATCTTTGAAAAAGTCTTTTTTTTCCACTCGGTAATAAAAATGTTTATTTCACAGGAAGCAGGACATTAACAACTACCAGGCAGAGCTTCCGCATAAGGGGGAATGTAGGGTAGACTTCCACAGGCAGAGACACTACAATTTTCCCACTAAGGTTAAGCCAGTACCAAATCAAATCAAAAAGAAAAAAAAGTGATATTGCCCATCCCTAGTCTGTCTCTCCATGGCACAGACATTTTGCCAGGAAATTCAGACTTGGACAGAAAAAAATAACAACCAGGGTGTTTAGGGAGTGTTTATTGCTACGGATATGCAGCCATACTTGGTAGTAGCAGGGCTGGACTGGCCATCTAGTATACCAGCAAAATTTATCATGGGGGACAGTCCACGGCTGATTTTTAATCCCAATGCAGCCCAGGGTCATATAGAAAACAGGACTTACATGGGGTTTAGTTCATTATCGTTGTTATGATGCAGTCTTATTTTTGAATTTATTCCACATATTTTTGTGTAGATCTCAGATTCAGACAAGTCAACAAACATTGCCGTTTGCCCACTAGATGAACTCTACTGTGTGGCATCTATTGGGCCTCCAGGAGAGAAAAAGAAAACTTTCTATAGGAAACAGTCTAGAACTGATTTCATTTTGAGACAAACCACACCAAAATGTAAGCAGCTGTTACTTTAGTGGTGGCACATGAAAGGACTTCATCACACTGAGATAAGTTGGACTTTTAAAACAATTTCTGGAGAGGTGGGGAGTGTGGGTAGGGGGCGAAGGACTGGAGTATTTGGGTGGGAGGAGGAACAGGATCTTCTGGAGAGTACATTGTTGCTGTTCTGACAGAATCTAGGTTTACAATGATTTACTGACCTTCAAATCACCGAGGAGATAAGGTATCAAATGAGCGCAAGTAAATAAAAATCTACATTTAAAGGTTTATAAAACTATTAATCTAAGTGTGGTTTGTTAATATGCCAGATGATATTATGTAGGTAATTTGAAAATGAACTAGAAAGGACAATGAAGAGTATGCCAGTTGTGATATTTGAAATGTTTTATCATGCAAGATATAAAGAATATACCTTAAGTACATAAACATTTGAGTTTGTTTTTTTAATTTAAAAACATTTGTATAATAAAAAAAAATGGACAAAGTACAAATTGACCTACATAATCCACCCACACTGGAGACCAAGTCAGATCTCAGGAACCTCATTCCAGACCTCATCCAGAATCTTATCCATGACTTCACTGTCCATATTAATCTCTTACAAGGCTAGCGTAGGGACAAAGGTGACCAGAAGATGGCCGATGCGTTGCCGGAGGTTCCTCAGCTTTCTGGGGATTGCAGGGTGATAACAGTTACATCCAGTCAGCGTAACGTAACATAACAAGCAAAGCAAACTCATTTTCTACTGAAATTCAACAGTAACGTGAAACCATTATAGTCCATTCAGCCAAAGGTTAAGAGAGCATATCAACTGTGTGAGTATATTGATGTAAAACACAGGCCAAATGTAACCGTCCCCATCTGCAAATCTCTTCTTGTGAGATGTACAGCATAACAGGACAGACCGCTGTTCTCAATCTCCATGTCCTTCAGTTAACTAGAGAACAGTGAATGAGGGTGCATTTAAGCATGTTTGAGTGTGTTTGCGTGCCTGTGCTGGGGTCAATTAAGGTAAAACACTCTCCAGCTGAATAAATTAGATGGTTATATCCTTGCAGTAAAGATCAATGATCTTATTATGCAGAAAACATGCAGCATATTTCAATGCCTTAGAAACTGCATCCAATAAACGGAACGACACCCATGTCCTGTACTGTCATACACACTCACCCTCCTCTGGAGCTCTATCTCCATCACCTGCAGGTTCTCACACCTGCGTTTCATCTCCTCTAGTTCCTGCTGGAGCTGGTTCACCTGCTCCTTGTATGTGTCCAGTAGCCCATCAGGCTGCTGCTGCACCTCCAGCATTGGGCTTTCAGGTCCATTTCCCTCCAACACTTTTACCATCCCTTTATTTTCACATGCTTCCTCCACCCATGACTCTCCCTGCGTCTCCTCCTTCTTGATTGCTACTTGGGCGGAGGCAGAATGCATAGCAGGGAGGGAAGGCATTGTCTGTTCTGTGTTCTCGCTGACAGCATGTGAACGCACTTGCTTCCTGCTTTCAACAGGAACGCACAGGAGGCTTTGTTGAGGAGGTGGGTGTGGAGGAGCCAGGTGCTGCCTTACATCTGCAGTATCCACAATATAGCTCGTCAGTTTTTCGATGTTATGGGTGAGCCTGTCCATTGTCGACGATATCTTGCCCATGGTGTCTGCAAATTCTTTATCTGTTATCTCCAGTCGGTGGAGTAATTTCCTCTTTATGTTCAAATCCTCCTGTGCAAGGGAGAGATCGCTGGAGAGCTTGCGCTTTAGTTTGTCTTTTTTATTGCCATACAAGGTAGCACCGAATCTGTCGAGTCCCCTCTCCACCTCGGCAGCCACGGCAACTGGATCCTTCTCCGCGTCTGTAATGGATGACCCAGGTGAAGTACTGGTGCTAAGTGAGTCTTCTGTCTGTCCCCTCATGTCACCGGACTCAATACCATGTGGTATTGTTTGAGTGGCGGGAGATCCTCCCCATATTGCCTCGCACAGTTCGAAATACAGGAGAATAACTCTCCCATGCCCGCGTCTCCTCCCTGAGTCGAGAGCTTGTCTGTATTTTATACGCACAGCTTTAAGCTTTGTCGAAATTATTACTTTTGAGATGTCTTCTAAGCTGTGTGGGTAATCCTTCGCCAAAGTTTGCGCTTCTTCACGGGACGGGTAGTGTTCCTTGTAGCGCTGCAAAATGTCGCTATATTTGGACTGACACGACTCCCAGTCTGTATTTTCTGCCGCTTTGCTCGACTTATACTCGTGCGTTATCTTTAACAATAATTCCACCTCGTCGTCAGTCCACACAAAACAGTCCGCTTTTCTGCTTCTCGTCGCCATTACTGTCCTGTGTGTGTAAATACAAGTCGCGAATGAATGACGTCGCCACACGCCACACATGCCCAGTGGCGTTATTTTACTCCCCAAACACGCCCTTGCTGAATCTGACACGCCGCTGTCGAAACTGATTGGTTTACGGAAGACGACACTTCCAATACGGGCTTTTTATAGAACCGCTGCTTATGGCTTTGGGTTAGCGGGTCAACTTATGCTAATAGTGGTACCGGTGCTACTAACTGAAAATTTTAGGAGTACCAGCACAAAATTCACGTTTTCCATCTTTACTGTATTATCGAATGCCTTTGTAATCAATACAGAAATAATGTAATGTTTTATTTAAAAAGAAAAGGTAGTTATGGAAGCCCGTTTCCGCCACCGGAGAAAACAATAATATAAAATTTAAGTTGAAATTTCGACTTATTATCTCGAAATAACGAGATAACTAAGTCGAAATTTCGACTTAAATTTTATATAATTTTTTCTCCGGTGGCGGAAACGGGCTTCCATAAGTAATGCTTAAAAGAAAAAAAAATCATTATGTTAAATAGTGCTTTTAAAAACATAAACACCAAAATGTAAATTAACATAAGGTGCGGTCAGCCGCTATTCCTTCAGCGCATCTATTCTTTCTAAGGTTATACTTCAAGCTGTCGTGCTTCACGAGTGTTCCACTTTTTGCTCCGCTAATTCTATTTCTCTTCACTTACACGTAACTTTAAAGTTAGCACCGGTGTTCGGGGTCACCTAGTCAACAAGATATATCGCTGTAATTGCCTCCCCAGTGCTTACGAGGGACTGCAATCCCGCAGTACGAACACGACAGAAGTTCCAGGTTCCGGAATAAAGTTCCTGCGGTGGGGGACATTGGCGTCGACTCTCCACTGATACTACTCAGGGGACCGTAAAGCACGATATTTCTTTTCAATGTGGTCTAGTTGACTGCAGTATATATTTATTATTCTGTACCAGGGGCGTCAGAAGCATTTTTAATATGAGGGACACACACTGGCGGGGGGTCTGGGAATCCTCCCCCAGATTTTTTTTTTTTTTTTTTTGTTAATTAATTAGATGTCATTTCCTCCATTCTGGTGTATTTTTAACAGGTTGTTAAGCACCTAATTCAATGACTGTTTTAGAGACTCAACAATAAGTCCTCATTCAGCTAGTCCATATTCATCAGCCTGTTTTAACTGCTACCCACGGCTATGCCTAAGATAATGAAACGAATGTGACACAATTTATCACCAAGCTTTAAAAAGTCAAGAAATTAGCAGGAAATATCAAATAAGAAATTACATATTCGGTCTTGTTTCATTTGTGGTTGCGATCACAAATTGTTTTAACCCAATGGCAGAGGTGGACATTTCAGGTCCAGAAAGTAAAAATCCAAACCAGGATTTTGTTTCAACCAAATAATTCACTACTC
>JAODJW010000001.1:44430818-44447155 GCA_026777045.1 Hyperopisus bebe | reverse complement strand
CGCTGCGGTACACCATGTCCAGGAGGGGAGCCAATATCTGACAGGAGACATGAACCATTCAGTCACATGCCTCACCGTAAACGGGCTGCCATTTGTGATCATGAGTTTACGTGTGTGTGTGTTGGGGGGGCGGTATACCTCGGCCAGTAGGCTGAGAGCCTGGACACTGTAGACAGATGGTGCTGATGAGGACACAACGGCACTGGGCTGAGCGGCAACGTCTGGGAGGAAACATCATACATACAGGTGATGCATATAAGTCATATACAAACATCGTGCATGCATTATACAGGGCAGTATGGAGGCAACAGCCAACATTTCAGTAATATATAAGACTTTCTGCACAGAGACTAGGTGACCGCGGTGTGGTCTTGACTAGGGGCTGCACAAAATTGTGGTTCTAAAATCATTAATAGGCCATTTTTAAAATCATGTGATAGATTTTCGTTCGTACTTTAAAAATCATTTTATAAATCCTTAATACAGAAAGCCAAAATCCGCATTTGCTGGCTGATTGGTGTCACTTCCTCTGTACAGTCAGACATGGTCTCCAAGAGGTCACTTCCTTTGAATAGAAAGGAATTTTTCGGTCATAGTGACCAGGTATGGGCTGCAAATCTGTGTCTGATTTATGGTAAAGCGTGCAATTTTAATAGCCAAAAGGTACAGTTAGTACTAAAATAAAGAGAACAATACCATAGCAGACTTAAAGGCAATGCATGAGCCAGATTCTCTGCAATGTGACTTTTGAGGAAAATTCTATTTGGATTCTCCAATTGGGGATTAAGAACTGATTATGAACTAAGTTCACACTGGATCACATGTCCATTGTTAAAGCCAGTTTGTCTTCTGGTAGCTTTCTGGTAGTAACTCACCAGGACAGTTTTTTGGAAAGTACTTGCGGTTGCAGCCCTCGTATCGATGCTCAAATATTTATCATTTCAAAGCAGCTTTCTCCACATTTTTTGCAATTTATCTATTGATAACACTCATTCTTTTTATCTTAAACTCACACATTTGCATTTGCGCTTGTCAGATGTGACTGCATCTGAGTCTGATGTGTAGACTGTTTACATCTGTTGCTGAGCATGTCAGTTAAGTAACTTTACATTGCCAATTAACCTGCATGATGACCTCTGCGGTGAGAGAGGAAGTGACCTCATTTAAACTTGATGGATCCCCTTTCTTAGTTGACTTGTAACCAAAACACTGAAGCAGTCTTCTCTGCAACCAGGTCGTTCATCTTTGCCATAAAAATTAAGACAGTTGCTGCACTAATAAGTTAAGTGAATAAGTGTCTACATTTCTGTAGTACACAACAGATTTTTGGTGCCATTAAAAAACACAAATTATTTCAGGCTACTGTCTTAAAGCAAAAAATAACAGCATGTCAAGGCCGTTGATATAACAGTGATTAAATCTTCATTTCCCCTAAGCCTAGTTTTGCCTGATCCCACAAAGTTCCTCAAAGTTACCATAGAGATCTGCGCCATCTGCTTCTTCTTCCTCCTCCTGAAGCACCTGTGGCTGGGCCTTCACCTCTAGGTTGCGACTGAGCCAGCTGGTCTGTTCCAGGGAGGAGCCCACCACATTGGCTACTGCGTCCAGGATCCTCTGGGTCACCTCCTACACTCCATCACCAAGGAGAAGCAGAATCCTCAGGGCCACGTGGCTTACCGGTAGCCTGCTATTCCACACTTTCCCTCTTGGTCACACCATACCTGCACATCTCTGTTGTCTTTCTTGTTTTCTAGATTGGGGAGTCTGTTAACTAGATCATTGAGAATCCTGTGACAGAGAGAAATCAGAAGTGAAGAAAATGAGCTTTTAGCATAGGGTTCTCAAATTCCGGTTCTGGAGGACCAGCCTTCAACAGAGTTGGGACTCACCTCAGTAGGAGGAAGTGTCCAGGAGGAGCCAGATTCATCTGAACTGACTCCTTCAGGAGGCAGAGAAGAGGAGTGACATTTTCCTGGAGCACCTGAGCAGAGATGCTGCAAGATGGCACAGTGGGGATCATGGGAATCAATATGCTAAGAGTTTAGCTTTACCCTTGTGTACATAAAGAAGTTTAGGGGTCTTCACGTTGTTCACATACCTCTGGATGTAGGTGTAGGTAAACTGAAGAAGAGGAACATCAACAAGAGTGGACTTCTGTAAAGGGGAGAGATATAGGGTGTGGTTTGGTGGACGTATGTCTGTGTGACTTCTATTGCATCTGGCTCTCGCTGTACACATCAGTGAACATGCACTTCAAAGCAGACGGCACCTGCTCTCCCTTTATTTGATGTGGCTTCTTCACAACCTCTTTGACCAGCTGCAAAATGGTGTCAACACGGAGCACGCTCAGAGACTTCACGAGCTCCACGATGGTCAGGTGAGGCTCACTAACGGCCGGCAAGATCTAAAGGAAACAGAAGCCCTTTCTGAAAAGGCGCCAAATTGGGAAGACGAGTCATGGAGTAACGCAGGTAATTGGTGACGTGGCTGTCAAACTGGACTCGCCTTGTTTTGGCTGTGCCTCTTTTTACTTCTCCTGCTGTTCCACACAGCACCCACAGATGCCATGATCTGCATCCCAAAGGAGCCCACCAGGGGCTCCAGAAACTCCAGCACCTTCTGCCTGAGAATCTGAACCATAAATGGAAATAGGTCACATCCACCCGATCACAAAAGCCTTCAGACTGTATCAAAAATCCAAGGAGGTGCACAGCGTCCATTTGTTACCCTGATGTTCCTGAAGCAGGCAGAATGATAGGCCTGCCCAGGGCCGTGGCTGCTGTCAGAGCCCTTCCTGGCTCCCTCCTCTCTCCTGATGACACCCCACAGCAGAGCCATACTGCTGACTATGCGTGGAAGCTCTTCCAGGATGGCGTTGCGAGCATTACGCAGGTCCGCCACATCGGAGGTCGAGAGGGGCTATAAGAGGTTATGCAGAGAGGCAGAAATTTATTCACCTGGAATAAGGAGAAATGAAACTTGGAGATCATTATAATCATAGGAGTGAGGGAGCAGGAACACCTGGACGGGAAGCAGTGAAGGGACTGGGTGGTTCTGGGTGTTCCTTACCTTCCTATTATCTAGGAGGCAATAATGAGTGATAGTGGTCAGGCCTTCCAGTAGGGTCAGGAGGTAATCTGGGGCCACAACCTTCCTCTTCACGCTGCCCCTGTTGACACACAACGGATCCTCAAGGTTCCCACATCTGGCTAACAGAGAGATCTCACAGGTCCCTTCGCCTGGCACCTAAAATCGATTCCCCGGGTTGAATGGTACCCTTGCCTTGCACGTTTTTGTGAGGCAATGTCATCTGGAGCACTAACCTGTGGGTAGACCTGTTGGCCTCGTGCTCATACTGGTGCACCAGTTCGTCCAAGTTCTTGCAGATCTGGGTGACGAATGGGGCGGCGGTGACGGCGAGGGAGCGGCCCAGATAGGGCAGCGATGCGCACACCAAGGCCACCCAGTGTGGATGCATGGTGTAGCCGTGGCGCGGCAGCAGGGCACGGGAGACAGCTGAGACGAACATGCCCTGTGCAGTGATGGGCTGGTCGGGCACGTACCGCGGGGCACGGATGGATTGCTGGTACTGCTGGGCTGTCTGCCATTCGCGTGCCAGTGGGGAGGCAGCATTGGTGGCCCCGTGCTGCTCGGTGGCTGCCTCAGGGCCCACAAGGTGCTCCAGAACCACCAGCACCCGCAGCAGTTTCAGCAGCTCCACCTGCAAGGCGTGCTCTCCAGCCACATCGGGGTCACGCTCAATCAGGCATTCTTCGGACGGCCCTTCCGGGTCTCCGGCCGCGTCCTCGTCGCTGTTGTGTAGCTGACTGACGTGCATTGATGCAGAGAGCGAGAGAAGCACATACTGCTGTACTCCGCTGGCTGACAGGAGTCGACGGATCATCTCCAGGCCGGGCTGGTCCTGAGTCCGGGCCAAGTCCACCAGCTGGCCCAGCAAGCAGGTCAGCACCACTGTGCTCTTCACCTGGACCTGGAGGTTCCCCTGTAGGCGAGGCACATCCACACGCAGGTATCTAGGATAGTATGAGCGTAGGAAGCGCAGGCAGAGGCTGGCCAGGAGCTCGATCAGAGGGCCCTGAGGTTGGGGCTCTGCGGACTGGGCCGGCCAGCGTCCATAGAAGCTGCGGCCCTCCAGCGTCTCCTGGTGACGCAACAACAGACTGCAGACCAGAGCAAGGTGAGCAGGGACTCCAGAATCAAGGGTAGTGGTAGACGTGGCTTCCACGAAGGGCCGGCCACAGGTTCGGACAAGGATCTCCAGTATGGAGAAGGCCTGGAGGATGCGGGCATGCTCGTAAGGCTGCAGGTAGAGCAGAGTGTGTCTGAAAAGCGCGCTGACAGCCTCCCGCTGCTCCTGCTGCTGCTTCAGTAGCCTTTGGTGGGCCAAGGCTGCTAGCTCCTCCTCCTCGTCCTCACTGGACAGGGACTCGGAAGCCTGGGTGTGGGTGGAGTCCATGCGCTGGAGATACGGGGCCGTGCCAGAGGCCGAGGTAGAGGTCTCTGTGGACAGCTGCGCTCCGCTAGTGTCCGCTGAGTCCGTGTGCTCACTGCTCTCCCCCTCCGCCTCCCCCAACTCCCGTCTCCACCCTTCATTTTCCATCCTGTCTTCGTTCTCACCGTCCCCCTCCACAGAAAAATCTGGGACCTTCATAGTCTCTGGGACATGCTCCAATTCCGCCCACAGAGTATCGCGGTCCACCGCCATCAGCCAGGTCAGCAGCCTCTCCTCTGATAGGCTCTCCATTGCCATGACATCCGCAGAACTCCCGGAAGTATAAGGCAATAACCTGCCCTTGTGGTTTACCATTCTCAGGGTTCCTGAAGGAAACAAGCATACAGACTTGTATCGGAAGCCTTGAGAAGTCCCACAGTTGTCATGCTAAGAGTCTAAATGGGGACAGCGAGTTCAGCCCTTGGTAGGTACTCACCTGTGGTCAGGTTCTCCCAGGTGCACTGAATGGAGCAGCGTTGCGTCTCAGGGTGCAGCAGCAGAAGCAGAACGGGCTCCAGGATCCGGGTGACGTCACCAAGGGTGAGGGCACGGACCAGCCAGCTCTGCGCTGTCGTACTGACTGACCCATCCGAGCTGTTCAGGCGACCCAAAACTACGAAGAGCGATCTGAGAAACACCAGAGTGCAGCGTCAAAGAAGCAGCTCCAGCACCTGGTGCTGACTGGGACCTCAAACAGAAACGGTCACGTGGAGGCAAAACCTGTCAAAGGAGCGGTTCAGTGACGTGGCCATGGTGGTCTGGACATCCCGGGTCAGATGCCACAGAACGGAGAACCTGCGCAGAGCTTCCAGCTGGACAGCCTGCAACAGAACCGCCCATCTCATCCTCCTGAGTACATCTACGAAAGCTGACGTATGCCGCTTGCAGGACGGTACTCTTACCTTCTCCCTGTGCTGCAGCGCCAAGCAGATGATGTCCTCGCAGACGGAGGCGGACGGAGCCAGGCAGTGCAGCCGGTAGAAGAGCTCCACGCCGGGCACGTGCAGCTCCCCTTGGTCCGAGTCCAGCTGTGCCCACAGCACCTGCGCCACGCGCTTCGGGGAGAAGAAGGCTTCCTCATTTCGACATGCAAATGAACAAGAATCCACTAGAATAGTGTTTCCCAATCCGGCCTTCGGGGTCCCACAGCCGGGAGGGAGTCAAAAATGTAGACTGTCTGGCAGGGAGCTTGGCAGGAGCAAAAACATGGACTGACTGTGGGTCCCCAGGACTGGATTGGGAAATACTGCACCAGAACAAAGGTCAAAATCCAGGAGGGAACTACACATGTAGTCTACAGTGGAAACAGTCAATCAGCCGCCATTCGGGTTCCTGATACCTGATAGAAGTCTGTGTCCTCCTCCATGGCCTTGAGGAGAGCAGGACTGATAGGTGGCACTGTCACCATCTGCAGACGTCCACTAAAAGGGTTGCTCTCTGAGCCCTTGTATCGCTGGTACTTATCTTTCATGACCAGTGCCAAGGACTGAGAGTGGCTGACCAGCTCTAGCAGAGAGGATATGGCCACATGCTGAATTTGACTGTCCTTTGAAACGCAGCACAGAGTCATCAGGGACCTCAGCCATGATGGAAGGCTACATTTATCATTGCCTGATGGGAAGAAAGAAAACTTTGTTGGTCCGACTTGACGATATTCTGGAACCTGGCTGCATACATCATCAGACTCACCGGTGTTCTGGAACGTAGCTGCATACAGGACCTCGATCTCGTCCTCCAGCAGGTACACGGGGAACGTACTGCACTCCAGCAGCAGGTGACAGGTGGTTCCGAAAGCCTGCCGACAGGACTCTGAAATCTCCGCCCTGTCCCGAGACAGACAGCCAGCCCCCCACTCCAGGCTGACCCCACCCTCGCTCCCACTCCTGTGGCGCCTTCTGGAGGACGGGAACGCTGAGTCAGCCAGCTGCTGCAGCTTCTGCATGTTGGGCGTGAAGAGCTCTGTGAGCTTCTCCCGAAGCTGCTCGCGGCTGCTTCTCTGTCCTGCCAGGGCCTTCGGGCCTGCAGGGTCTGTGCCAGTAGCCTCGCTACCTTCCCGCTGCTTCTTTTCATCTCCCACTGAACGCAGCAGGTATCTGGTAGGACAGGTCGGGGGGAAGAGAAACATTAGACTGATGAAAACCAAGGAGACCTGGGTTACCCTCCCATGGGTTACCCTTCCATTAAGCACCAGCACCCTTAAATACCAGGTGTGTACCAGCTAAAAGAAAGAAAAAAGAGACAGACGGTGTTTCTCAATAACTAGAACACAATAATCGTACTTGTGGTCTTGGCAAGACTGGTCTTGCTCACTTGGGGTGCAGTAAATCATGCAATTGGTCTCGTTTGGCTAGAATACAACTGATGTATCTGGGGCGGGGCAAGAATGACATCCTGGGATTTTTACCATTCCTGTACCTGTGTTCTTAGTATTGGAACTGGTCTTGGGCAGTGGAAGACACCATAAAACAGGTACATGGGAACACAAGTGCAGCCAAGTATGCATATTGAGAAACACCCAACGTTAAAGATCTACACAGAAGCACAACATTGTAGCACTAGGCCAGCTCATGCCTGATCTATCCCTACCTGTTAATGAAAGAGTCCAGGATGTCCTGCATGCACCGGGCCATGTCCTCCATGCTGCCCCCCTTCCTCCACACTTTGTCCTGGGCTGGACACGCCTCTGGGGCCACCTTCTGCTGGGACAAGTGCTGTTCGGAGGTGGAGGCACTGAGACCCAAGCCGCTGTCTTCAGAGCTCACGGTGGGCAGGGATGTGTCTATAGGCTCCGCCTCCAGCCACGCCCCCTCATTTAGTGCTCCCAGATCTGGCTCCTCCCCTTCCTCTGTGTCCTCTTCGTCGACACTGTGCTCCTCACCTGCCAGATGCTTCCTGTTCTCCATAGTCTGCAATAGGAAACCCAACAGTAATCTGATTTCGAGAACCAGGAGAGGGTCATAACCAGATCACAGATCTATATTCTCAATATCAACATTGTGTTAGTCAACCCCCTCATCTCAACCAATTTACATAACCTGATTATAAAACTGCATTTATTTAATAGGTTTCTTAAGGTTGAGAGTGTGAGTAAGCTCCTCCCAGCTCACTAGCTGATTGGCTAACCTTGCGAGGCTTCATCTGGGGCTTCGCCTCCATGTCCATGTAGGCCACAGGCATCCGGATTTTGCTGAGGACCATGAAGGCGGTGCGCATGGCCTGGTTGAGCTCAGGCAGCGTGAATGCAGCCAGATGGGCTTGTAGCGCCTGCAGGATTTTGTACAGCATCTGGGGCAAGTACTGTGTCTGAATCTCGGAGTACAGCTCCTTGGGGTAAAGAAGAGACAAAATGAGCCACTTAGATTCTCTGTGTCACGGGTACTCAAACTTCTGGATCAAAAGTCCACATCACATTGTTGTTCAAAGTCAGAGCATTTTATGAACTTGAATGAATTAACAATAACTTTCCATATAGAGATCAATCTATAAGAATAGGGACCTTTTAACGTTTGCTGATCGTTCACCTCTCTGTCATGGAAGATTATAACGAGTTATGTATGTGCGTTTTATGGTTCAATGTTGTATTTTTGTACTTCAAACTGCACTTAGCCTTTGCACATTAATCATATTGGTTTATTATCGGCGCATTATCGGCTGGGTCTGGCTTAACTAACAGTTCGGTCCACATCTGGACCAACCGCTGCCCTGTGTGGACCTCAGAAACTGACAAGGCAATCAGATACAATATGAAAATATGAATTCTGTAGGGATGCTTACAATTCAATCAGATATTGCAGGTATATTGTAGAGATCAGACAAGCCAATCAGGTAATGTGCCTCTCAGGCATAAAAACCTCACAGAAAGAAACCATGAACATCCCATGAGGAAATGCATTCATCACTTCACTTGTGCATGAAGGACACGGCTGCCTACCAGTGGGACAACCTCCAGCAGGAACATAATGAGGACTGACACCTCAGACACGGAGGGCGGGGCACCCCTGTTTTGTCCTGATGGTTCCACACTGCCAGGTATGAATATAAACACAGGTCATATGGAAGCCACCTAGTGGAAGGACTTTTAATAACGATTAATTTATTATTCGCATTGCCATGCACTTAGTAAATAAATAGACTGTTCTTAAATGACATACATAGCTTGCAATGAGCACAGCTAGACATTTATTAAAGGAATTCAGTACCCAGCTCAAGGGCAGAACAGAAATCAGCATCTGCTGCATTTTGGTCGCACTGCCAGCTCTTTAACTGCTATGACGCTACTGTCATGATAAGCCACCTGTGGAGAACCGGTGGAGATGAAATGATGTACCTGAGACTGGCCTGAAAGTGCCTGGTCATAAAGTCCCACAGGAACTCGCCGTTCAGAGATGAAATCAGCATGCTGGCAGTCTTAATGATCTCCAATGCATTTTTGTTTTCTTTGATCTTGCTGTACAGTGGAATAGAGCGCAAGGCATCCTGGGATTAAAGTCATGCTTTCCTGCCTAATTTGTCTGTAGCGTGATCCAGAAATGCAGGCAAATCCTCACATTTTACCCCTTTAATTAGGCTAGTAATAGCAGTCATTTCTTACATTATAACACTCCTTAGTAACACTCCTTAAGTGGGTAACTACAAACATCACACACAGCTGTTTTTCCCAGAATCCACTGAGCATGGACATAGCTTGTGCTTTGTTTAACATGCCCTACCACCAGCCAATCGCTGGTGTCCATGAGTCAGATGACACACTACATGAGACGAGCTGCAACTCGCAGTCACTTCTGCCTTTGGTCGTGATGAAAATGGTACCTGAAGAATCCTCCACCCTCACCTGGCCAGCTGGTTCTTGGACAGGCAGGACTCTAATGTGTTGTCTTCTTCCCCCAGCATGTCCCTCACGTAGGTGTACAGTGCCCGAACCACCTCCAACATCAGGGCCTCTGTCAGCTTTGGACCTGTGACAGCAAAGGTATACATGCAGAAGTACCAGGCCAGTTAGTCCCTGGAACAATTAGGGGACAAGAGCCTTGCTGAAGGACCCCAACGGCAACATCCCCCTGCCAACTGCAGGATTTGAATCCAGGACCCTCCTACCCAGAGTATGACCTGCTATCATCCTCCATGCTTACCAGGGCAGATCAGAGTTCAGAATATTGCTCAATGTCCAGAAGGTGGTAAGTAAGTTCTATTTTTGGGCAGAAATGACCCAC
The DNA here is from genome assembly GCA_026777045.1 of Hyperopisus bebe. Classification (NCBI taxonomy): domain Eukaryota; kingdom Metazoa; phylum Chordata; class Actinopteri; order Osteoglossiformes; family Mormyridae; genus Hyperopisus; species Hyperopisus bebe. The sequence continues at coordinate 44,437,432 of JAODJW010000001.1, read as the reverse complement.
TGAAGGCTGTGATTCTGAACTGACGACAAAGGCACTTACGTGTAGAACATTTAAAGGTGAGAAGTCATGAGTATAAAATTGGGATCTCATGACCCGCATGTCTCTCCAATCTCACCTATCTCTGGCTTGTCCAGCAAGCTGATGATGATGCGGAAAGGCCTGAGAAACGCCATCACGTTTTCTGGATCCACCTCGGCGTTCTTCAGTTTGAGGATGCTAATCAAGGCCTGTGTGGACAACGTCACGCATCATTCCCAAAGCCACCCAGTCCAGTAGCACATTAGCACACAGACAGTAATACACCTGCGCATAATCAGCACAACGTGATTATTACGATAATAAACACTAATCAGGAACCCGGCTGATGATAGTTAAACTGACCTCCAGCAGCATCTCCCTGGAATACTGCTCAAAGTAGAAGGTCATGTGCTCCTCTAGCGTGGCGGAGAGGTTGGGGTCTGCGGCTACCATACTTCCTTTGGAGTCGGTGCCTGTGGCAGCAGAACACACTGAAATGCATGAGCACACAAACAAAATGAGCCTGAAACACACATACGTTCGCCGAGCTTGTCGATTACCCTGCAGCCAGGCGTAAAGCCGTCTGTTCAGTGACATGTCCCTCCTGAGCAGGGCCATCAAGGCGGAGCTTACGAGAGAAATGACTTCATCGTGAGTCAAAGGGATGCTGGCTTCTGTTGGATCCTGGAGAACAAGAGACAAAACAGAACTACTGATCAGGACCTTGAATAAAGTTCAAGAATGTACTTATTTTACACATATCTGGTTTTTATTTCTTTTCCAGTATAACTTCTGTTCCTTATTATTATATATTTGTATATTTTTGCTTTTTCTGTTTTATTTATTTTATTGCTACATTTATGTTTATTATGGCAGAGTTGGTCAAATTGTAGGCTGTAGCCTGCATGTGACAAATAAAAATCCTTCAAAATAAAAAAAAAAGACCCTTACAAAGTTACGAAACTCAATGTTAAAATATCCCATTTAACCCACTCTTATAAAGAGAAATAAAATGGTTAAGTACAAAAAATATACAACATCAAATCAAAAAACACAGACCAGACATGTGCAGAAGGGGAAGAAGAAGAGGAGGATCTCCAATACATTCCTTTGTACCAGCAGGTTGGAGTCCTGCAGGGACAGACAGATGGACTTCATCTGTGAAAGAGAGAGAGAGGTGCTCAGGGGCGTTTCACCAGACCACGGACACGGCATGATCTCCCACAGACATACATAAAAAGAGGACATAGGAATCAACATTATCTTAAGATTTATGTACAATTCAACATAAATGAGTAAAAGCAAAACCTGTAAGATATCATATTCAATGTACTTTCATTCTAGTCACATTTACAAAGCAGTTCACTATATGGCCAGAAGTATCCGAATACCGGTTTGTCCAATGCCTCATTCCAAAACCAAAGGGTATTAATATGAGGTTGGCTGACTCATTGGTGCTATAATAACCTCTGCTCTTCTGGGAAGGCTTTCCATTAGAAGTTGGAATATTGCTGATGGGATCTGCTGCCATTCAAGTCCGGTATTGGTATTGGATAATCAGGTTTGACCTTCACTATCACTTCACCTGTGGTTGACGAGAAAATCTCTTGATGCTGTTGCCATTGCTGGCTGAGGGATGTAGCTCAGGGATAGGAACACATTTCATCTGGGTTTAAGCCTCAGTGCCTCTGATCACATGGTCACTGGTTTGAGCACCTGGCCTTGCCAGTGGAAAGGCATCCTATGATGGCACCATGTTGAAAGTCACTAACCTTTTCTGTTCAACTACCTAGTTTCCGGACCATGTTTCTTGCTGGACATTGAATGCCCATGTACTTAACTGTATATCTGTGTCCACAATGGGTGTGGCTAAGTACTCTATTAACAGGAGCATCTATACACTTTTGGCATTACAGTGTCTGTGGACACCAGCTTGCCAAACATCTTACTCTGGAACCAAGGGATTTAATACGTCTGGGTAAAACGTAAGCAACCGAAGATAAAGCCCATTTAATCTGGGGTACGTTAAATCCACCTTAAATCCGAAGTCATCCAGCTAAACAAGAAATCTTGCCCTTTGAAACAGGTCCCTGGTATTTCTAAATGGCTTTCTGACTCGCTGTACTGGAACGTGGTTAACTTGGGCGGAACATCATTCCCAGCTCCGACTTCCGACCTTCAAGGCAAATGAAATACTATAACAAGTATTCATGCTCTACTCTTTTGTCGTTGACTGCAGAGTTGTGAAACTCCACGCTGCCACCTACTGGAAATATGTAATGAAGTACCTTACACATACGCAGTCGACCTGCGCGTGGGCTGGGCTACACATGCACGGCTGCAGTTGTCTGCAGCCAAGCCCCAATGACGAAAATGACGTCACGTCCCCTCATCCGCAACCAAAAGTGCACACAGGAAAGTAAAGTCTGAACTGGCTTTAAATTAGGCTAGTCCTCTAATTAACCCACATACTCATATGGCCATTTAATGTAACATTTCACACAGTAGGTCTCACAAATTAATTAGACTCCCCTGCCCAGACATGCACACATCCACGCATGAACACTCACCACGAGTCCATGGTCGGTGCCCAGCATGTGTCTCTGTTTCCGACCCGGCGCCATCCTGTCGAAGTGCGTGACGATGAAATGGGAAGCAGGCAGACGCACCAGGGGGGTCACCAGCATGCTGCCCCACAGTGCCCCATACAGCACCTGCGGTCCCACCAGGGTGCACAGCTTCAGCAGCAGGGCATCCGTCCTGTGCTCAAGACAATCACATCAGTACAGGGATCAGTGGGGAACAATTATACAGTAGGAACTGGGGCAAAAATAGACCATGCCCCCCCCCCTTTCCAAATTCACTTCTAGGGCCTGCCTACAGCAGTTGCAGCAGTTGCGGATATCGTATCCAAATATCGTACCCATCATGCATTGCAGTAGTTAGTAAATTCCACAACCATGCTTTTTCATTAAATACATGCCTCAAAAACATAGTTTGACTACAAAACATTACAAACTATTGCATTTCAAAATTGTTTTAAGTACTGTATTAATTTTTATTTTTTTTTTTATGACTTCCACCATAATGAGATTGTATACATGAAAATGAGAGACATAAAAGTAGCATGTCAGGAATAAATATAATTTGTATGACAACAACACCTTAATCTTCACGGATGTTTTGCATACATGTGAGATTTGTAGTCCGAGGGGGGCCCAGACCCACCCCCACCTAGCTGTCCACCTCCGACAGGGATTTTAATAACAGCATCATGGAGTATGTATGCCTATGCGTATCTGTGATACCCGAACAGAAGGACATGCTGTACCTGTCATACACCTCCAGCCCCTCCTCTAGGCCGGGCAGCAGGCCGGTTACGAAGGCCTGCAGGCTGGGTAAGAGTGCGTGCTGAAGGGGCAGGTAGTAGCGCTCATATAGCGCTAGAAGAACCGGCTTTACAGACATGGCTGCATGGCCCAGGAGCGGGAAGAGACCAGAGCTGCAGGAGACAGAGGTTGGTCAGGCATCTCCACACACCGTCAATCATGCATGTCACGTCATGACCAGGGCAGCCTACAAGCCTGCTGTTCGGGGCTCATTTACGTCTACATTTACATTTAAAACATTAGGGGACGCTTTTGTCCAAAGTGATGTACAGTACAAGTCATGCAAAAAAGCACATCGAGAACATAATTGCTGCCAAGGAATCAACTAGGCAGAGAGCTTTCAATGAATGCCCAGGTACAAGTGTAAGTAATGGAGAAGCTAGAGCTATACAACAACTTCTAACAAAGCAAGAACCTAATAAGACTATTCAAGGACCAGAAATGTAACATAAGAACATTACGGTAATGTGAAGGGGCATCGAGCTAAATAAATTCATGAAACAAATGGGTCTTGAGGTGTTTCTTGAAGGTGGTTAGGGAGTTTGATGACCAGACATACACTACTAGTCAAAAGTTTTTACCACTTTATACACTTTTTACCACCATTTATTCCATAAACTGCAGATAGATTTTTCTTGTTAGGTATTGGAAAGTTAAATGAACAACCATAAATGAAAATATAAGTCAAACAAAACAAGTTTTCCTTATCACATGGAAATAGTATGTAACAGTGCATGTCTGACATCCTATTAACTGGTTGTGTGGTGATGGCAGAGTCAGATTCTAGGCTGTCCTTTAACTTTAAATGCACCAGTTATCCGTTTCATCCCATGAAACAGAGCAGTATTTAATGGCCCTTTTAGAAAGAATGCTTCAACTTTGCTCTGCTGTCATAACTGACAGAGGAGGTTACTTTGATGAATCAAAGGTATGACGGTTTCTTTCTAACAGAGGTCCTCAAATGGTGAACATACTGTAAATTTATTTGTTAGCAAGGAATATTAAGTGAGGAACATGCAAATGCAGGAAATCTCAGTGTGTGCAAAAATTTTTGACTGGTAGTGTAGTTCGGCAGCTCGTCCCACCATTGGGGAACCACACAAGAGAAACATCTGGATAGTCTGAACTGCCTGGTTCAACCTAGGCCTCCATCACACACACCTCAAAACAACACAGACCATGCTACCTGTATATGAAGAGGTCCTTAGCAAGCCATTTGGTGCCGATGATCTTGAAGATGACTTCATAGGTCTCCAGGGCTTTGAGGTGCACACCACTAGGCAGGGCGGGATGGAGACATTGCGCCAGACGCTTGCCAATTATCAATCGCCGCGGAAGCAAAGAGTATTTTAGGTTACTCTGGAGTGCCTGAGCCAGAAACGGGGAGGAGAAGTATACATCAGCAGATTTATGGGATGAAGAACTGAATTATCAAGAAAGGAAATGGAGTGAGGTCATAAAGCAGCCTACCTTAATGAGCTTGCCCAGGGAGGAGATGAGATCTGCCCATTCGCTGGAGGACTCGAAATTGCGAAGGGCCTTCTCAATGACGGCCGAGTAACTCCGGTATCGGTAGTCATTCTGCAGCTCCTGTTCTTCTGGGTCCATGGTGCTTTACTGGAGACCCGGCATACTCAGTATCTGTGAAAGTCTGGGGACACAGGAGACTGCGGGTCAGACTGACAGCAGACGTGGCACCGCATCGGTACTGCATGTGAAACGCTTCAGCTCTTATACCTGAACCTTACGTCCTCTGACCTTTCAGTTATCATGCACACAAAACAATGACTTCATTCTTTCTTACTGGATCACAAATCACAAAGCTCCCCTTTTTAAATAGTCACAGCAGTAAACATTTTCGCTCTTAACCTCAATGACTCAAAACAAAATTGAAACAAATCCAGGATCTGAAACAAATCTGAGAGAAACTATTTATAGGTCGGATCCTTTCACTGTAAATAAAACTTTAAAATACCGCTGTGATGACAAATGAGGAAGATAAACTATATTATACAAGCTGAGTATTGACTCACACTACTATCCAGACTCCATTTCTGTGTGCATCAGTGTAATGAAAAGTGAGAGAATCCATGAATAACAATAGAAAAGCTGAATATTGACTGAATTTTGCAATTGTGAGCCCACTACAGGAGGCCGTCAAACTTGTATTACCTAAATTTCTGAGTAGCCAGTTCATTCTCCAATATGCAAGCTACTGTCTGCTCAGTGAACATGGTATTTCCCTCACTGAACCTTAAATGAGTTGGACAATCCATGTCCGAACTCAGGAGTGAAACACTGCATGCTAGATCATCCCATTTCTTCTGATCAACCAGTCCTGTGTAACTAACTTCACTGTAAGCTGCAGGGTAACATCTGTATGGCAAATCAGCTGGCCAGTTAGGTCGGACTGCACCTCAGGGCCACATAACTAGAGGTGTGAACCTTCACTGGTCTCACGATTCGATTCGATTACGATTATTATGTCAGCGATTCGATTCGATTCGATATCTTGATGCATCGCGATGCATCACGATACATCCCATCAATTTTTCTACATTACTTCACATCATATTTTCAAATGCAAATACAAGCAGTGAGATGTAAGCTCCCATTTTTATTTAACCTGAAAATGTAAACAGAAATTGTGACATTGCATTAAATTGTAAACAGAAACAAAGAATATAGACATAGCTTATCAAAATGTAAACAGAAACTGTGAGCTACCCACATCTAGCAACAAACATGGCTGCCTCCATGAACACGCTGCTGTGTGTTGCTTTTTATTTTAGCAGACTTGGAGTGAGATTATTTTTTCCGAGAGACAAACAAACAAGAAACATTAAAAGCTTTATAAAATATTTTAGTACATGCATAGCGATATTCTTTTTTCGAGAGGCAAACAAACTACAAATAAACCAGACACTAACAAGTCTGGTAAAAATCTGATATTGCATGCTAGGATACTGTTATGATATGATATTCTCTAAATTGAACACGTGCAATTACATTTATAAAAATACATTTAACAAAATAAACATTTTTAAAGATTTAGAAAATAGAATTACTGTTGAGTGTGTAAGCTGCCATGTTGAAGTTACGTCACAGGAGCAACTCGGACAACAAAATGTTGTGCGACTTCAACGTCATAAAAGAGGCGTGTTTCCGACGGGAAATGACGTTCTTCGTGACGTTTCGTGACGTTTT
>JAODJW010000001.1:44415381-44428726 GCA_026777045.1 Hyperopisus bebe | reverse complement strand
ACTTTGTTTCAGTGTCTGGTACTGATCAAGTTTATGAAAACAAGGAATAGGGCTTATGTGTCAATATATATTGGTTACATAGTTACACCACGAGGAATTACAAACTGTAAATGAAACGTCGCACTTGTATGATTGACACCCAGTTTCCAATAATCCAGCTCTGTGCGATGGTTTATTCAGAGTCTCCGAGGACCTTTGCACACCGACGGCTGTTACTGCAATGCAGGCTGGTGTGCTTCATTTCAACAATTCCCTGCAACCTCATATCTTACACAAACCCTTTGTGCTATTACACATACATGCAGGCCGAAATGTCCACAAAAACATCACCAAATGAACATATACTGTATAAAAGCGTAGCTCCGTGCTGATTCTTTCTGGATTATCGATGTCCTACCTATTTTACTGCCTATTTTAAAAGAACAGCTACGGGATTTGGTGCTCATGTCATATTACTGCCAATTAGCGTTCAGGACATCCAGCACAAAAAGGTGGCACAGCAAAGACACCTTCATGGGACGGAAAAGCGCTTTAATCTCCCTTACCGCACAAAGCTACTCTTCATGGGGTGTTGTTCCCCGCTGTCCGTTAGGGGTGTCGACGCTGGAAAAAAATCCCGGTACCGAATGAGAAAACCTTCCCACCAATTTAAACTGCACAATGAAGCAGGGCTGTCACCAAAAAAAGCATTGTCGGAGCCAGGTCGTCGGATGGAACTTGGGCTAAGCTGGGAAAGATGGACCGCAATCCTACGCTCAGCTGACAGTACGCAGACGGGATGCTTCCTGGGGACACCCACGGTGTGATCAAGGGGTGAGAGCTGGTTTGTTTTCCCCTCCGCCCCCCCTCAACGAGCCATAAATGAAAAGAGATTGGATGTTCTACATTCTCTAAACGTTAAAGATAATTGTTAAAAATTGGTATTTTCAGTCTTGAAGAAAAACGCGCACACAAAAATAGTTACATGAAGACACATCCCCCCCACACGCATTGGTTAGCTCCCGGATCTGCATTGTTTGCCAGCCTCCTCGCTGTCAAACACTTCTGCCTACCAAGACTCGCCTACATCCACACTGAAACTGGTTTCGTTTTAGGCACGATTAATTCTTTGCATGAAACTGCGGAAACGGTCAGGATGGTGCTTGTAATATAAATGCAATGTGGTATAACTAAGAATTTAATTTTATATTCTATTCCGATTCAATCGTTAGCGCTAATTAGCAATTTTATAAAAATGTCTAAATCACATATTCTGTGATTCCGTGGTGTACTTTGTAAAGCTATCATCTATTATGTGCTTAAGTATTTCACTGTATTTTTGTTATACATTATGCTGACTTCAACTTCCCGTATCCTTCTACGGCCCCGTGACCCAGACCAGGAAAAGTGATTGAAAACTGATGTATAGGAGGAGACTTTTATTTAATATTTTTACAAATACAGGAAAATAGCAATTCTTTAGTTGACACATCTTGCTCTACAATGAGATGCACAAATACAGGTGAGAGCAAAGCACTTCTGGAGCAGTTTTTAGGGTTAAGAACTTTGCTCAAGGGTCTAACAGTGACACTCCAAGTCTACAAAGCCACAAACATCCTCCAAATCATTATAGGGGAATACAAACATTTAGTACCTCTGACAATATGACTTTAAACTCAAATGTAAAAAAGCATTTCCTACTCAGTTTTATTTCCTCACAAAGTTTATTTCCTGACAAAGTTGGCAGTTCATAAGAAACATGAAAACAATTATCACAGTTAATCAACTTTCCTAATAAATATTTCTTAGAATACATTTCTAAATCACCCTGTCAGTATTTTTTGATTAGCATAAATTAATTAATCAGTAGTTGATACAAACACAATAATGTGTAAATCAGATATGAATTGCAGTACCAACTGATGACTGGGGAGGGTGCTATGCCCCAAAAGCAGCTCCTCTTCCTACCACACTTGCACCTGCTTTTCAGACACAAACTGGCCCTGTGGCTCCTCAGCTCCTGCTGGTAACAGAGCCAGGTAGACGGGCGTGATAGCGCCCTCATCTGGAGACTTGGTGGCATTGGGTCCTGCCATATCGGTCCTCACCCAGCCGGGGCAGCAGGCATTGAGCAGGATCCCGTCTGTGGGCCGGTCCTGGCGCAGCTGCCGAGCGTGGATCCTGGAGAGCACGGTGACGCCAATTTTGGACACGCCGTAAGCGGTCTCGGGCCAGCCGTTCTTCGTGTGCACGTTCGCCTGGGCCTCCCGCACAAAGCGCTGCATGAGCGCCACCAACTCGTCCTCTGTGATGTCATCACTGCGGAAACGAGCCTGAAGTTCAGGGCTGCAGCGGTTCAGAGCTACAGAGCTCATCACACTGGACACATTCACCACTCTGCCTGTGGGCAAACGGCACCTTCAGTGTCTCGCAGCTTAACTCGTTGATTAAAGTCATTATTTTGTTTTATAGACAATGAGTTACTATTATCTCGAGAGTAAAAACAGAACTTTAACTGAGTCGCCGAATGAAAACAATATTCACACATTTAAGCCGCAGACTATTCTGTTTATTTGCGAAATGACTATTTGACACGATAAAACAAAACCTCACAGGACCTCGCAGACACCAAGCTCATGATCACTGCCTGCCTATCTTACCTCCTGGTTTGATGATGGGGAGAAACTCGTTACATAAATCTCTGGTGGCAGAGAAGTTGGTTCTGAGGGTCACTTCAGCTTGGATTCCAAAGGGTGTTGTGTCAGCCACTTGGAGAGAAGTAAGTTGACTTCAGTTACAAAGACACCATTAACCTGCTGAATACAATGTAGACAAATGTATTTCCCATTGCAATAATTTCTACCTCAAAGAAGAACATAATTAGTGGATAGGTGGCAAAGTTCTTGTACTATTGTACTCGGACATCCCACCTCTCCTGTCAATTGACAGTAGATCCCTGGCACCAAATAATGATGTGCAATGTCCTGGAAATGTATCCACTTACGCAGGGGTGTTCATCTACCGCTCACAACGCAACACACCCCCCTCCGCGTCAACAACTTTCATTGTGCCCCCCTCCCGGTTCTGTCTCATCTATATCCCTGAAATCAATATATATAAGATGTAAGGTTTATTGTGCTGATCATGTACGTATGAAAACAAGTGGGTATCGCCTGTTTGGTTACTTTTAAAAGCTATTCCTGCATTGTTGATGAGCACGTCCAAGCCTCCGTATTTTTCCTTTAGGAAATCCCGTGCAACACGCACGCTCGCTGAGTCTGTGATGTCAAGCTGATGGAACAGGGGGTGTAGCCCCTCCGCCTTCAGGCTCTCCACCGCCGCTGTGCCTCGGCCCACATCTCGGGCGGTCAGATACACGTCTCCAGGGAACTGCTTGCACATTGCCCGTACCACCGCAAGGCCTATACCTTTGTTGGAGCCGGTGACAAATGCAACTTTGGGCACAGACATTCCTGTTGGGAAACAAGCAAAACGATATGTCTTCAGTATTTACGTTTGCGTTACGTAACAATGTCAAAATGCACCCCACTTCAAGCATTATGTTTATTACTACTTACTGTTGGAGGACTCACTCAATATGTTTTGGAGCCGCTTGTGACTGAGACGCTCTTCGTTTGATTCCGCCCCCTTTGCTGAAGATCAAACTGCGCATGAGCGGAAGCGGCGCCACACAGCCCGCAGCACATAGCGGGGTGGGCGGGGCGACGAGGAGCCCGGAGTGCGTGTTTGAGTGCGAAAGATTGATTCCGAACTGCATGTACACGTGGTGGTGGAACCAACGGGGTAGATTTGAGTATCGTTGGTAGGGACATGTCTTCAGTACCGTGTGTGTTTAGGGGGGCGGGGGATTCTGAGCTGATTTGGTCCCTTGCAATGCTGAAACCAAACCTACGCCTTGGGTGAAACTCACAGGTTTAGGTATTAATAGATGAAAATAGCGTTCTGATAGACGTGCAGACACGTTGTTTCCGCGGGTATCGAACCCATGGGGAACCGGACGGGGAGACGCGCTAGGAGGAAGCGGAGGAGGCTGAAGTCTGGGCAGGATCCCACCCGAGCAGGTGAATCCGGTAACAGATTTCCGTCTTCTCCTTCATGTATAACCGTATCGATTGCTGCATGCTGTTTTAACCTCTCCAGTGAGCTTGTGTCATAAATCTCAGTACGTGGAACTGAGGAGATGGCTTAAGGAGCGTGGATTCTCCTCCAGATCCCTGGTCCCTGCGCTCTTCTCAGGTGAGCGTCCTTCTCAACAGACACGACGTCTGCGCCGCATTCTGAATTACAATGTTTTCCCCATTCACTGCTCCCCCAGATACTGGAAGAGGGCTGATGACCATGCTGCCTGTTCAGGTAATCGACATAGTTCTGATTGGACTGGATAATTTAAAGAGACTGTATCAAATGTTACAGTGTCGTTTTGTCCCCTGAATTTCCAGGCTGGTGATGTTCTTATCTCCTTGCCCGAGACGTGTCTTTTAACCACCACGACTGTTCTCAGGAGCTCTATTGGTGAATACATCAGAAGGTAACTTGCAAGGAGGGGATTCCCTCAGTAGATGGCAGTGTTGAGCAGTCAAGAAACTGGTCTTCTACTAATATAGTTGTTTCAAGGATTCAAGGGTTTTATTTGTCATCCGCAAAATAGAGTCATACTATAACTTGTACGGTGAAATGTAAGGTGTATGTATGTTAAATGATTAAATTACATTAGCTGTTACTGGGGGTAAATGTTGCATTCTGCATGCTGCCAAACATCATCATTCTGCCCTGGAATCACAAGGTGTGTCTATCCCCACTGCCTCCCGCAGGTGGAACCCCCCTCTCTCCCCACTTCTGGCCATCTGTGTGTTTCTCATCTCTGAGAGGCATTTGGGCTCGCAGTCACGGTGGAAGCCCTACATCGACGTCCTGCCCGAGTCATACACGTGTCCGGCCTACTTCTCAGACACCGTCGTCAGCCTGCTGCCTGGTGTTCTCAGGAAGAAGGCCTTGGATCAGAGGGACGCGGTTCTGGAGATGCACTGCTCTTCACAGGGTTTTTTCCACACCCTCCAGCCCCTCTTTACACAGCCTGTGGAGGATATATTCACCTGCGATGCCATTCGCTGGGCATGGTGCACGGTCAACTCCCGAACCGTGTATGTGCAGCGGTGCCAGAGTCCCTTCCTCTCCGGGGATCCCGATGTGTACGCAATGGCTCCATACCTCGACTTACTTAATCATAGTCCTGTAGTTCAGGTAAATCCTGGTGAATCACACATACACATACATAGCATTTAGTGGATGAGGATTTACATTTAACTCATGTATCCAAAGCAGGGGAAAAGTTATAATATATACGTGCTCATTGGGATCTGAACCCACAACCTTTGTGTTGTTGGCACAGTGCTATATTGTTGAGCTGCAAGATTTAATCCGAAGTGGCAGTTTTTTTTAAAAACATTCAAGCAGCTACATATTTCACTGAAGGGGATGTACCAAACTGGAAAGGGATGCAGCTGACTGGAACTGGTTTCCATCTGGTATCAGCCTCCTTCTGTCCTTTTTGCCTCAAGGTGGAGGCCGGGTTCAATCAAGCGACAAGCTGTTATGAAATACGCAGTACACTGGGCTGCAAGAGGTTCACTCAAGCCTTCATCTGCTATGGTGCCCATGACAGCCAGCGCCTCCTGCTGGAGTATGGGTTTGTGGCGCCAAACAACCCTCACCGTGTGGTCTACGTAGACCCAGGTGAGATGAGGTGTGAAATGGAGCTGAGTGGACCTGCATTTTTCTGAGGCAGAATGTTTTTTTTTTATATATATATAAACCATTGAAAGCCCAGAAAACAGATGTATTGTGTACTATGTGCTAGGCATCTAAGATTATGTTAATGATCTGAAAGTTAGCATTATTTAAAAATAACCTAAACGCGGGCTGATATATGACCTGGTGTTCAGACCTGCTGCAGAAGTTCATCACTGGGGCGGACAAACAGTTTTCACATAAACTGCTTTACCTGAAGGATCATCACTTCCTGGAGTGAGTGTTTGTTATCCGTAATGTTTGAAATGTTTCTGGATCAGACTCTGTCCTGCACACTAACAAATGTCTGTCCTTTTCCTGTCCTGCAGAGACCTGACCTTTGGGGTGGAGGGCGCATCCTGGAAGTTAATGACAGCACTTCGACTGCTGTCCCTGGGACCAGAGCAATAGTACGAGGTTCCACATGGACGATGTCCAGTTTCTGGAGCTGTCGTTTTGATGTCCCTGCATGAGGCCAGGGTTGATGTACTGTAATTTGGCGTTTATGTGGCCTCTGTCTTGGTCTGTTTGCTGTTCTATAGTGCATCCTGGAAGACTGTCCTCTTGGGGGCAGCGGTGAGTCAAGATTGTGAGGAAAAGAGCGTCCATCTGGCCAGGATCTTATGCCAGGACCTCATGGAGGAGAACGTAGATGCTCTTGAGAGGGTGGGGTTTCTGCACATTCCAGGAGGGTGCTAAAGTATTAGTGGGCAATTGAATTCCGATTATACTAGTGGTACTCAGAAGTACTAATATTTAAGTATTTTTTAAGCTGTCTTTTGAATGGAATAACACATGTTCTGAGGGTTTCTGAGGTGATTCTCTGTGTTTCAGCTTTCCCTCATGAAGGTGGATGCAGATCTCTCTCTCAGGGAGCAGCTGTCTGTGGTGGAAACCCTCAGACGTGAGGAGCAGAAGATTCTAGGATATTCATTCGAAGTCCTTCGGACCATTCAGAGTTAGTCTGGATGTAGCTACTCCCATTTGAATATCCATCCTACAATCGGGGGGGGGGGCACCTGGATATCCCTGGCAGAACAGTATCACCTCCTGTGATAATCAGCTGTGGACTGTGTGGCTTTTCACGCTGGACTGACTTCAGCCCTACAGACTGGATTCATGGGAATCATTGGGGTTTAGTAATCTGCAGCTTGATGGACAGGCAGCTATTGTCACACCTGTGGCTGTCCTAAGATGAATATGCCTCACGCAGGGGAATTTTGATCCTGCAGGAAGAGAGAGGACTTCCTGAGGAAACAGCTGCAACCCAGCAGACCTTAAGTCCATCCATCCTCCACTGCTTCTCCCATGACACATCTGGGCATGAAATTCATGGCCAAACACACCACCGAAACCTGTTATCCTCCATGCAAAATTTATTTAAATTGATCTTGATAGGGGGGAGAGTCAATGCCCTTCATTTCTATGAACAGAAACATCTCCTTACACTGGTTTGCAGGCACAGACCAGCACAGACACATGATCGAAGGTAACACTGTTTTCTCCGTATTGTAGTTCAACCCATTATAACTCAGCTGATGGAAAAAGTGAAGATACCTCACTCAAAATGTGAACACCCAAGATGGCAGGGATTGTGCTCCAAACAGGAATATGACAACGTTCTGCAAGAATTACGGTTTTCTGTATTGGCCAGATCTGTGCCAAAATAATGTTTTCTGCAAAAAAGAGAAATCCTAGTTTGTTTCACACCTATCCTAGTGTACAATAAAGGATAATGTACGAAAATAAGAATTTTATTTAAAAAGTCAGTCACCGACACGTACACTGGAAAATTAAGAATTTTAAACCAATAACCACAGTCACCATGTTTAATCCAGATGACAAAAATCATACTTAAATGGAGCTGGCTTTATTAATCATTATGCTGCCTGCTTTCTATGAGGTAACCATGTCAACAGCAGCCCTACGTGTCTGATGTGGTCCAGCTTCAGGGTGGAGTTCTACCATAGAGGCATATCTTCAGAACTGAATCACCACCTTCTTTCTGGCTTGCTTGGTCTGCACCATGTCCATGGAAACAGCAGCCTCATACCAGGGCACCGGCTCGTCCAGCTGTGGCCTACACACACACACACACACACACACACACACACAAAGTTAGTCTTCCTATATAAATGGGGACCATCCATTCATTTCTATGGGAAAAACCATAATCCCAATCACGACACCCTTAACCCCTACCCATCCCTAACCTTAACCATGAGTAACCAACCCAAATACAAGACTTTTTGCATTTTTATCTTTTGATTTCAGGTTTCACTACACTTTGGGGACAATTTGGTCCTAAAATGTGATCTCTGCAAACCCACACACACACACACACACACACACACACACATACACACACAAATTGTCAGCTGATCTCCCTCCCAGTCAAAATGTAGAATATCTAACCTTTACAGAGAGGCTAAAGGGGCAGCAGTGAGTGTGAGATTTTCTGGGGTCTGAAATAAGCAGCAGGCAGGATGTGGAGACCCAGAGAGGGGTCTGAGCCGCACACCCACAAAAGCCGAATAAAAAGACCATCACCTGAGAGTCCCGGCCGACAGCTTCTCCACCACGTCTCTCAGGATGTCTGATTGGCTGTTAAGGTCACCACCTATTAGGCAGCTTGGGCTTCTAAACCCATAAAGAAAAGGCCTGAGTAGGACTTTGGACCCAAGCAGGTCCAGCTCATGGTTCCTGGACGCCTGTGCACACAAGGCCGTCAGTCACCACGCTCAGGATACGGAGGTACCGCCCCTGACGGGCCCTGGATGCCCCCCAGACCTCCTCATTCAGGAAGGACACTGAGGCTCCCCTCAGGAAGAGGCTACGGCTGTCGGGGGGGTCCAGCTGGGGGAGGGGGGCACAGCAACGACACATACGGACATAAGTTTCAAACGTGAGAACTGAATTTGACAAGCCTCGAGGTGTATTTTCTTACTAGAACCCCACCCTACCTGCAGATTACGTTCTGTGGTGACCCAGTGACCTCCGACCCCAAGAAGTGAGATGACATCATGCTTGTGCGGGAGTAGGCTTTGGCCAACAGAGTCCTCTTCGTACAGCCTCACTGTCAGAGTGGCACAGTAGGCAGTTCATGATGTGTCAGATGAAGGGGGGTCAGGGGTAGGGAGGGTTATGAATGTGTACAAGCATTCGCACCTCCTGCGTCAATGACCATGTCGACTCCCAGGCCTCCCGTCTCCTCCAGACAAGCCTCCACAAGGTCCACTTTCGGGTCCCAGGTGCTGATGACCCGAGCTGAGGACAGCAACACGTTATTCATACAAGACGAGTATGAATGACGACCCCCCCCCCCCAGACTCTCAGCAGTCCCATTACAGGGATTTTCAGTAATGTTATAGTCAGAGGTGGAAGTTCAGGTCCAGAAAATACAAGTCCAGATTAAGGTTCTGTGTCAAGCAACCAGTTGAGTACCAGTGATTGTGACTCTATATTCAACTGGTTGGTCGAAAGCCTTGATCTGGATTTGTAATTTCTAGACCTGAACTTCCACCTCTGGTTATAGTTTATGGTCATGTGATATCACAGCCTACTCTGGGATTTTCTTTCCTTCAGACTGTCATGTTGCTTTCACTTTGCTGACAACAATCAGCCACGTGAAACAACTTTGGGTCTACCTGTTCACACCTGCTCATTCATGACAAAGGTCCACACACATACACACACACACACGAGACCCGAAAATAGCTCAAAAAGGCAGAATCAAGCCAAGCGAACAGAAATCCTCCAAGCCCTGCATGCCTAAGATGGCAGACGAGGGCATTTAAACTCCTGACCAGGTTCTGGAGGGAGAAACGAGCAAACAGATGGCAGGCAATCAGGGAAGCAGCATCACTCCCATGGACTGGCCACACTTACCTAGGAGAGACTCTTGGACTCCTGGGCATGTGGCAGACAGCAGAGCACAGAGAGCAGTCAGTGAGAAGAACAGAGAGAAAATACTGTGCAAAACATACACCCAGAGGCCTGTCAGCAAGGGAAGGAACATCACTCAAGCATCCATATGGGGGCGTCTGCAATCACTTACTCGCACAGTACATAGTGAATTTCTACAGAAGCTTACTTATCAACCTTTAATGTAGTGCATACTGTATGCGCGAGAACAGTATGCATGCGCTCGGACAAATTGCAGTCACAATCTTGCAATCTTGCATACGGATGTGTGCCAATTACCTGGCCTGACCCACACAAAAGTCAAAAACCTTTAAAAAAAAAAAAAAAAACTATCAATGACAAAAATACATATTTTAAATCAACTGGGTATTGTTTTCCATTTAAATTTTTACACAGACGACACATCCATCTTCACAAAATTTTCTGAGCGAGCGACGTTCCTCGTCTGGTTGCAGCTCCAGTGGCCTTGTGGGATCTCTCAGTGTCCACCGTGTCCATCGGCTGCACACTTTGGGAATTTCGCAGAATGCAGTGTCATCCAGGTACCGAGCATTTACCGAGCATTTGCACATAGTGTTTTTCACCTACTACATAGCAAACAAGTATGCGATTTCAGACGCACCCTATGTCACTCACACACACAACCCTGGTAAACATCTGACGTGTGGCAGAAAGAAGTCTTTGCTATTTTCTATTACTGTAAGAGCGCCGATGCACGGAATAGCTTCTTGCCCAGGTCCCCTCACCCATACTAGGCCGGAGCTTCTCCAGGAGCCTCTGGTCCTCCAAGGACAGGGCAGTAGCTAACACTTTCACCCCATGGTAGTGAGCGACCTGGATGGTCATCATTCCAAACGGCTGCAAAAGAAAGCCACAGACAAGGAGAAGGGGAAAGGAGGATAAGCAAAGGTCACCATCTTTCCAAACAGGAGAATGGGGAGAAGAAGCGCTCATACGGTTATAGGGTACGTACACTAGCGCCATCCATCACTAAAACACTGTGCCCCGCAGCCACCCGGCCCAGCGTGTGCAGGGCTGTGTAGGACCGCAGGCCGTCCTGGATCCCACCAGCAGCCTCCACATAGCTCACCTTCTCTGGCTTCTGCACTGCAAAGAGTCAACGACCACACAAAGAGTTACACTTAGTGACCCAGGCACGTCAGTCTGCATGCGCGGCGTCCCATGCCTGACCTACCCAGGAGGTGCTCGTCCATCAGGACCATGTCACACAGGCCAGACAGCTCAGCATCCAGAGGCAGAATCCCTGTTTGGACACAAGTCCAGTCACTGCTTAGTAGCACTTGGTCCACACACTTGGTAGTCTGGTTATTGTAACATCAGTTTAGATACGTAAACAATACAAGAGGCAGAGCTGGGACTTTATGTCCCTTGCAAGGTCACATAAACTCCCAATATCTGACTGAAAGTTTCCATGCTGGTGTTACAGTCCACGAAATTCCCCTACTTCACTACAACGAGTACACATCTGCAGACATCTGCACCCTGGCGTGATATGCTTACCCACAACTTCATCGTCAGGCTGGAAAAATGTGACCTTCGGCCCAACTGTGGAAAAACACGGAGGAGAAAAATCAAACACAAATCTGGACTGATTTCATCACTTTTGTGTATTTCTGTGGTTTACAGTTTGCTCATGGTTTACAGTGGCCTGCTCTCTTTTTTTAATCACACTTAGGGACACTAACCCAGGGAAACACTGACAGCACAAGGGCCAGGGTATCATGAGACCCAGAAAGGCCCACCACACACACATTTTGCACAAGACAGAACCTGAGATAGAGACATAACCGCTCTGTTCAAAGGTAACATAATCCCATTTCCAATAAAACACTTTGTAAGATACATCAAACTACTTTTCTGACTGTAGGGAGCATGACACATGATTTTTTTTACTCACAGAGGACATTGTCACTCACTGACCTTGGAGCACAATTCCAGCGATCTCCCTGCCCACTGGCAACGAGTCCCGCTGCAGCTTCAGATCATCCAAAAACTGCCCAGAACAAAAGTATGGAAAAGAACGCAGGGGCTTGGATGCAGAGGGTGGGTAGAATGGCATATTCTATGCTCCTCTTTGCCTGGAGCACAGACATCCTGCGACGGCCGCCTGATTCTCGGGGCCTCCTGTGACGCCCTAACTGTATACTTATGTTCATAACGGGCATAACTTCCACTTGGTTTGACTGATTACGACAGGGAACACAAAAGCTTCTTTTTATTTCATTTGAAATGGCAAATTATAAGCTCCTGCTCAAGCCGCTGTCCTAGACGCTGCCCACATGCGGGGTATCTTCTGTCTCATAAGCAACTCACCCCCGTGTCAACTGGGCTCAGAGCGCAGGCTTTCACTTGAACCTTCACCTGATGATTTTCTGGAGAAACGGGAACGCTCTGCAAGGGAAAGGGACATAGACTGGTTACTTTTTAACCCAACAAGCACACATGACGGAGGGTTTGCAGGTGCCGTAATGAAAATTCCGGATAGATGTCCAAACCGGGTCAGCTTGTTCAAATGGAAAGCTGTCAGGTACCTTCTCCTGGATGAGAAACTTGAGCTCCCCGCTTCCCTCTCTCAGCTGGCCGTACAGACCTTTCATGCTGGAGGAGGAAGCACAGCTCCAAGGCCTGCGGAGAGGAAAACGCCGTACATAATGCACTCAAATGACAGGCCATCGGTCATCTCTATAAACCTGTCTGCGCTATAGCGACTGGCTGTCGGCCTACGGTTAAGCCAGGAAGCCGTCGGGAAGAAGCAGGACAGGACACAATAGTGCCGATTATTAGAAAATTAGAAGCAAGCTTACCCGATGCAAAAAAATGCTCTGTTTGTAAAACGGATAAAAATGAAAGCACGTCTCCTCCCTGCGGCTGTCACACATACAGAACTTGCTTAGTGGACCTTTGAGTTCCGTATTTTCATTCAATACAGTATTTTCCTCTATTTTTCGCTTCGCCTTTACAAGGTGGATCTGCTTGTTGACCAATTGCAGCGCCGCTTTGAGACGCACTACTGGGAATTCATTGCTGCTATTTGCTAAAAGTAACGTCAATCACTTCCATTTGTAGACCGGAGAGTGCGAGAGCCGTCTCTTGAGATTCATTGGCTGGTGAACTTGTCAATTTAGGT
Organism: Hyperopisus bebe; assembly: GCA_026777045.1. Classification (NCBI taxonomy): domain Eukaryota; kingdom Metazoa; phylum Chordata; class Actinopteri; order Osteoglossiformes; family Mormyridae; genus Hyperopisus; species Hyperopisus bebe. The sequence continues at coordinate 44,415,867 of JAODJW010000001.1, read as the reverse complement.
TTTGGGGGCGTGCCTACGTGCGTGCAGGGTGCGTCTTCCTTTGGTTGCGTAGCAGTACGGCGGCTCCAAAGGAGAGGGTGCCAAAGAAAGGAAAATCTCAAATTCTCCCTCGGTTGCAGACATTATTCCGCCTCTTCCACGTCTGATTTTTCTTTAACAAGGAAGCAGTTTGCCATGGATCGTTAGCGATGAGGTGAGCTGGCGAGCTTTATTCTCTGCGTTACTGGGTGGGATCGCTGGAGCCGCAGATGCGGGGTGACAAGCGAGGTGACCCCGCTGGAGATCCCTGTCGACGTCCGACTTACCGACACATCTACGTGCTTTAGTCTCTATTTTACGACCTACGGGGCCGTCTTGGCTTGGCTGACACAGGCGAGCGGGCTGCACGGCTGTCTAACGGGCTATAGCCGGTGTTTCCGTGCTGTTTTGAGGCCGATTGTTGGGGGGGGGGGGGGGGAGGGAAGTTTAGGGGCGAAACCGGCCCCG
>JAODJW010000001.1:44363754-44384933 GCA_026777045.1 Hyperopisus bebe | reverse complement strand
TGTGTGTGTGTGTGTGTGTGTGTGTGTGTGTGTGTGTGTGTGTGTGTGTGTGTGTGTGTGTGTGTGTGTGTGTGATTATAGCGGTTCATGGTCTTGCTGCTTTTGCTGAAGCTATAAAGCAGTGTTTCCCGATCCGATCCTGAGGGACCTGCAGTCCACATTTTTGCTGACCGGGAGCTAAGAGGGAGCAAAAACGTGGACCGTCTCTGGGCTCCTGAGGAGCAGGAAACGCTGCTATAAAGGGAATTGAACAGTGAGATACTGTAGAACTAGCTGGCATGAATGCGGGTATATATGGGTACGGTTCAGCAATGCTTACAGTGGCTACCTGGAAAGGAAACGTTTTTTTTAAGGGGCCCTCACATTTTCTAGGTGATTTACTTTGAATCCAACATCCTTATGACCAGAACCACATCACTATTTCTGTCTGCTCGATTTTAAGTATGACAGTAAGTTTGCAATGTCAGGAGGTGAGTTTCCAGTATGTTTCATGATTGTTGTAAGACAAATGACTGCAAAGCCGGCTTGACACATCACTGGAATACGGCTTTTATAGTGTTTACTGAGGATTGTTTTGCAACAAGATGTGTATCTAGTAAATTATTTATTTTGTAGAAATTTGTCTTTAAATTTATTACCATATGATGTGTAATATTTTCACTCCATGTTTCAGACCTTTTCTTTAGGTCATGCATTTTTGGATTGGGGGTATTTTTTGGAGGTTTGGCTGAAGACCACAGGAGATCTTGATTCCCCAACTGCTATCTTCCAGTTTAGGGTTGCTTGGATATACTACTATTTATTTTTTTCTAGCACAAACATCACAGGTTACCTTGTGAGAGACTGCACTGTAAATGACACCTGACTGGTATAACAAAGACTATGAACCCTGAGACTTAGTGGTGATGGGTTTGGTGTTTGAGTTTCCCTGCATCTCATCACTCTACAGGAAAATCTCCTGCCAGCTTCTAATGGGCTGTGTGTAAACTCTATCTTCCAGGTGTGTGATGTGTCCGTGTGTATTTCTTGACTGGCACACTCTTGCATATGCTGTACTTCAGATTATTACTAGCAGATCCAGCAACCAGACTGGTGTAGCAAAGGAGGACATGCATTGCAGTTGAGGTACCAACACTTGGGGTATCTGGGAAAGTGCCTGTTTTGACTGCTATGTGTAGATATCTAAGGCCCATGTCGTTATCCAGTGCATTCTTGAATCAAACTAAAGCTGTACATCTTGCATAATCCTGCAGTCCTACCTGGACTCAACACCCTATAATGAAGGTGAAAACATATATCTGCATTATGTCTGGTGACCCACAAGACAAGATATTGTGCTTAATAAATAGGACGTGTCCCTTCCCAGGAAATCTGCAGCAGAGAGACTTCAGTGTAATGCTGCAGCAATGCTTTCCAGGGCAGGCCAATCGTCCCGTGTTTCTCTGTGGGCATTCGTGTGTATTTCTAATGAATGATCAGGGTGTAGTTGTGGTACATGATTCCACTGCCTTAGCAGCCGCCACCACCAAGTCACCTGTGATTCTTTTTCAGTGGTGATCTTCTTCTCCTTACTCCTGTCTGAGGGGTCTTCTACTTGTGTCTTACCGAGAAAATCCTAGTGCATTTGCCAAAGTTTGTGGTTGTGTTGCCAGTCACTTAAAACAACACTTAATGAGTTGTAGTGAAGTTTATCGAAATTGTATATCAAAGAATAGTTTTTAAAGCGGGGGGCCGGTGAGGAGTCACATGGGAGAGATTTAATATTAAAATGTTGAAGGATAAGAAAGGTCATTTGTATGATTTGTACAATAGATAGTTTCCATTGTATTTACCTACTGTCTGTACCCTCCATGCTGTCTCAACAACAACAAAGCATGCTGGTTCTACAGATGAAGTCATAGCACCATGTGTCATGGCTGCCTCCTGGTGTTCATTGCTGTAATATGCCAACCTGTTATTAAAACAAGTCTTTGACAGCTCGGTCTGAATGTGGGCCATCACACACAAAAACCATTTTCTACAACTTTAAAGTTAGTTTGCTCGTGTTATCTGTGCTCTATGTATTTTAGGAAAAGAGTCTTTCTGAATATCCTGATCGGTTTTTGGATCTCGGGCAGACTGCAAGTCTGCATATGCTTTCCAGATATAGAGTATTGTGGAATTAAGATGGGGGTTATTAGTGCTAGAGAAGCAATGGGTTTGGATAATCCGGTTTCATAAAGGCTACAGTCCAATAACACATCCTTCTCTTAAATACAAATCGCTACATTTAGTGGGCATTGTGCTGTTCTGCAGTAGTCTGCTTCTGAAAAAATCTGACATAACAGAAGGTGTCCATAACACCAGTGAAACCTGAACTCCATTAACCATCTTCCAACACAGTTTACCAACACAGTTCAGACTCCATGCGTTCACCCACGTCTCCTGAGCCATGGTAGCATATTCAACACAGGTTATGGTTAGTCTCAGTGGCATGGGAGGAAGTTTGGCGTTGTGGGGGGACACAGTCATTTAAACACAAAGGCGATGAGTGAAGCCAAATTAAATGGGAGGTACATGTCCCCATTGATTTCTACGGCCCTGATTAGTCTGACCTGTGTAACGACAGGGAGAGACACACCTCACCCAATTTCTTTTGGTTGCTAACTGTACACATAAGTAACTGTGTATACATATGGAAATTACCCTGGTCATGTGATCTTTATACATCCTGAACTGTATGTCACACTAAATATGTTTAACAAAGTACTCAGTTCCCAAAGAGAACAGCCACAGAAGCAGGCCATTCAAAACATTATACACAAGATCTATGGACATCTATGGTGTCCAAATAAAACAGGGCTGTAGATAGCTTGAGTATTGTCTAATAAAAAACGGGACATGCCAAATCAAAAACCATAGCAGAACAACAGACTTTCTCTCTATGCGTATGTGTGTATATATCATATATATTACGTAGTATGTTTAGGCATATACGTATTTCTCAGAAGCACCAAACCGGCTTTAATAATCACAAGTCAACCTTGTACCCGTTACGACTAAACTTAGGATACGACAGCAATTATTAATGATACGATTATCCTGTTGTGCCAGAAAGAAACATTATTTCCCCAAAAAACTACAAGAAGCCTCACAATAGTTGATATGTTTCCTTAATAATGGGCGAACGTCGCAAGAGTAAACACTGGGTATCGTAGTCCCGGCGCTAAGCATCACGGGAGACATAGTTCATCATCGACGTTGCCAGTACAATGGAAATTTACTTCCGCCTTACAAAGATTAGCGAGTGGAAATTTACAACCCCTCCGTGTTGTTTACCTTGAGTGCTTAAAGAACTAGGTGGCCTCGTTCGTTATGTTCGCCCGCTAAACATATTTATTTAGCTTCCTAAACATTTGTTTCTGTTTTTAATACTAAAAATTATTCATGAAGACACAGAACGTCGTGCGTCGTTTGATTTTAAATGCAGCATCACATTTTAACATTTTTAATGAACTCCAGTTTTAGAATAGCATATTGTAGCGACATTCAAAGTAAGCATTTATTGTTCGAACAACTGAACCTATTTAGCATTTTTAAAAATACATGCTGTATGCAGTTTTGATAAGGGTAGCTGTATTTCTATGTGTCGAGATGACAGCAATTTAAGGAATATCATTGGAACTCCTTGAAGGGTTAAAAATGCCAAGTCGAGTCGTATTCTGGCTCACGGTTTACACCTCGACGCATGGTCTTAAATCTTGTAACCCCCTACAATAATTAAAACAAGCCAATACAACCCCTTGGACCCCATTGAATAGGTGGGAACCTCAACCCCCCCCCCCCCAAAAGTTCAGCCCGAAGTTGAGCCCTTGCCCGGCGGTATTCCACACCTTGAGCAGCAACGCGCACGGCACTGTGCACAGAGATCTACGCGGCCAGGTCACGTCATGTGACGGGTAGCCTTGATGAGATTCATCGTGGAATTTTCCATTGCCCCCGAACAGCAGCATTTCTGAGCACAAGGGTTCCTTACACTCTGGATACGAAGCAAAAACAAAGCAAATAAAAATGAAATACTTCCTTAACTGTGAATGTCATAGCATTCCTGGTACTCTGCTCATGTTCTCACAACGCCAAATGTTGTTACTGAAATATTGACATTGCTCTATTTCATGTGACTTAAATATGCTGTCAAAACAATAGACAATACATTTTACAGTAAGAATGAACCATTAGGGGGTTAATGTTGAACATGAATGCAAAATAAAGAGAGCAAAACAAATAACTGTGAAAAAGATGGGGCTTGTGATGATCTGATAGAAACTCTTCCTTATGTTACATGAAGACACTACAAAATGTTACAGTACTGCTGCCGTCTTGTGAAAACAGCTCAATGTGTATAATTTGAGGGATAAAATATCCAGAAGGATAGAATGCAATGCTGTACACTTTTAAGTGTCTCTGGCTAAGAGTTTGTACAAAAAGTACTGCATGAACTAATGGTAGATGTTGCTAATAATCATCTACCACTGGATGTTGAGGGTGAAAGTAATCAAAAGTACCGCTGATAGATTTCTGCCATATACTTTAATGGCATGTCTGAAACCATAAAGAATCCAACCCAACCGGCTGAACATCTGCACACGCACATTCCATGGACATGTACTCAATGTCTGACACACCGGCCCCAACCCATGAGTAACACCTTTTCATTTTGGTCCTTTTGTGTGATGCCAAGAGATGCTCTGAGCTCCACTAAATGTCACAGCTGATTCTGATGTCATAACCTATTTTTATTCTAAAGTCTATTCATTCTAGTCCTGCAGTGGCTTCCTTGCCAAAATAAATAAACCTGCATATTCAAAATATCTTATATTAGTGCTTCTCATTAAGTTACACTTATTTTATGTTAATACATACGTCCATGTATTTGGATAAAGAATATGAAGGTTATATCAGACTTGAATATTCAGGATATTCAGAATGACAGGAAAATTTTACAAACAACCTACTAAAACGTCACAGAAGCAAAAAGTAGTTTATGGGGGGCAAATGACGTCTGGTCATCATCCAGATTGTTCTATTATACGTTAAATCGTATTAGTTAAGCCACGACGTTATAACACCGTGACTTAATCATTTAATACCCCCAATTCTGGAAGCATCTTTCCAAAGGAAACTTTCACATTACATTGAGCTTACACATTTGAATGAATGAAAATCCGACTTTTACCAAAGGACTTGAAAAGCAGATGTACGAGATGACAGCGAACCGTGATGGCTGTGACTGTACCTTGTTAATATTTACAAACAGATGTTTATAGCGGCTTAGAGCCGGTGCATCGGACAGTGGCGAGCTACGCGGGCTCGTGGGCGTGATAGGCATTCCGACGTCACATGTCTCGAGCAGGCGTATCCTCTAAAAGGGAGAGGCGCGCGGAGGATTGGGACTCGGGTTCCGGCGATGGCTGAAGACGTTGGTTGTTGTGGGCTCAGCGCACCGAATCCAGGCAGCCTGCCTACCCGTAAGTAATAGCAAACACCGCCGCTCAGGTGAGGGTCATGATAGGCACATGGGGCATATTTGGGGTGGTATATGAGTATGGGCGCTCCGTCCAGGATTAAAGGTTCGAAAATGAACTGTTGGACTAGCATTGGGAAACCGTTACGAGGGGTGGTGAGCATTAGTTGGCGTCCGTATGAAGGGTTTGAGAGTCTGAATGACAGAAGCCGGAAATGATGCGCATTTTCTTCCGTAAGTGGCGAGGTGGTAAACAGGTCGCAGGGGCTATAACGTGCCGCCTTGTACTGGTAGTCGGGATGAATCTACTGCCTTCTTAATCGCCTTCTCATCACACTAGAGCGCCGAGCGGCTAGGTCAGTGGCTTGGGGACGTCGGGATGCTGGTTAAAGGGGGATTGCGCCTGGATGTCGCAGTCTCCAGGAAGCGCGGCTGCTACAGGTCGGCCGTGTTCTAGAAGTTTCTGTGTCTTCGGCGCTCTGCCTAGGTCTGCACACCGCGGCTCTCCTGAGAGCATCGTGCTCTTGTCCCAGTTCAGGTTCGGCTGGTCCTCTTGTCGGATTATCCCGGACCTTAAGCGATGTGATGGCGATTATTATGGACTCACGATTACTACAGACACGTCTACGAGACAGTTGGTGAACTGCTCTTGAACTGCCTGCCTGACGTTATTTAACACGCTATTTATCCATATTTCTTAAATATGCGATTGGGGCACGAGTAACTGGTACCGGTAGAGCTTCCTGGTGGAGCGGCCGTTTGTGTAGCCGCCCCGTCCTGGTCTGTTTACTGTTTTTGAACATCCAACGCTGTCTGCGCCTGTTTTGTATGTAATGTTTATCTCCAAGGTCAGACCACCCAGCGTTCCGCCCGTCTGTCCATCTGCCTGTCAGTCCACAAGGAACACGTTACGGGGGAAGGATGCGGAATCGTTGCTATGGGTTACGTCCAGAGTGGCGCTGTTCTGGCGTCTGGATCCAGTACCTGGTCGCCTGAGATGCAGATCGGTCACTTTTTAACATCTGAAAATACGCCCCAGTTAGACCTCGCAGACTCTGAAGTGAAGTTGTTTTACGTGGTCTGTTCGTACACTTATAGGCCCCGAATGACGTTTGTGTGCAACTTATAAACAGCGAAGCATGTATATTTCTTTTAAGTGTGAATCTGTTTCATGGAGAAGGATGAATTGGTATTAGCGGTCACCCCCTTACCACTTTACTGCTCTGTGTGATAATTTTGCACATCAGTGTGAACATACTGCATTTGAGTAAATAGTTTCTTTATACTGCCATGTGCTTGGATAAAGATAAACCTCCTTAACGAGGTTTACCTCGTTAAAATTCTCAGAATAACAAAGAAAACTTACAAACGACAAATGTTACGTCAGAAGTGGGAAGTCTGGTCATCTTCTAGATTGTTGTGTTGTAGGGAGCGCAATTCTGTTGCACCAAAATGTTAAAAAGAAAGAAACTAAACTGCCGCTTAATCATATAATACCCCTACTTCTGATAGCTTCTTTATTGTGGAGGCTACCACTAAACATGGAGCTTATATTTTGAATTAATATGGATCAGATCTTTTCAAAATACCTGAACGCATGAGTTTGGGGTAAATAGCTGCTGTGGATGGTGGGCATTCTGTCACATTTTTCTAGGCCAGAATTTGCTGAGATGAATTATGGCAGAGTGTAGGGGTGTGGTACAGGGACTGCTTGCAGGGTTCAAAATCAAACATTCATGTGAAGGTGAACTTAAGTCTGTAGTTCATTGCCTTTACAGGCAGGTTTATGCAGCTAAATATTTTTACAGTATATTTAGTATAACAAGCCACCCAGGCTTTGCTCTGTGTTCTTGAACTGCATGCAGTTTACCTGGAGTTTAGAAATTAGATGGGAGTCATTATTGCATGAGTAAAGATTATTACTCTGGTTTTTTTTATTTGCTTTGCATAGGGTTGGCCATCTCCTCCTTACCTCTCATCTTTGCTATGGTAAATCCAGTGTATGGTTGAATGGTCAAATAAAACACTTGTTCGATTTCTGAGTTGACCTTACCACTTCATTTATAACCTAAAAGGTCATGGTTATGTTACGAATAGTAACAACTGAAACTCTCTGTGTAGGTTTTCATGATGTTTTTGGAGATGGGGGCCTTTTGTTAAAGGTGGACTTTAGCGTAAGCCACAAGTGACCTCTCACTTATTAAGCTTATAGTAATTAAACTTATAGGAATTGAGCTTATAGTACAGCATGTATTTCATAATACGAATTTACACAGCAATTGTTTTTTTTAAATTTATTTCTAAGATTGTCTTCATACTTCAGAAATTGTCCTACATTTTTAGTGAATGGTGTACCTAAAAATGTACTGTGATTGGATGATTCCTCTGTATGAATTATTATTTAGGACATTGAGTGGAAGTAATAAAATGACTGTTATAAAGGAATCTGGTTTTGTGTGTTAATTTGTTGGTGCAGGGGGTGTGTGTGATGTACTGTGCAAGGTGTGGTTCCTCCACCTTCTCTCCATCCACACTAGGTCTAATGTAGTCTTTCTTTGTCTTTGCTGTGTTGCAGGAATGTTACTCTAGGCTTTGCTAGACCGGTCTACAGCAGCCTCCTGTGCGCCTTCTCACTATATGGCCCATGGATTTTCTAAACAAAAACTGATGTTTTTTGACCTGCATGTGGACACAAGAGTTTCCATTCTCACAGCAAACCAAAGGAAAAGCACTTTTTTTTTTACAGACACTTAGTTGAATTTATAAAACTCACTCTGCTGATTTTTAGTATTTTTAGTTTCCCACCTCTGCTAATTTCTGGTTTTCAGTAGCTGGTTGAACTTTCCTCCAAACGCGGGTGTAAAATGGGGTCTGCTATGGAAGCAGCGGACATTGCCGTCGTGGCACTGTACTTCGTGCTAGTCTTGCTCGTCGGCCTGTTCGCCATGTGGAAGGCCAACCGGAGCACTGTGAGTGGGTATTTTCTCGCGGGGCGGTCCATGACTTGGGCGGTCATTGGGGCTTCTCTATTCGTCAGTAACATCGGCAGCGAACACTTCATTGGCTTGGCGGGATCAGGTGCTGCAAGCGGCTATGCTGTGGGTGCCTGGGAGTTTAACGCGCTCCTGCTGCTTCAGCTCCTTGGCTGGGTCTTCATCCCCGTCTACATCAACTCGGGGGTGTACACGATGCCTGAGTACCTCTCCAAGCGCTACGGTGGCAGGCGGCTCAAAGTCTACTTTGCCTCCCTATCACTTCTGCTTTACATCTTCACCAAACTATCAGTGGACCTGTATGCTGGGGCCCTCTTCATCCAGGAGTCCTTGGGATGGAACTTGTATTTGTCTGTTATCCTGCTGATTGGCATGACAGCCCTACTAACGGTCACGGGGGGCCTGGTGGCTGTTATCTACACTGACACCCTTCAAGCCGTCCTCATGATCGCGGGGGCTCTCAGTCTCAGCATCATCAGTCTGGTGAAAGTCGGTGGTCTGGAGGGTGTGCGTACGAAGTACATGCAGGCCGTCCCCAATGTCACAGCAATCATGGCGGCTGGCAACTTCTCCTACACTAACTCCTGCCACATCTATCCCAAGCCGCAGTCCCTCAAGCTCCTGCGTGGGCCGCTGGACGAGGACATTCCGTGGCCTGGCTTCCTTCTGGGCCAGACACCAGCGTCCATCTGGTACTGGTGTGCAGACCAAGTCATTGTGCAGAGGGTGTTAGCTGCTAAGAACATTGCCCATGCCAAGGGGTCAACACTCATGGCTGGCTTTCTGAAGGTTCTGCCCATGTTCATCATTGTAATCCCAGGCATGATTTCTCGAATCCTCTTCCCTGATGAACTGGTCTGCATCAGCCCTGAGCACTGCCTGCAAGTGTGTGGCAGCCAGGCTGGCTGTTCCAACATTGCGTACCCTCGCCTGGTCATGAACGTCATGCCCGTGGGACTACGCGGTCTCATGATGGCCGTGATGATCGCGGCCCTTATGAGTGACCTGGACTCCATCTTCAACAGTGCCAGTACCATCTTCACACTGGACATCTACAAGATGCTGAGGAAGGCCTCGTCCTCCAGGGAGCTGGTGGTGGTTGGGAGGCTCTTTGTGATCTTCATGGTGGCCATCAGCATTGCCTGGGTCCCTGTCATCATAGAAATGCAGGGGGGACAGATGTACCTGTACATCCAGGAGGTGGCAGGTTACCTCACTCCCCCTATTGCAGCCCTCTTCCTCCTTGGTATCTTCTGGCCACGCTGCAATGAGACCGGGGCTTTTTGGGGGGGGATGACCGGCTTTGTTCTGGGGTCCACCCGCTTGATCCTCGCCTTCGTATACCGGGAACCACGCTGCGATCGACCGGACAACAGGCCCACCTTCATCACCAGCATCCACTATATGTATGTTGCCACAGCCCTGTTCTGGCTCTCTGGCCTAGTGGCAGTGGTGGTCAGCCTTGCCACGGAGCCTCCAAAAAAGGACCAGGTTATTCGTTCAACTGTCTGGGGGCTGCAGAACAGGGAGAAGCTGTCGGCTAGGCACAAGGAAGAGGCCTACAAGCTGACTGACAAGAGCCCCAGCCACTGCAACGGCACTGGCGGCCCCCACAAGGAGGTTCCCCTGAGCCTCCAGAAGGAGCTGTGTGTGGATGGGGCTGAAGTAAAGCTACTAGTTGCTCCTGGCATCGATGGCACTATAAGCTCTGACACGCCTAAATCTGTAGACCGCTACAACAACAACAACGGCCAGGTGGGCCTCGTGCGGCAGGACAGCTCCGATGAGGGCGGCTGTGGAGGAGAAGGGGGGAGGTGTGTCAAGGTGATGGACTGGTTCTGTGGTTACAAGGAACAAGCCACAAAGGACCAGCGAAGGAGTGCGGAGGAGGAGGAGCGACTCATTCAGGAGATGCTGTATGAGTCTCCCAGGATCAAGGTCATCCTCAACATGACTCTATTAGTGGTCTGTTCTTTAGGGATCTTTATGTTTGTGTACTTCTCCTTGTAGCTCCCTTTGGAGGGAGGGATGCCATTTCGGGTCTGTAATATTTACAGTTAGCTACTGTGGTTCATTATAAAGCAATCTGCTTTAAGCAGTGGGGATATAACAGAGATCATTGAAGGTTCTGAGCAGGTATGACACTGTATATAATACCTACTATTACCAAAATTATTTGGGGACTGTATTTATTTTTAATAAGTTGAACTGTTCTAGAAAAGCCTTTTTGTGAATTTTGTCTGTTTTTATGTGTTCTGAGGTCTACTGGAGTTTCCCCCCCAACTCGTCTATAGTGCAGCTGCAGTAAAATTTCTGTGTTCGGTTCATTTCTCATTTGGCTCTGGTGGAAAAATCCTTATGTGCATTCTGGTGTCTTGCTTACTTCATGATCAGGTTATGTTTTGTTTATACTAATGTTTCACGCACTGCTTGGTTTTCAGTTTTAACTGGTGCAAATTTGTGTTGAGGTCTGGATTGTGTCTACACGTTTAAATTGCGCTTCCTGACCCAGCTGCCAGTGTCTTTTGTTCAATCTGAAGACCACACACAGTTATTGTTGGGAAGGACCAGGCAAACAATGCTAACAAGTGCTGATTCCAGAACAAACCCAAGAGTTTTTTTTTTTTTTTTTTAATTTCCTACATGACCTCCTTGTTGACACTAAAGGTAAGATGGGATTGGTGGCCAAAAATGAACTCCAGTCATAGGGCTATCTCTTCATTCATTCATTCATATCACCTGTAAATATAGCTCTGGAAAAAATTGAGACCACAGCAAAATTTTTAGTGTCACATTTCTCAACTTTTGGGTATGTGTCTGTGTAGAAATACACATATTTTTTCAAACTGTAGACTGGCTCTTCCTTACTTCTCATTGATAAAGGGCTACTTCCTTGCTTTTATCTGTCTTCATTCCTGCTTCTAGGAGCCAGTTGTGAAGTGCACTGCGAGGACAATTAATAATAATAATAATAATAATAATTGGTACTTTATTGATCCCACGTGTGGGGAAATTGTTTTTACGCCTCCTTCAACTTGCTCTTCGTAGAGTAAGTTGTCCGCGAAGGGCAGCCAACTGTTGGGGCTCCCAGGTTCATATCATATCACTTAATGCGTTCCATTCTTTTGGAAGGTCACTTGAGGTCATCCTCTGATTTGTTTGAATGCTAATGATCGGATGCATTCAGTAAGTTTATAGTCATCTCTGAAAGTCGCTTCCACCCTCTACTTGGCTGGTTTTTGGTTTTTGGTCATTGCCAGTATCTCCTGCTTCACCTTGTTTGTGCAGCTAGACTTAGAAGCCTGGAAGCAGCCTGCCTTGCAGTGCAGCCGTCTGCCAGCAGAACCAGCATTAAACCAGAATCTAAAAATGCAGATTTAAAAAAAAATTATACAGTGGTCTGTTTTTTTTTTCCCAGAGCTGTACATAAGCCTTTGGGTCACTGGTCTTTCATCCCTGCTTCATTCACTCTGTTTTGTCTGCGCAGTGGATCCTTACACTCTGCACTGAAGATAGCTTCACGGCTGAAGGATCCAGTGGGATCCAGTGGCTGCTGAGATGAATCATTGAAGGCTTTTCCCGTCATTTAGCACATGCTACAGGGTTTGTAGTAATAGCTGATGACTTGTCTTCATATTTGTTAACAATAACTTTACATCGTGTTTTAACTGCCACATATTTATCTCTCTACCAATAGTTCGAATGGATTCTGTACAAAATTCCCTGAACACCATCTTCCCCTAGTGTCTGTTAGAAAGAAATGTTGCCTAGAAGTATGTGCAGACCTGCTTTTCCAGATGGAATTTGAATTCACACTGGTTTGAAAATAAACACATTTTTAAAAATATCTATTGTGGGTCTAATTTTTTTTGTCTCTGTCCATATTCAGCCACGTATGTTGATACATAAACACACAGCAAATGCACAGGAAACTCCTGTACTTACAGAAAGTAGTGGCTTTTTGGGAAAGCACCACACCTTTGAATTTTAGATCCAGGTTCATGCCATAAACCACTTTTACCTGTTACCCAACCTGCTTACACAGACGAAAGCTCATTCAAAGCTGTGATCTCAGAAAAGGAAACCTTTCCATCCAAAACATTCAAGTTCTGTCATGCCATCTATACTTAGTACAGAGTGGTGTACACTTCCTAATCATAAGCTGCCCTTGGCCAGATTTAATCACTGTCTCTGGAGACAAATACTGGTCAAGCAAGGAATTAAAGCTGATTCTGGCAGCTGTTTCATTAAGGTGTCTTATTCCAAATGGAAATGCATTAGAAATGATGAAAAATTAAAATACCATTGAAGTTTCCACCAGGGTTCCACGTATGTGGAGTTTGCAGACTCTTCTCATGTCATCGTGGGGTTTCCTCCAGGTGCTCTGGTTTCCCCTCACCGTCCAAAAACATGCAGAGGCTAATTGGAGTTGCCAAATTGCCCATAGGCATGTGTGTTGTGTGTGAGTGCACCCTGCGATGGGTTGGTGCCCCAACCTGGGTTGTTCCCCGCCTTGTGCCCATAGCCTCCAGGATAGGCTCCGGACCCCCACGATCCTGAATAGGTTAAGCAGTTTTGGAAACTGGATGGATGAATTAAATAATATCACCACGTTACATTTAAAGAAATGTTTGGGCACCGTTAGACTTTGAATCCACTTTAGTTGTGGTATGTTTTGCTGTACCCATGTCCCGGTGACCATGTCCTTGAAGTCATGTGACTGGTAGAGTAACATCTCTCTTGGGGCCTTCAGCATGGCCCCTACGCCAAACTCCTCCAGGAGTGCTGGATGCTGCCTGGTCCTGCTCTTGATGCCATTTTCAAACTAACACAAACTTGCTGGCTATGAAGTTGGAGAGAAAGGTGAGTTAACTGCAGATTAATTATGGGGAACAGGGTAAATTATACACGTTACTCTGGGTGGATCAGCATTTGGCCAGATGACCAGATCATGTGATCTCCTTATGTAACTGATGTGAAACAGCCATTTAATCTGATGAGAGGCTCTGAGCATCTGAGTAATGAAGCAGGCATGTAAGCCGACCGATCCATCCCAGCAGAGCCTCTGTGGGCGTGTGCTCGTTCTGCTTCCTACCCAGCCTGGTAGTTTTCCACTGATAGAAGGGCATGCCCCCACAAGTGAGCCTATTGGCATTCTGGGAAATGCAAAGTGAACAGCAGGCTAATCTAAAACCTCCATTGTTTCAGAAGAGTGTGGCTTTACATTCCACATTACTGCACCGACTTCCATCTCTTCTCACATATGAACTGCATAATGCTGCTGTTACATCGACATGCACATCACCATCTCTGTGACTCACACAGGAGACCACATCCCTTTGAATTTCCCGTCTGTTTTAGCCCTTCATGAATTACTAAAAATGCATTTTTAAGGACTGGGTTTCATACGTCATCCAAAAATTTATTAGGTCAAAATGTTTTTTTTCTGTCTAATAATAGAACGAAATGGCGCTATACAAAAATATAACAATGTATAAATATTATAGAATGTTTTTTCCTCCAGTTCTCCTGTCTTGAATGCCCTCGATATAAATTCCATAGCTTGCCACTGCAAGAAGTTTTGAAAATTTAATTAAGCAGGAAAAGCCAGACAAAGCAAATGTTATTCAGGGGACACAAAAGCCCTAATCAATTCAATACCTGATGATACCTGACGAACGGACACTATTACAAGGGGTCACTTTACAGGGAACAATATCCTTACAGTCTCACACCAAGTATTCACTGCACCTAACTGAAAAAAAGGACGTCACCAGTGATTGAAAACATAATAAAATAGAATAATTCCTCACAATAAATTACTGGACTTAAATCAAACTGAGGAACTTGCACTTCTGACAGGTCAACTTGAAAAGACGTTGACACGATGAGGTGACATCTTTGTATTGCCACCTAACCCTTAAGGGAGGGGTGTACAGATACCGTGGTAAATTTAAGGTGCGTTCGTTTCTTTACTCTGAGTATTTTGAACCCTCACCCTGAAAAACCTGCTTACCAGTACATCACTGTCAGCTGCTGTTACTAAGCAATGCCCAATAACTGTGGTCTGTTTTCATTGGCATCATCAGCATTCAAAAAAGCAATGCTATAGAAAATGTATGGTTCTCTCTTTGGCTCTTCTGGCTTGAGGTCACAAAATGTCCCATATATTTATGTATCATCTACGTGACACTGTATGCTAAGCCTGACATCGCTCTCTGACATCAGGGTCCCCGAAAACAGAACTGCCGTTTCTCAGATCCTGCGGGTCGAGGGACAGACAGGGACACTTGTGAAGCAGGAGAGGTTTGTATAGAATGGCCCACTTTACAAAAAGCAGAGGATATATATGCTCAATCAGCATATATGACTTCTGCTAGTCGGCTGTGCTCCTCTAGTCAGTATATAGACACATAAAAGCATTAATGCTAAAACCAGATGATAACAGCAAATTGAGTGTGATCAGAATAAAGATCCCATTGGCTATGATGCATGCAGAGAATGGGCTGCTGATTATGTATTGATGATAAACTGGCAAGCAAAACCCACTTTATTTAAAGTAAACAAGTATCTTTGCCGTACATCGCTGTACTCTGGTATTGTACTGCTGCCTCTCCTACGCTTTAATGTTTTTCTACCTGTTAGAATTTTATTGGCCACATTACCAGCCTGGCTTTGTGTTTCAGCCATGCGTTGGTGTCATGTTTTTTTTCTGTCGATGTGACGCCATCGCGGCCGCTTCTCCCAAGCCTGACCTGACTGAGACATTCTTCACCTCTCCACAAGAGGAACCGGCCCAAATCACGTTTCTCTTCAGATGTGGGCACCTTTCCTTGAAACACCCCTGGAGTGTGGAAGGTATTTTTAATCCTTGAGTGGCAAAACCCCACCAGCTGCAAGATCCACGGTATGAGTGTGGTTGAGCTTAGGCTGTTCTCCAGCCCCAGGAGTGATTGCAGGCCAGTCCACTGCCTTAACCTGAGTGTGACTCCAGGCCGATTTTGGGACTTTACCTGGGGGTGAGTTCAGGCCTTTTTGAGCCATGACATAGAGATGAGTGCATGTCCTTCTTGGCTTGTCCGTGAGTAAAGGTCCTTCTCAAGCCATAAGCTGGGGATGATTGTGATCCCTTCTAGGTACTGAGTACCAGCCTTTATTGAGCCTTGAGATTTCTATCAGCACTACTGTATCTTATTGTCCTTCCACGATGTCCTTGATTTCTGGGCTTGGCTGTCATTCAGGGGCCTTCATAGATTTAGCCCTCTCTGGGAGAGCTGAGGACAGCCCTGAACAGACCATTGAGCACCATGCTTCTCTGTGCTAGAACTGAATCGCTTATCTGTTCAGATAAATGTTGTGTCTAAGAGAAATATTGTATATCTCAGCATAACAACTGTCTCTTTGTCATTGTTTCAAGGGTATTCTGCCTGACATTCTTGGAATGAACAATTCCTAACCCTAACACATACATACACAGAAATGTACCTTGTTTACTTAGATCTATAATGAACATTGTACCTCGCACAGACCATCATTCCTTTAGATGTTTTTTTTTTTTTTTTAAATTTTACATTTCACAAAATTATGCCATTGGTTGTGAGTCTATCATAATACACCTTCTCTTGAACAATACACAACTAACAAATATGCAAAAATGGATTTAAATGTTGATAATTCAAAACTAAGTATTGAATTATTTTATGTTTGCCGTACTGTGATTACACTAGAGTTGCATGTCAAAATGTCTTCAGCTCGCGATGTTTATATTTTTGGGTCACAGGGGTATTTTGAGACTCATGCTAATATCATGAGACACCTGTTGAGTCGGCCAAGACCCCCTGCTGAAATGAGCGTTGTAAAGGAACCGGGGTCCTCTGCCGTCGATCGAGGAGGACAGTGCTGCAGTCGCATGTAAGACCAGCACAATGGTCACGCTGTCTTTCACCCTGAATGACCCCTGCTACTGTGGGTAAAAACATCTATAACAAAAACCCCTGCAGCTCTGTGATGGAAATTCACTGGGAAAATTCTCATTGCTACGCTGGTGCATGCCCTAGAAGGTTGCTATGGTGACCAGAAAAGGAAAGAAGCAAAAGAAAACAATGTATAGCGGAAAAGCACAGATTATTAGGAGAGTGTGGGACTGAGCCTGGCTCTCTGGGACAGTCTGGGCTTCTCTGCGGCATTGAGGTGAGGACATTCTCACGCCTCCAGAAGCTGGTCTCTCATCTCGTGTCGGCAGGGTCCCCCCATATTGACTTACCATGCGCCGGCCGTCGTTAGCAGACGCCAAGACTGGCACTGACATCTCCGGCTCGCAGGGCCTTTGTGGGTGACGCGCTGAATGCCCTGTAATCTTTGCAAATGTCTTCAGCGGCATTATAGGCAGTGTGCCAACCTTGGACCCACAGCCACAACAACCGGGAAGGCATTTGAGTTTGAATGCCTTTCGAGTCGTTCCGGAGGCAGTCTGTGTGGTACAAATGTATCGCGTAACACTGACTTATGTGCTTGGCAGACCACGGATAAAGCAACGGGTGAGACTCGGAGCCTCTTGACCTAACATGGCACCTAGCACCGCAAAACTGCATTATGGGATTATTCCACAGAAAAAGATTCAAATGGCAGTGTTTGGCCCTTCTGAAATAACAGCTTAGACAGTCTATTTGGAGCCTGTGTCAAATTCGATTAATGCGGGTCTTCTTCGAGGTTTAGCCAAAACCTGCATCCTGGGTTCAGTTTTAGATGCATCTTGGCCTTAGGGGAGCCCGGTGCGGTCATGTGGCTTCCAGACTGCTGCATTTCCATGCACTAACACCTGCCTGCATCTCTCACTGTGTTCTGAACACATCATTTAAATGAAAGTGAATAGGAAAGTTCAAACAAGGAGACCTAATGAACGCCAATGTGTCCAATCACAGCGGTCCAAGTTCTATATAAAGAATAAGTCTAACCCACTTCTTTGCCTCTACAGCTATTTGGTTCACCCACCTCCTCCCCTCCACCACCTTCGGCTTCCTGTCCTGGTCCGGGGTTTGGCTCCTTCGCCTCCTGCCTGGTCGCCCAGCCAGATCTGTCAGCTTCAGAGTCGGTTGAACTGACGACCAAGAGACGGGCTTCGCCAAATCACTCTTCTCATACTCATTTAAATTGTTTAACCAAATAAACACTCATTGTCAACTATCTATTGAGGTCTCCTTGGTTGAACTTTACTATTTGACTAGCTTACAGCATAGATGAAAAACATAGGTAATAGTAGCCCAGTTACAGTACTGTGCAAAAGTCTTGGGCCGTCAAAGAAAATGTTATGATAATGCTATTTATCTTGGTAGTAAGTATAAATTTGCTCAGGAAGAAAAATACAATTTAATGTTAGAACATATGCAAATTAAAAGTAACACAATAAAAACTAACGAAAATTTCTTCTGTTCTCCAAAAGGTTACTATGTCGTGTTGGATGGCTAGATGAACATCGCTCCGGTTGTGAAACCTCACCTCAGGGGCACCCCAGCCGTTCCGTGTATTTGTTAAATTTCACCACCAGCTCACTTAATTCATTAATTTAGTTAGTTAGCAAATGTCAATAAAGTATTGATTAGCAATAGCAGGTGTGCTAGTGATCAAGTCAAAAGAGGTGTTGATATAACTAAGCCGGCATGTTTTGACAGACATAATTTTGTAGTTCTGCACCAATATGAAGATCATTTGAACATCATTTTCTTTGACAGCTCAAGACTTTTGCACAGTGCTGTACTTTAGACACTAATAAACATAGAAGGTTTGTGGGGCAAGAATGGTTTTAATTTGCTCTCCTGGTTTACAGCTGGGTAGACATAACTAACCCAACAGGCTCATGAGGAAATCGATACCGTTTTGTCTGGCAGAGGTAAATGTGACAGTGAGACTGACACTGTGCAGCTTGGCTGGGTTCTGGCACAGTAAAGTGCTGATAAGCCAGTATGGGTGGGTGGAAAAATACCATGTCTCCTGTTTCCTGTACCCTGAACACTGTTAGTATTTTTCCTGAAAGCATTCGCTTTTTAATAAGTTCTTTCCCCATGCGGTTACCCCTGGGCCCTTAATGTAACATGCAGTTGCAATGACAATACAGATAGACTTTGGACAAGTAATTTTAGCAACCGCATTAGAAATAAATTAAAAACAATGAGTATGAGAATGTCAGATGGCAGCAGAAGAGAGGGCTCAGATTCTTCAGAGGTGTGTCGATGTGTCCTCGGGCAAAGTCAACAGTTCTTTTCTGAAGTATTAGACGTCATAGAATTTTTCAATCAGTTACCTTGCATGCATTTGTCATTTTATATTGTTATAAAGACAGAGTGTTTTTTTTTCCCCTATCTTGCCTGAGAAATGTCTGTGTAAGTAATGAGAATTCACTTCCACTAGGTTTCATGTACATTGACACTAGCTATGCCCTTTCATTTGTTTCTTAATAGAAATCCCACTGAGCTTGGAGTTAGAGAAACTGGCCTTAGCAATGACCAGCATATTCACATATACTGAGTAAAAAGACTCAGCTAACATTTGTTGGAACTGTTATCCAGTCCAGAGTGGTGTCCTGTGCTCCCCCGGTCCTGGACCTGAATAAGCTTTTAGAAGATGAATAGATGGGTGATTTACTGGAACTGTTCTGGTCCTCACTGAATGCACCAGAACAAGACTTATCAAACATCAAATCAAATTTTAGCCTTCGGCTACAGTGCACCATCTGCTGTCAAGTGGGTAGAAAATGGTTAAATTCTTCCAGAGTTTTAGCAGGTGCTGATTCTGTATTCTGGTTCTCCACAACACTTGACGATCTGGTTTTACTGGTACCGTCCAAGCAGCAGTTTATTTTCTGGAAACCTTTCTTCCTTCTTAAGGACACAGTTTGGAGATCAAGGTCTATCAATGTCAAGGGCTCATTAAATGCAGGAATGCTGAGAGTGTTACTCCGCAGTTCAACACATTCAGAATCCAAATACATCAATTACTTGTATAAGAGGGTGCAGAAAGGGACAAACTATACAGCTTATTTTGTTGGCCTTGATAGTGTGAGAGTAGTCCTGGTGAATATTTTATGCCATAGTGGAAAATTCCATGATTCTCCCTCCTTCCTCCCTCCCTCCCTTCCTCTCTCCCTTTCTTTTTTACCTTCTGCATCTCATACCTATTTTGGTTTGCTTTCTGAACTATGGCAAACTATCAACAGTAGCATCAAAGTTCAATTAAAACTAAAAGAAAAATGAAATTGACCTTTGCCCCCTCCTAAATTTACAGTGTTTTCCCAGTAAGTGTGCACACTTTACGCCGCTTCCCATTCCGATTCAGGACAGGAAACATTGGAATGTCAAATATGTGCGTGCTGAAGAATGAGCAGTATTGCAAACATATAATCAGAGTTTTCGTGTTGGCACTGATGGGAAAATGCCAATCAAGTTGCAACCATTTAGATGCCTAGCAGAGGATGTTTTCCAGCTGAAACACAGGAATTTAGCACACAGAATGTGTTGGGCCGAGTCAGTGCATGTTTTTGTCATCTCAGATGACTGTTGAGTCTGTTGCTTTCCTGTCCTGAGGTGCTAAGTCATCGGGATCTACTTACGGGGATTTAAAGCTCAGTGAAACCAGTGCCGTGATGTCACCTTTTTAAACAAACTGTGTTTACAGGTGTTTTCCAAAAAATGCCTTTTGAATTTTGATATCATATTATGTATCTTGAATATCGTGCGCCCATGAAACACAGTGATTGTGTCTTCCGCCTGTAAATGTTGTTTGCGAGAGACACGATGTGTTTCGTGCCCCCCAGCTGGCTCTCAGTTGTTTCAGCATTTGGGGACTTTTGCATTTTTCTGTTATAAACAAAACAGACAATACTTGCGAAGACAAAGCCACACCTGCGCCCTTTAAATGAGACTTACGATTTTCCCTTACCTGCCTGGCAGTGATGTGGGTGTGACCCTAGCAGTGCTACCTTCGCCTCGAGCCCACATCTGATGTCTTACATTTGGACCATACAGAGGAGAGGCAGGTGGGACAAACGACTGTGGGAGGTGAGTGTCATGTGAACGGTTTACACCGGCGCACACGCATGTACCTGCATGTTCACATATGTGACTTCGTTGCCGCGTTTCTCTTTAATTGCGCTGAATGCTTGTATTGCAATAAACACTGACTTAGCCTAAGAACAAATATAAGAAAAATAAAAATGTTATCATCATATGCTGTTTTTCCTCCAAATTTGTCCTCAGAAAGACAGTAAGGTAACACTTAAGGCCATGTTTTTAGTAATTCATTAATGCATTCATAATACATTGATAAAGCATTATAAACATAGCTATACATATTTATAAAAAGCCATAACACATTATAGCCATGTTTTTTATGCATTATGACTGCATTATGAAGCTCCCATCCATATTGCTCTATAGATACCTTTACAATGCATTGTATAATGTATAATGCAAGTGTAAGCATTAAGGATGCTCTGTACATTATAATGGTATCTATAGTGCATTATAGATGAGAGCTTTATAAGTCAGTCATAACGCATAATAAACATGGCTATAATGTGTTATGGCTTTTTATAAATATGTATAGCTATGTTTATAATGTTTTATGAATGCCATGGGTGTAAATTACGGGGGGATGGGGGGGTTGTAGCCCCCCCCCCCAATAAATAAAAA
>JAODJW010000001.1:44337176-44363654 GCA_026777045.1 Hyperopisus bebe | reverse complement strand
TGTTTGCAGGTTTTCTGGGGCCCCCCCCCCCCCCCCCCCCCCCCATTCAAATAACATGCTAAGGTGAATTGGAGTTGCCAAATTGTCTCTGCAATCCTGGATGATTCCCTGCTTACACCTGTAGCTTCCAAGGTAGGCTTGAGGCCTCTGTGACGCTGCATAGCACAAATGGGTATTGAAAATGGATGGATATTTTGCATGACACCCCAAAATAAATTCCATAAATGGAAAAGCACTTGCCAATAAATAAACAATTCCGATTCTGACGTTGTAGTCCTAGGCAGGCGTAAGTCACCTATACATTTTTAAGATTTTTCCCTTGGTTTATTAAATGATACCTGTCTTGCCATATTGCATGCTGATAAATTCCCCATTATTTGTTGGTATTCAACTTTTTTGACAGGATAGTCAATGGGACAAGATGAATTATTTCTCTTGTAGATAGGACTATGACTTTGCTTTTACTAGGTGAATTCTACAGGCAGTAGTATTCAGGCAGTTTACAAAAGAGATCTGTTCCCAAAGTCTGTCTTTAAGTAGAATTTGTAGATAAGTCGGAACAATAATAACGCATTACATATGTGTATTAATAATAATAATAATAATAATAATGATACAGTGACAATAAAAGTAATTACATACAGTACCGACGAAACGCTGAAGCTGCGGAATGTTTTCACGAGCGTCACAAAGTAGTATATCCATTGTATTTAACCCGAATTTTTAATATAATAGGCTTTATGGCAGTCCGTTCGTTGGTACAAATTGTCCGTAAGTCGGATGTTATGCCCGCGCACTGCCTGTATTTAAAGAAAAATAAAAGTATATGCTAATGTAGGCTATATTTTCTTTAAAGAAACGAATTAGTAGGCGGTTACCCACAAGAAAACAGGAAAAAAGAAAAAACACGTAGCCTAAAAACACCGCATGTGTACAATCACTAATGTCACTAATGTTAAGGGCATTTTCATTACTGTTGTAATTTTTCGTGGTTCTAAAATACTGTAATAAAAGCAACTGTCGCATTGTTAAGAAAGATCATATACGGCTCTCTGATATATGACTATGAAAACATAGCAGCATATTGAATGTCCTGTTTCACGATCTCCATTTTCGACCTACCGACATCCCAAATCAGCTCCAAATTAATTTAGTATTTTATCTGTGCGGCTTTTCACCGCGTCCCGTGCTCACGGACCCCTCGGACCCCGGGGGCCCCTACTGATGTCCACGCCGAAAGCGCCCGCTCCTATTTGCACTGGCCGCGCTCCCGCTCATGCGTCCTATTAGCGCTTCCGCAGCTGTGCACCGGTCAGGATCAGAGACTCACTCTATTAGCCAAATCCATTTGGGTGCAGATTGAATTACTCCCGACGCATGGCCCGCTCCCCTCTGCCTGCACTTGCTTCGTTTTTTCACTCCCCGAAGTCATTCTCTGCTTATAACAAACGTACACTTCAGAGCGATGTGTGCATGTCTGCTGCGGGATTAAGTGGCTCCCTCTTTAGCTTGCCCTTTTGTTTATCTTGCTTTCATGTCGAAGGCACTTTCAATTTCCTTTCAAAAGATTCACTGAATTATGAAATAAATAATGAGCTCTCAGAACTGATGCTGATTTCTCTCCAATTTCCAGTGCTCTCCCGGGTGTAGCTTGTGCATATTTCTAGGCCTTGGCCGCTTAGCCTGTCTACTGCATCAATGCGCCAGGCTTCTGACAGCCCACATCTGTTTGTCGCAACGGTCAGACTGACCGCTGCACAGGGCCACCTCATTTAACCGTAAGGAGCAGTAAAGTGAGGCGATGTAATTTAACTTCTAGAAGGGTCAGTGAGGTGTTTACGTTCTACGAACTTCTGCCACGCACCAGTAGGTGGCACAATTCTACAGCATTCAGCAAGAAGTATGACACTGTCTATGTTATTTGTATCGTTCCTGTTCATTGGCAAGGAAAGGAGACCAAATTGGATAAGAATGCCCCCCCCCTTCGTCGTAGCTTCAAGACAAAAATCCCGAAGTTAAATAAACTCAAGGAGCATATTTTTCAAATGTTACCCAGGCATTTGTTTGAGGACAGGACAGTATTTCCATAGCAGAGGGTCTTTCAAACAAAGAAATACTTTTTTATTCCATTAACAAGGTATTTTTGAGTATTCGCTAAATATATGCAATTTCACTGATATTGACATATATATGATATATAATTTTACAAATGTTCATCTATCCATCGTCTTTAACTGAACGTCCAGTACACTGTCACGGCCTCAGCTGGGAGCCTAGCAGGAAAATACAATGCAGGGAATACATTCACACACACAATGACACACCAAATTCACCTCAATATAATGATCATACAATGTTTTCAAAGCATAAATAGACCCACAGAATGCAGAAGGGTGGGAGGAGCAGAAATCAAAGGTTAGCTCTTTGCGATGGTGTTCAGTTTGTTACATTAAATACTAACACAATTGCGCATTTATAAATGTGTAGCTCTCTTGAAAGCAAGGACAGTTGCAAAGTGAGCGTGAGAGAGAATTTACTGCATTTTGATACAGTCACAACTGCTCTTCCAGAGCAGTGCAGCTGTCACACAGTGTGTGAGCTGCAGAGGCCTGAAGAGCGGCTCTAGGTCATTTTGGTAGTACTACACCGATTGGTGATTGATATAATTTTAAATGAGATTCATATTAATGACTCATCTGATGAGAGTATCATTAGAACACTCTCAACCTGCCAGTCACTTGAAAAGGCCATGAAGTCTGTTGTTTTGGACTCATAAAAATATACGTTGCTGTAAAATTTTGACTTGAGAGCGAACACCTTTCCTACTTATATACAGAGTTAAATATCTAAAGACAGGAAGCTCAAGGTTTAGTAAGGTAAGTATTGCCTGCATCATTAAATTCCCACTGCAAGAACTCAACAGGACATCCCCTAGCCCCCCCCCGCATAATAACCCTGCAAACAGTTTAAACAGAAATCCTGCCACCTACAAAACTATTGACATTTTCTATTATGCAACAGCTTAGTATTTCTAATCCGAATAACAGCAGTTCTAAATTAGCGAACGCTTGCCAATATGCATAATTCAATTACTAAAGCAAATATTTGCTCTATTTTACAATAGGTACCCTGTGAGCTCCATACTTCCTAAGAAAATTGTTCTTCACTGTTAATAGGTCCATGTGAGTAAATCTGGCACAGGCACACTGTTGGTAGGAGAGGCGTAGACTCTGACTGACCAGTTAGGCTCTTTTGGCTAGTCATTACTATTAGGGGTCACTGATTACCACTGGTGAGTAATTATACTCTAGGGATTATCTGCTTCCAGGAGAGTAGAGAGTGGAGTTGGACCAGATGCACAACACTAGAAAGAAACAACCATCCATCCATCCATCCATCCATCCATCTCATTACACCTATCCTGGTTTGGGTCATGGTGAACCTCGTGCCTATTCCGTGGGACAAAGCAGACGAGGCAGGGTAACACAACGATGGAATGCCAATCCATTGCAGGTCACACACATACACATTTACACAATAGGGACAATTTCGAGATGCCAGCTGACCTAACCATTGGCTTGTGAACTGTTGGGGGAATGTAGAGTACCTAGAGAAATCCCAGGCAGCATGGGAACAACAAGCAAACTACAGACAGTGCATCAAACCAGTAACTTTAAAGAGCAGGAGATGCAAAGCATATATAACTCTCACTTAATGAAGTATCATAACCTTCTATGAGGCAAAGAGTAATGTAATGTAATCAGTATAATAACAGTAATCTCTGGTTGTAAAGTGTTGCCAATGCTCAAATAAATGGCTTTGTAACATAGACTGATGTTTAAAACAAACACATTTAATGATATAAAACACCATACAAAGTTTAAATGGCACCCTATTATGACTTTAATCTTCACATAAACAATAGATATCCGCTTGTCAATTTAGAACAAAGGAATGTATTTGCAGCATTTGTGATAATTATTAATTTGAAGATAAGGGATGTGTGTGATCATTTGGAAAGTCCATATGACTATTTAAAGTGCTTTATTAGCTCAAAGTAGTAGTTCATTCGTTCATTCTTCTGTGTACTTTGTTTCTGCACAAACAGATATCATACAGTACATTGAAGGGAGAATATGAAATTACTGAGAATCAATTGAAGAACAGAACGTTCTAGAGCGCATGGAAAAGGGGGCTCCATGAACAGCTCAATTTGATTATATGTAAGAGGACTTTCATTTTTACAGGCACAATCATCCTGTGTCTGAGGTGCACTGCTCAGTGAAGAAATAGCCTTTGGATTTGAGATCCAGTCAGGTCTAGGCAATGTATATGTATATGATGACAAAGGAGCAGTGAATTCCACCCCACCCTCTTCACTGAGAGCTGGTGGTGACCAGGACAGTCCAGGAGAACAATGCAGATTTTACATATGAGTGCTGGCTCACCACCTTCCAATTTAAATCATTATGTGAATTAAAATGCCATTGTCACAGAAGAAGGCTGATAATACTGGTGTCATCTTTTGAAGCAATTTTCATAATTCCAATAATTAAAATTACAGCATATTCATTCGCTTATTTGGCAAGAAGGGTTACACACGTCCCACTAATGAAATGCAATCATTATCACCTAAGCAAAGTAATTGGAAAGTCCTTTATCTCCAGGGATAGGTGATAAGGCATCGTCACTCCCTTCTGTCAAAACGCAAAAACAAGCAATTAAACCATAGACAAAGATGAGCCTCATGTGTGGATCGAGCATCAGCCATGTTTCAAAACAGGGCTGATTGCCGTGATTATAGACCTTACCGCATACACTGATTTGTTTATGCAACAGTTCAGGGGACTCATCGTCTGCAAGGAACACTGCGATTAGGCTATATCCAAATCAACAGGACTTTGTAGTTCGCAGACAATTAGGAAGAGCAAGAGGGAGAATGCCGGACGCTTTAATTGAATATCTCTAATTTCTTTGTAGTAAATCAGAGCTCTTTGCGGTAATTTTTAAAGTTAATTATTTTATTATTCCTTTTAATTACTGAAGTGATTTGTATGAATATATATATATAAGTAATCTTTGTAGCTCCTTTCCTCCTGATGTTCCAGTAACTTCAGTTCAGTCTTTAATTACCAATTGCAATGTTAATGACACTTGAGTGACACAATAATTATGTAGAGGCTGAATTGGAAAACGCTGATTGAGTGTAATGTCCAATAAAAGGGGACATGGGTCAATCAACAGGGTCAAGATCAATGTATGTAAAGCCTTCACAGAGGTCTGTTCTGAAGTGGCTGTGTGGGTAATGTAGTTCCAGCATGGTCACATGGTCAACTATCAGTTTAGCATGAGTCGAATGAGAACAGAATAAATAATTGTACTTCCCTTGACTTTCACCACTTTTCCTCCCGTATATAGAGGGGGATTATAGCAATGGCTGCACACACATGCCCTACACAAGTATGCTTGTCCTAAAAGCTGTATACTTCAGCTAGAAATTTGGTACTTTTTCCCAGGAAGATCCTTAGTCAAGTATCCTAAACCATAAGCATCATATGAAGAGAGCTTCAGGATTGATCCTCGGAGGTAAAGTGTGGAGTCTTTCTAGTGTTGTTTCTTACGGGTATCAGTGTTGTGGCTATAAGGAGTGACAAGGAGGTCAGGTCAGGTCAGGTCACATTGGGACATCTCAGGATCCTGGTTGGCGACCCACCCACTGGCAACACACAGTTCAGTCTCACTCTCCTCTATCTGCCGCAGCCTGGTGTTTTGTGGGCGTCCCCTTGGCCTGGTCCAGCCACTTGGGTCTTCAACATTGAGGATCCTGCGAGCCAGATCACCCTCAGGAAAACGTGCCATATGGCCGTAGTGCCGTAACTGACACTCCCTCACAATGCAGGTAATGTGCCTCATTCCAGACTGCTCTAGCAACTGGAGTGCCGCACACACCTTTCCAGGGACCTCATGACCCCCTATGCTCTCCCAGTCTGTCTACTGACTTCATAGGAAGAGTCATCACAGACAGGAATGTCGCTGCCGAGGTAAGTGAACCTCTTAACGTGGTCAACATTCTTTCTGCAGACAGACACACTGCTGATGGCTGTGCCCAAGAGGTCATTAAAGGCCTGGATCTTGGTTTTGATCCAGGATGCTCACAAACCCAGACACTCAGACTCCTCAATCAGTCTCTCTAAATCCCCAATCAGAGCCTTCACTGACTCCATGAAGATTATATCATCGTCACCAAATTCAAGATTGGTAAATCCTTCTTCATCAATAGATGCCCCATAGTCGCTGGACCCCACAACCCTGCCCAATACCCAGTCCATGCAAGCACTGAACAGAGTAAAAGCAACTTCTTAACGTAAAAGCAAAAAAATCAGACTGCTCCAGTCGCTAGTAGGTGAGCAAGTGGTCACGGATCTTGTTAAGAATGACTCTAGCAAGGACCAGTCCAGGGGATATCCCTTCCCATGGTCAGAATTCACAAACTGGGCAGTTCTGTAGATTCTGCAGTTCTGTTTGAGCTTCCAGCATCTACTCACAAGGATGTGATCAATCTCATTTGCTGCACTACTAGTATCAGAGTACCAAGTCCAACAATATGGCTCCGGGAACCAGGATCCAATGACCCACAGACCCTGACCTTTTGCAAAGTCAAGGAACATGGAGCCCCATGGTAACAAGATCTGTGGAAACCAACACAGTCCTCATTGGATTGCTTGGTGAAAGGACTGACATCAGACACCATCAGGAGGAGCTGCAGCAGCTACTCCCTGAATATGGCAGCTGTCAGAGTGGCCAGACCAATAAGAGGTGTACCCACCTACAGAGATCTGGCCACTCCCTGGTCTGCGTACCTCAGAGAGTGCCCCCACTGAAATGCAGAGTTTAGTAAGCTCCCCCGACAGCAGGGAAGATGTTTGTCATCCTGAAGAGACAAGACGTTCCAGGTACCTACCCAGATGGGCTGGCTCAGATTAGGACCCAAGTGCTGCCATGCAATAGGCAATGCCTCAACACCACACCAGTTCTGATCCCCAACAGGCCTGACCCTATTGGCTCTCCGACAGTGTTCACTCTTCCGGAGATGGGGTTCCTGAGGACCTTCCCCCATCCCCTTTATAATGTGTGCAGCCTTCCTGTGGGTGGCTACAACAGAGATACTCCCACGGAGAGCAGAATAGAATCCTGTCTGTTTTGCCAGAGTTGTGTGAAGTTTTTACAGTGGCTGGAACCAACAGGAACTGGATAAGGAAGATACTGTATATATTTAATATTTCTCAATACACCCAATTACCTAGTGGAACCCCTGTGGAACAACATAGTGGTAATGTACAGTATTATGCAAAAGTCATATGCACTCAAAGGAAATGTTTAAAGCCATTTATCTGAGTAGCAATGGTAAATGTACTCAGAACAAAAAACAATTCAACATTAGAAAATATGAAAATTAAGTGTAACACAACATAAACTAACAGGTATTTCTTCCATTCTCAAAAAAATTATTGATAATCTAGTTGGATGGCTAGATGAACACCACTTAATTTCCCAAACTTCTCCTTAGGGACACCTCGACCATCACATGTATTCATTCAATTTCACCATCAGCTCAATTAATTCATTCATTTAATTAGTTTAAAAAGTCGATGAGATATTGATTAGGCACATGAGGTGGGGTAGTGATCGAGGATGGTTACTGGAAATACTGGGGTGACTTTAGGAGAGGTCTGGAAATGCTTAAGCCAGCACGCTTTGACGGACATAATATAAGAGTTTTACACCAGCATGAAGGTCATTTGAACATCATTTCCTTTGACTGCCTAAGACTTTTCCACAGTACTGTAAATATTACCAAATCCTCCAAAAAAACACAGCTACATTATTACTCATCCCAAAATGAGAAGATAATTGATTGCCTACAAGAACATTTCTATGATACCCTTAATGGAAAAGTTAAAAATGAGAATTACGCAATTCACCTTCTTCAACATTCAAGAACTTGGTCCTAACCTGCTTAGCAACCTCTAAGATAATGTCAGGCCATACAACCCTTCCCGGGATAATCAGCAGGGGTTAGACATTTAATATCTCCTGCCTTCTAAAACTACCTAGCTTACTACTGCCCCGCCTGTGATATAATACACTTTCACTATAGTTTCCACCACCTGTAATCACCCCTTCAAAGCTTTTTATTACAGCTACTCATAAACACATTTCATAAATTCCTCCAGCGGTCTTCTCCACACCCATTGCAATGCCCTAATAACCCATTCTAAGTCACTGAACGCATTGTTTTCACCACTATTGTAACATTTCATTCATTACTCAAGACATCCATCCATCTATTTTCCGTGTCCACTTGTCCTATTCAGGGTCTTGGGGTCAGGAGCCTATGGGCACAAGGCAGGGAATATCCCAGGACAGGACATCAACCCATTGCAGGGATACACAGCATTTACAATTTGGTATCTCCAGTTTACTTCAGCATGTTTTTGGACCATAGGGAAACCCCATGATAACATGCAAACTCCACACACATAGAGCCAGGGTACAGACTCAAATGCTGGTCCCAGTGATGTGAGGCAATAGTGCCAACCACTGCACGGTCACTCTCAACAGACACTCTCATGCAGAGCAAGTTGAACATTTCTACCACAAACAGAATCAAGTTGTCAGCATTGATGCTGGTTTTCGTCTCACGGGTCCTCGACAAAGTGCTCACACATCCAAATTTCTCTCTCCCCTTCTGTGAGCTGAATGAATAGCTTTTTGCGTTCTCAGCGTACTCACAGGTGTGTGTGTTTTTGGAGGTTTGTATTAATTAAACAATAAAGAGTAACATTAGTCACCTTGTTTCATGAAAAGCATTACGGGAGATTCTTCTACCTGGGGCTTTACGGGACCCCTATGTACATGTGTTTGTCTCCAGCTGTTGATTAATTAGCTTGTATTTAGCTGTTTATTGAAGCGTTGAATTAATCTGCATTATGCTGAATGCTGTTGAGATCTGGCTATAATTTTCAGCTTGTTTAATTAAAGCCAAACTTCACTTAGTAGAGTAAAGCCAGCAATGATCAGCAGAATAAGGTAAAGTGTAAAATGATTCCCCTCATTATGCATAATAGCATATATAATTTCAATTAATCAATGATGATAGCATTTACATACTTGGTAGTTTTTTAGCATTTGAACAGCCAAATCATAACATCAATCAGAAGATGAAAAAATTAATCCTGCCGAAAAATCTATTCAATGAATGCAAATTCAGTAATAAATAAATAAATAAAAGCAGTGAATTCTCAGCTGTGTTCGGTGTTATGTGGCTTTAATTTTGCCGTTTATTCAATCAGCACTGAAATCACTGCTAATTAATTAAATGCTTAGCTGAAATAAAAGTCAGGAAAGTATTCCACGAGCAGTATAACAAAGGTAGTCCTCAACCTTCAGTACAGGACAATTAAAATGAAACTCCTAACTGTAGCCTGATCTTGACTAGTTTCTCTAGTTGCCATTTATAACTCACTGTCTTAATAAGGTCAAAGTTGAGTAAGTTCTCAGAGAGTAGATTAGCAAGTTTCTTGCACAAGACTTGGATAGCACACATGAAAAGGGAAATATAGGTGTTATGCGCTAAGTCATGATGCCCCAGATGAGGGGACTGATGACGTGCCTGAGCAGAAGTGAGGAGAGGCAACCCAGTATGCACTAATGACCATTGGAGGGCAGTGAAGAAGCCAAGAAAGTAAGTAAGTGGACGAGGGGATGAAGGAAGGGAACTAGAGCAGAACATGGAGCTTTCAGAGAAGGAGCCACCTCTTCTCCTGCTCTCATTTTGTTGACTTACTAACAACCCCTAAGACCCCCATCCCCAGGTCACGCCACAACTTTCACAGTCCAGTAATTTATCACCAACATGGCTCTGCTTCATGTCATCCCAGTCTGAGTCTGAAGAGGAACTGCATCCACCTGTTATCACAACCCCCCCCCCACCCTCTATGGGGGATCAGAAACATAATGCCAGGATCACACAAGGGCAAAAAAAATGTCCCCTCTGCCTTCATTAATGCATCCAAAAGATGTCTTCCAGGGTCTCCTTCAATTATTTTCAGGTTCTCTTCCTGCCCTCATCCTCCCTCTTCACTGAGGACTTTATTTTTCCCTCTGGTCAGAAGAAAAGCCTTTTCATTGCTAGGAAATGACACCCAGCCAAGCTGCCTGCTGTCTATGTAGAAATGGCTGATGGAGGCTGAGGGTGACAAAAGACCAAGGTGAGCCACCTCTGCTGTCTCCCTGAAACGGAATAAAGTCCCATCCTTGGCAGCTGGGACCCCCAAGCTACCCTCCCACTTTACATCTTGCCTATAAATCATTTACTTAGGGGGTCAGTGTTTTTTTTGCTATGTTATTTTTCTGTTGTTTCGTCACTGCCATCATCATGCATCTCTCTCCCTATACACATATATTTCTGTTTTACCTTCTTTGCAAAGGGAAATGTTGGCCTTGTCTCTTCAACAATGACAATTTCCATTCACATGCCCTTCACTGCATGCACTGCGGCAGACAACATGCTTATATCAGGGCTCTCAAGTCTCATTTACTGACCACAGGACACACGCATTTCAACCAATTTACACACTCACACACCACACACTAAGATGTAAGGGATAACGGCCACCAAGGTGTCCCTTTATATAGAATTACTGGAGGATGCGCAGGCATGCGGAGTGGAGTTTCCCGTGGAGTTCGTAGCTGTCCCGAGTTATACAGAGTTAATATCCACCCACTAGTCAATCATAAAACAGCATTTGTTGTATCCAGACTATGATACATGTGATCCTGCTGCAAAAACATCATTACATGGTTGCCCACGAAGATGCAGACAGGGTGAAAGTGTAAGAGTGAGATCTGATGAATGCGATAGACAGGGCACTCAAGTCTCGTGGGTATTAACATACATTTCGCCCCTAATATAATCTTGCTCCAAAGTTTTGCTGAAAATTGAGAGCCTTGCTTACAGCGTATGTGTGAGATGTGTCTGTTTATTGTCTTACACTGTCTGCACCATGGGCGTAAATTACGGGGGGGTTGTAGCCCCCCCCCCCAATAAATAAAAACCAGCTAATACAACCCCCCCAATAATCATGTTTCCCCCGTAATGGGTGGAGACCTCAACCCCCCCAAGGTTCCAGCCAAAGTTACGCCCTTGATGAATGCATTATTATTTTACCAACCGTAAAATCTGATGTAAAAGCCCAGGTTTACTGAAAACTTATTTTAAATAATACTCCACACTATATTTGTTTATTCAAATCCATGGTCTAGTAGAGTTATGAATGTTAGTGCTCCACAGAGGTCACCACAGTGTGCTTTGGGAGCTCAGCTTGCTCTGTCACGGTTGCCAGATGCCCTGCCTGGACTTTCAGTGCAGCAGAAGCTGACACCCCTTTCAGAGGTGCTACATTTACAGGCAGGGAAGGGGCTGCCATTTGGCACCCAGCACCGCAGTTACCGACATGCCGACGGGGTCCGTTTGCACGTCCGCGCCCTTTCTGCCACGCACGTGCAGTTCTGCGTTATTCATCAGCTAACCCACCCCCTGCGGTCTTTAGCAAACGTTCTGCTCTACAGTCCTGGTTCTTGGCCTGGCTGGTCCTTGGCTCAGAATGTTCCTCTGGGCATCTGGCATCCCTCAGCAGAAATATATGGTTGGGTACATCTCCATTTACACATTGTTATATAATTCAATCCCATTGAGTCAGGGTTATAGTGGTGGTGGAGGAAGGCACACGCACACGCACACACACACACACACACACACGCACACACATGCACGCATTCATAGGCACCAGAACACATTTTGAGCTCAGGGTGTCAAAAGTCGGAACGACCAATAGACTTTACTGAAGTTCTTTTGTATCATCGGTTGCTATCAACAGCTAAGAACAAGATAACAAGCATGGAAACATAAACCGACTACAACCATTCTCACTGCATCAGCAACATGAACCAACCTGATTGCCAAGGTAACAAATTCCAACAAACATGCTGCCACACTTAGAAATGGGGAGCTATTGATCATGACGACTTAATAGCAAACCACCACATTTTGCAATTAAAAAATGCCTTGTGTTGCACAGAGACAGCTTTGTTTTTAAACAACCACAGAGATCATTCTGACACTGCACTACCACCAACAACCTGAGGGGGTGCTAAAGCATCCCTACCTCCAGCATTACTACACACTAGGTGCACACACACACAAAGCAGAGACCCTGATCCAGTCCCCCAGACCTGGAGGTGTGAGACAGCAGTGCTGCCCCCTGAATCACTCTGCCACCTCCCCATTACATTCCCCTTATCTCTAAAACTTTTGGTAACTCATCACTGCCTATTCTGCAAAGGGAGGGTTCTAATTTCAGTCCACATGCTGCGATGTTGTTTTCACATGACACCACTGTAGAAATAAAGCACATCATCACCTCTCTCCACTCTGTGCTTGTGACATTCCATGTAGTTTAACGAGACGCAACCACGGAGACGGGAGGAATTTGTTTCCTTGTCAAAAATAGCCATTCTGGATGCGTTGCTGCATTCCTATTTGTTTGGAGGGAGGGTACTTTCCCCCGGAGTCCGCAACAACCCCCACTCTTGTACAGCTCCGCTGCTTTGACTGCCCCTTGTGGTTGCGAAGCTGCCAAAGATGTCAGAATAGTTTGGTGTTAAACTGAAGAGTTTGCCCAAATGGGATCTTTTTTTTCAGCTCGTCTGAATATTTGAGACTGGCCAGAGAGACGGCCAGATGTATTTCAGTTATTTATAATGAGAGATTTTATTTATGTTCAATCACGTTTTATTCGGTGCTGCAGAGAGTTGTTTCTGCAGACTTTCCTATAAATGCTCTACTTCTCTCACTCTGCCACCTTCTCACAGGTCGGGTTTCGTTACCTTTTCTTTGGGTTAAGTGGCTGATCAAGTCAGAACACTAATGTGATTACTTAACATCAACAGCAGCCACTCCTGAGGGCCAACTAAGCCAAGCGGCATTTGGATTCATTCCTAGAACTGATTCCTGAAGTCGTTCATAGAAAGTATGCATTGTGAATTGTCATCTTGCTGATAGAAGGATTCACATGTATCTCTGTTGTGATCATGTTGCAGTCTGAGCCTGGCGTGCATGCTGTGCATAATTGCACAATATATTGCAGTACTGCGGTATCACAATGCTTTGCTGTTGCTAGGGTAGTTGGGTTCAGGTTGCTGTGGGCTTAATACTAAGGATGACTTCTTGATTTTATTTATCAGTGGAAACGTTCCAGAGTCAAGCTGCTTCATCTCTGCAGTGTGTCCTAACTGGTTCGTAGTTCTCTCTTGTCAGTAGGGTCTTCTTCAGTGTCGGAACTATTGTGAGGACAGGGATGGGTCACAAGCTTTCATATCAACACACTTCTGCTTATTTAAGATAGCAGCCGCCAAAATAATCTGTTGAATGGTTCTTCTCTGTTTGTGATTGCTCTTCACTTTTTTCTGAGCAGACCTTCACTTGTGGTTCCTCTCAGTAGGCTAGCTTTCGTTTGTTGTTTAAAATCTGGAATTATAAATGACTTGTAACTAAGGAAACACTAGTTGTTTTCTTGTTGACAGAGACGTTTGACATGTGTTGTCACAATGCCCGGGTATTTCTTTAGGAATTTTCTGGTATGTTCTCAGACTTGCTCCAGGTTCATCCACACCCCAGAGATGAGTGCATTGGCAACACTGAGGACAACAGAGCCCCAGTAAACATCAGGTCTCAAACTTGCAAGGTATCTCTAAATGTTCTACCTCAACAACCTAGTCAAGATCCACTGCAGGCCTGTATCCAGATTTTGTCAACTGAGGGATCACAGCTTTTTTTGGGTGGGTTCATGCATGTCATTTTACTACATGGTGGTGAGTCGGGACGGAAGCAAACAAATTACGTGGGGGGATTCAAACCCATAATTTTATTATGTGGCTACGTGCCAGGTCCACTGAATCCGGTTAGTGGACTGGCGGGGGCCAGTCGACCATGCAGTCCGGATTCAATTGTAGTTTGGTCTGGATGCGGAGTGGAGTTCACCATTTAGTGTCCACTGGTCTACAACATTCTGTGTTCCATGAGGACTCCATATCTCAGCTCCAAGTGACAGATGTCAGTCATCCTCAGTGGTAGCAGGCGACAGGCGGTCCTGCTGGGGGCAGATGCACAGTGGCTGGCTTCATGCTCAGTGGGACGGTGATGCCACGGTTTTCGCAGTGCGGGACGTGGATGGCGAAGCACAGAAACCACACATCTCTCTTTGTTCCCCCTGAATCGTGTCACTGTGTTTGAGGGGCGGGGCAGATAACAAGGCCCCTGTCATTCCGTCACACCCTGGGGTTACATGTGGCAATCCTCCGTCCGCCCAAGTGTTAAATTCCATCAGAAGAACAAAAAACTCCGCAGCAGAAACAGAACAGAGCACACACGCCATTACCGCCTTTGCGAGCACTTTTAGCTGATCCCAAACAACAGATAGTTAGATGTCTATTCTGCCATCTGGTGGAAAGGCAGCAAATAAGCTTACAAACTCATGGCAAACAGAGATCAGCCTCGAGGAATTACAGATTGAGTAAATCGTGTAAATTACTGCATCTATCCATTAATCCATCCGTTTTCTACACCATCGAGAGCAATTTGGCTCTTAGAGCAGGTACCTCACTGTTTTGTGTTTCTGGGGTGTTAGATGACACTGTTTATTGTTCTGACAGGTGATATCAGATCAGTTTTAAGAAGCAGTTCTTGTACAAAATCAGATGATTCCACAGCTGTACACACCCTGGTACAATGGCAAAAAATATACACAGGTGCAAAGTTTACCAGTTAGCTTTGTCTGTCTTTGTCTTCCACTTGCTGTTATTAAGGACTTGATTAATTTAAATGTCATGCAGTATTGTCCAAGCATATTGAAGAACAATCACAAAATGAATTGGACATCAATATTCGACGGCTTAGTCATTGGTATGTGTTTATTTATAAAACTGTGTTGGGTACTACTCCTTCTTATTTATCTTATTTGTCTTTTAATAAGGAAGCATGGAAGTTACAATCTTAGATCTATGGATGTTCTGCAATTTGCTGTCCCCAAAGTACAAACTGATCTGGGCAAAAAAGCTTTTAGGTTTCCGGCACCTCAGGCATGGAATAACTTACAATCTCAGCTGCAACTTCAAGCCCTTGTCACATTGAAGGAGCTCAAAGCCATGGTAGTATCATTGCAGTCTACTTTGTCTGTGTGTGAGTGTTTTATGTGAGCAAATTTAAGTGTGTTTATTTAATGTGTTGTTTATTGTATTTTTCTCTGCTGCTGCCTTCTTGGCCAGGTCTCCCTTGGAAAAGAGATCTTTGATCTCAATGGGACTAACCTGGTTAAATAAAGGTTAAATAAAATAAAAATAAATAAATACATCAGTAGACTTGAGAATGTTTCAAAGACTGATCGAATTGAGTTAGGAGTCTTCACGAGAAGCGGGAAGTTACTGATGGCTGTAATCACACATACATGGAGTCATTTGACAAACATGTTTTGTAACTGGAAATGTTAACGTCTCACTTAATAATGTACATTTGACTTGGGATTAATTATGCTTTAAATATATACTGTAATTATAGCTACAAGCAATATGACTCACTGAGCAATATATTTATTTACAGTGGAAAAGCAAAATGCTTCATTGTTTGGACAAGTGGGACACAAAAGGGCACAAAGGGACACAAAGGGACACCAGTGCAACCTGGCCCTAAATTTGGGTCTGACCCGCTAATGTCCGAACTGTGTAATGGTGGTGGTGGAACTTACATTGCAGTAACTCACTGGCCCTCACCTTCCTTTCAAAGCTTCTCATATGGATCTGAACATATTGCAGTGATTGGCAGTGGCGCAGTAGGGGCATGGATACCCTGGCACAATCAGGGGGCAGCATTTTACAGGGGCCCTCGAATACAAAAAGGCAGGTGGTGGGGCCCAAGGTGACATTTTATCAGAGGGCCCAGAATTTCCAGCTATGCCCGTGATAATCGCAGTGCCAGTGGGAGGCTCTGCCAAGCATCACTGCTGATAATTTCACTGTGTACAGTACAGTGATGGTGCAGGATGCCTCCGGTCCCATTTTATGAAGTAATTCTTCCTAAAATCACACATATTTAAGTTCCTTAACAAACACTGGATTCCACAGAATGCAATGACTGCTTATGTGACCAGCTGTAAAAAATAAAGTGTTAACTAAAACCTTCATCTTTGAAATATTTTCACCTAAAGAAGAACATAAAGCAGTATTAGGTACTGGCAGACCATAGGGCAATACTCTCCTCTTCTGAAACCCAGCCATCCCTTATGCTATAAGCTAAAAGCTGCTATTCGCGTCACATGTTTCACTATGCATGTCCTACCTACAGTCCATTTGTGGTCAGGACCTGAACACCCTTAACACATGAGGGATATCCCTGGATCTTACTCTAAAGTAGGAAGTACAGTCTTAGTCCAGGCATGTATGTCTGGGCACCCCCTGTCTGAGAAATTTATCGAGGTGGACCGCCCCGGCCCCGCAACAATCACAAAATTATTTTTTCTGATTGTGGGGCCGCTTATGGCCCCTGAAAAGGTAGATCCACTCCTGCCTCAATCACGCGGTTATTGTTGGGTTTTAGTCTTTGTATTTTGTATTCCATGCTAACAACCTCGGCAATGCCTGGGTTTTTAAAGTGATGAAAGAATATGGCAAATCTGACTGCAGAATGGGATGAGGGTTGGTACAGGAGTGAAGCAGTAAGGACTTGTCTCAGGTTGTACTCTCTCCCATATGGAAACGACTGTGCTACAATAGATACTTTCTCATACAAAAAGAACACGATGTTCGCTATTACATTTCTCCAAGGGCGTAACTTTGGGTTGAGCACTGGGAGGGTTGTGGTCTCCACCCATTTAGGAGGATCCAGGGGGTCGTATTAGCTGGGTTTGATTATTCTGAGGGGGGTTACAACCTCCCCACCCCATCCCATAATTTACACCCACGCATCTCTCTGTCAGCTCTGCAGTTGCCAGCCAAAGGCTGCCTTTAAACAGGCAACATGTTTATTTTAGTATTCAGTGTAGCGAGTGTGGGAGGGGCCGCCAAACCTCAGTGGTTTGGGTGGGGGCAAATGCTGCTGTCCAGTTTCCGCCCATAATCAAAAATGATGGCTAATGGTTAGATAAATGGGCCGTTTTTATAAAAACGCTGCGATCTAGACAAACTGCTATGGGTAACTTCAGATCATTGATCACCATCCATGTCTCTCCTTTATAACCTAGATATATTTGGAGGGGAAATGACACGTTGTCACATACGGCTTCAGTATTGCGGTCTGCTCAGCTTCAGGTGTGTTGTTTCATTGTATATTTATACGCAGTTAATTTATGTCTCTGAATTGCCTGTAGTGTATGACTGTACCTGCCCTGTGATAGACTGGCAATCCAGCTAGGATGGATCCCTGCCTCAGCTTTATGCCGCCCCGGGAGCCTAACCATGGAAAACACAATGAAACCATAAATTTATGATTTGGATACATGACGGGAACAGATGACTAAAGACATAAGTCACCCGGCCCACGCTCACGCTGTGAACCTCCACACAGCTCACTGGCTCTGGTACCACGGGGCATGCGACACTCACGGTAAACACACTGGGTGACTTTGAGGAAAGAATACAGGGTATGGGCTGATAGCACATTGTTCCAAGGGGAAGGACACGGTCAGGGTTGTACTTTGCTGTTATTCTTATTCAAACACGGCGCTGATTAAACAGTGAGCTTAACTTCTGCTGCTCAGAGTCCAGCTTTTCAGTGGGGTTGCTCCTCAGCTCTGCCTTTACAGCTCCTCTTGTGCCTGATAACTGTAAGTCCTTCACATAAATTTTGCTCGTTTCCAGACGGTTTGTTCTTAAGCAAAGGCTGGTCAGTATGATGTATGTTTGAACCTGCGATTCTAGGCCTGTACTGAGTAACATGTACTTGTGACAGCTTCTAAATGACTTTGTCTTGCTGCTTATCTTCCGTTGGGCAGCAGGGTATAAACCTCTGGAAATGTTAAAGTTTTTTTTTATCCTTAAAATATGTCTGTCAGTATATTACCACGCTCCTTATCAGTGTGACAACCTGCAGATTAATTTTGGGGTGAAATAGCCAGCAATGCCTCTAATAACCAGCAGGTGGCACTACAACCACTAAAAGAGCCCAACACGCTCAATATATTTTAATTATCACTCTTTTATTCTCTCAATGCCATCATGACCTATTTAACTGTCCGGATCTGCATTCACACTGCTGTTTTTGAAAGAAATGGAAGCCACGCTTGCAAACATGACGCAGCAGCTGGGTGATTTGCTGGGCCGCTCACTGAGCCAGTACTTGGACCGCTGGAGACTAAACGTCACACAGGCGCAGCAGGCCCTGAACCAGCGGCTGGCAGAGGAGAACTTCCAGGATGTCATCTGGTACCTCATGGTGATGATAGGCATGCTGGCCTTCATCATCGTGGCCATGCTTGTCAGCACAGTCAAGTCCAAGCGTCATGAGCACTCCGGAGACCCTTACCACAAATACATCGAAGGAGACTGGACCACGGCCCTCAATAACCAGCACAACAAAGCCAGCTACCTGAAGTCCAACCCCATTGCCCAGAGCTACTCTCCATGACAGGTTCTGTATGCAGTTTCACATTGGCTTTGGGACATCTGAACTAATCTGATAAATATCACATGAGTAGACACACAGTTGTAACAGACCATACCACACCAATGGTCCAAAAATCCATGCAAACACAGCTGACAAAACTGGAACTTCCACTATGAACACATTTGTCCACTGAGATGTTCAGTCAGTCTTCCTAAAAACTCTCCTCTGGTAAACTGAAAATTTCTGAGGTTGAAATTTCACCACAAGCAGCTAAACATTTTCAGATCTGCATGCATATGGGGAAAAGTGAATTTTAATAACTTGTAAAATGATTAAAAACTCTATGGAGCTCAAACCTCATGATACAGTCCAGTTTCATTACTAGATGTTCGGAGCTCTGAGTCAAGTGCGTTGTGTTGGGGGGGGGGGCGGGCTCAGCCTCAGCTACCGTGTCACATGATCACATAGATATGTACTTCATTTGGAAAATAACATTATATACCCACAGTTACTGACATAGAAATGATTCAGCTAATAAGGACAACCCATATCACTGTGTTTATGCCACGTTGGCTCCTTGTCAACTGGAAATTTAGTTTCTTAATCATCGTACAGTGAATGAACTGCTGCAGCCTAGTAACAGATAAAATGGGATTAAAAACAGCACGATGTGGCAGAGGTATGCTCAGACTGCTGGGATTTTCCCAAGCTTGTTTTTATGGTGTGTCGTGCTCAGTCATCCCCATAGAGAGCAGCAGTTTGTATGTGGCCAGACTCATCAGTGGCCCATCCAAGAAAGTCACATTTACAGAATTAAAGGGCACTTGGCAGCCCCATGACCAGCAACGCACTTTCATTGGCTGTCCGAGTCCTCAGCCACGCCCTCATTCCTGGGCAGACTGAGCAGCTCCTGGATCCTCTGCAGGTCTGAGTTTTGGTCCTCTCCACTGCTGCTCATCTGACCAATCAGGTCCTCAGTCACATGCAAACGGGCATTCCTGTGGGGATCCACACGGCAGGAAGCGGTCAGTGCCTTGGGTGTCGAACATTTCACTGCAGACTAATATCACAGAGTAGTTTCAGGCACGTACCATTCTTCCACTTTCAGCTGGTACAGCTCCCTGTGCTCTCTCCTTCGCCTCTCCCGAATGGTTTCTCCCGCCAACTTCTGCATGGCCATAATCAGAACCCCTGCAGGTACCCTGCAACACATTGACACATGTCGGTCAGATCTTTCTGTCCAAAGCAACACGCAAGCAATGCAGGCAGCAGATAGCAAACAGATGTTAAGCGGCCAACTGGACAGCTACTGTAGCTGAGCTGCCAACGAAGGATGCATAACAACTGCAAGTCAGCACTGGAGAAAGAGCTAAATAATACAAAACAAACCACTGTAAAGTTATTCAGAGACACTATGGGGACTTAAAAAAAAAAAACAGTATCCAACAATAACCATAAAGCAATTGACAGTCTTTGTCTGTGGTCTAGCGTTTTAAAGGAGATTCAAATCACAAAAAGAATATGTAATCT
The DNA here is from genome assembly GCA_026777045.1 of Hyperopisus bebe. Taxonomy (NCBI): domain Eukaryota; kingdom Metazoa; phylum Chordata; class Actinopteri; order Osteoglossiformes; family Mormyridae; genus Hyperopisus; species Hyperopisus bebe. Next base: position 44,343,412 of record JAODJW010000001.1, on the reverse strand, counting down.
ATGGAAATGTGTCCTCGACAGCAAAGCGTGTCCACAAACAGAGCTCACCCCAGCATCGATCCAATGAGCGATCCGGCAACCAGGCCCCGCAGTCCCAGGCTGAGCCTGAACAATCCTCCAGTGACAGCTGGGCATACCAGAGACAGCAGCTTGGCACGGTACAAACACACCACAGAACCAAGGTGGGGATCAGGACAGGAACACGAACTCACCCCCCGCAGCAGTGTAGTGGCTGATTGCATACTCATCCCTGTACACGGACAAGCCGGTGCTCACGGTGCTGCCCGAACAGAGAGGACAGGGACAGTGAGCGCAGGGACCAGGCAATATGAAAAGGGCTACAGGGCATTTTTACCTTACTTCCTGCAAATAAAACTCACTTGAAAAGGGTGACGAAGGCTGCTACTCTCCAGCTCCACCTCCACCCGTACCTGACAAACCCGCGGATGGCAGCGTTGTGAGCCGAGCGCTTAGACAACGAAACACAACCCGGTTATGACACCACCACATTAACATCTGACATCGGATTAACCTTGGGGATCTGCCGGTGACCCATCGGCCTCTCACCCCCCGCACTCACGATAGCGTCCACACGGCTGTGAAACACCTCTGCGTGGCTCTGCTGGATGAACCTGTGGCGGGCGAGTCGGGCGGCAGGGACGCCCCCATACACCATGCCCAGAAGCGCAGCGGCCATGGCGCTTTTCAGCACGTTGGTCACCTCCTCGGAGTACGACTGCGTGTCTCTGCGGTGAGACGGTGAGAGACAGGTGAGCCGGTCCGGCCGAGTGGACACTTTAGTCCGCAAAGCGTGCGGACAGGGCCGGCCACGCCGTCACTCACTCCCGGTGGAAGAGGTCCTTCAGGCGCTCCCAGCCCGTCTCTGGAAGTTCTGGCTTCTCCAGACGCTGTGGCAGAGCCACCTGCATTGGCTCCGCGGCTTCGGCCGCAGAGACCCGCGGCAGCAACCGGAGACCTCCGATCAGGGCGAGGGGCCGCCATACCGGCCGCTGACATCCAGACTCGTCAAGCCGCACGGCACTCCGCTCGGGTGTCTGACTATGAAACTGAGGTGACATATTAACATTCTAACACATCACCTGCTAGAGGACCGCAGCAGCGCTGTAGCTCGATAGAGCACCGGCGACACGCCGACCTCCAGCGGAAACCCGACCTTTATTCCGTGTCATCGAAGTTGACGCAGCGGCCTCTAGAGGTGGAGGACCAGCCGCGCAGCATGACCGTAAATCAAACCACATCCCATTAGTATGTTTTGTAAACAATCAACCGGCGTCATTTTTATAATGCACTAATACCTGGCGACGATAAATACATTGTTAAAACCCACCAGTGAAGAACAGAAACGATCAAATTACAGGCATTTTTAACTTAAATGTTTTATTGTGAACACATATCAATGCATCAATCTTCAAAATGCTCATTCTGGTCCGGATCGCGGAAGGGGGCTAGAGCAGCACCGCACAGCATCTCTCTCTCTCAGGTTTGTACTTATATCTTTGTGGGGACTCTCTATTCATTTCTATGGGGGAAAAACTAATCCCAACATGACGACCTTAACCCCTACCCAGCCCTAACCTTAACCATAAGTAGCAAAAAAAAATAAATGATTGATTTCACAGATCTTTATGGGGTCCTGAAAAATGGTCCCCGCAATGTCAAAATAACAGGTTATTACATTGTGGAGGACATTTGGTCCCCTATGTTAAATCCATGGGTGTCATTCATTTTTCTACTACCACTGGTCTGTGCCCCAGATTCTCAGTGTTACAAAAGTGATTACAGTTACCTTTTCTACCACTTCTTTGCCGTTCGCAGGTTTTCAGATCTTGGATGGCTATTTTAAGTACAGTTGGATATACTGAAGCAGTCTATCGTCATCCACAAGGGGGCAATAAAATCCGTCTGAATCCAGCATACATTTAAATGGCAATTAATCCGAAATTAAAAGGAAAAAAAACCTTTAAAAACAGAACTATGTCATATTTCAGACCAAAGCACTAAATACATAAAAAACTATTTAATCTCATGTACCTTACACCTTTACAAAACATAAAAAACAAGGGAACAAAAGACATGTTTGGTTCTTCAGTTGCTATTCAACGACCATCTTAAGTTTAAGTTCTTCTGTAATTGGAGAAGACACTCTGGATGTGGTCCTCAGCTAAAATGCAGACGCTTGGCCTGAATCTGAGTGGCTCCTGACCAACTGTCGGCCGTGGGTGTGTGACGCTCACAGCTCTGTGTGAATGGTCTTGCTGAAGATCTGGTCGTAGGCTGTGTTCCTTTTGGGCTTATATTTTAGCAGACGGCCAAACTCAGTGAGCAGTTTCTCCCAGTAACATGATACATCTTCCATATCCAGGTGATCCTGGATGAACTGCTGACCTCTGGCGGGAGAAAGTGGACATTCTGTATTTAAACAGGGAACTTAAGACACTGTACAGTGTCTAGATTAAAACAAACCCAGCTAGTGCTGGGAATCTGCTAACTAATCACAACAGGAGCACCATAAGACCAAAATGAAATGTCCCTTAGATCTGGGGTACCAAGAAGCATTCGAAAGCCATCTTTACCTTTTAGCCACCTGATAAGCAACGTCATCGTTTTCTTTTACAAACTGGAGCAGCTCTCTGTGGAAGTGGGACATGTACAGAAAATTATGGGAAAACACAGAACAGCGAGTCCTTCACAAAGGTGAACCAACTACTGTTAGGCTAAACATGGGACCAGAATAACTGTAAAGAAAGATTAGAGTGTGTTTACGGAAGCACTGAACCCAGCCCGGTCGTGCTGCTAATACCACCCAGCTGGAGCGGAACAGGTCAATTACCGGACGTCAGATAGGTCCTGCTTCACAGGAATGTAGTGGACCCAGGGCTTAAGTTGGGGATAGAAGAACTCCAGCCATTCGTCACCCACGTGCAGCACCAAGGAGCCACAGAGGAACAGGTGCTTGAATCGGAAGCTAGCAGCTACCCCACGGAAGTTGAACAGGTACCTGCGGATAGAAGTGGCCGAGGAGTAGAACGTTCTGGAGGAAGGCAGTTATGAGCTTGTATGATCCAATGTACTTTTGGAGGTTTACTTCTAAATATTTTTTTGTCCGTATTTAAATATTTATATAATTAATATAAACATCGGGAGGTCATACTTGTATCTGCAATGATCCACCAGGGGTATCTCCTTGGCTGGTGGTTTGCCCAGTGTGTCCTGGTAGAGGGTAAAGGAGCAGATGTGCATGATTACGGTTTTTCATTAATAGGGGCTGATGAAACCTAGAGCTCCTCTGCAGGGAACAGGCTGGAGTTGTCATGGCAGGAAAGGCTTCACCTTCTCTGACTTCCAGGCCTGATTTTTTGTGTATTCTGCGTCCACCAGCTGAGGCTCCTCCCGCGACAGCAAGATTAGCGGGTCTCGCTCCGAACTGGTCCTACGGATCACACAACCGTCGCACGCTCTCAATTCAACATCGGCAATCAATTCACGCAACAACGAATCCAACGCTGCCAATTATTGGCGTTTGATGCCGGTCACGCTGTGAAGCTGAAGACTATCAGTGTGCTATTCAGTGTCTCTGAAACCACTGGTCTCTCCATAATCTCTTGGGCTCAGGCACAGAACAACACAGACCTTGATCCCCTGAAGAAGCCTTTTGATTCCTTCTCTTTCCATTGCCACTGTGCCGATGACCTGGATGGGTGAGAATGATCCCTCATTGTCTTGGTAAAAGTGCAGGGCTGTTTGTCTGACCACAAGCCTCTCATGCAGCAAGATGTGTGCTATGAATGGAGAATTCTGATTGGCTCTGCTCGCCTCTCCAACTCCTCCCTCATGAGGTCCCAGCGACCCAATCCAGTGGGGTATATGGGCCACACTGCCGGTCCACCTTCCCAAAAGGTCCAGGCAGGGTACATAATGTCATGGAAGTCCCGAGTCTAGAGACAGACGGTGCAGAGTTTACCAAGGAAACACTATTGCACAATAAAGGTTCTTTGCACGTTTGGTTGTGTTGCGTGGCACAAGTAGTAGCGCTGAACCTGTAAACTCTGGTAGACGACCACATGCATATATGTGACTGTTTACCTTACTGAAGGACATGACAGGCAGGACTGGATGCATCCAGTGGCGTACATGGGGGTAATCACGCACGTTAATCACCATCTCCATGTCTGGCAAGCGGTCGATCACCTGCAGGATAAAATGCTCCACACCGCTACACCTGCAGAGATATGGAGAGAGAGACGTGCATGGCCCTGTGTCATCCTGAGGCACAGAGGTCCAACGCCGGGAAATGCTGAGACACGCACACACCTTGCTGGGAACATGCAGCTCTGCTCACGGTATAGTTTCTTCCCGATGACCTGGTAGTGTGTCCCCACGGCCCGGCGCATGGCCTCCTGAAACACCTCTTCTGAAATTCCATCCCGGAACGGATGGAGATCGTTTTCCAGAACCCTGAGGGGAGAGATACAAGGCATGTGGGGCGTGTCCGGATAAAGTCCAAACACATAAAAACAGCTTTTTTTTTTTTTTTTTTTTTTTTTACATCCAAAGGCCAAAATGTGAATTAATTTTGGGAATTAATCACGGATGTTTGATTTTGAACTGTGTTACTTTAGTGTCACACATTGATCTTGTAACATCACCGACTATGTTGTCTTAATTTTCCTCTGCACTCCCTGTTAATCCAGGAGAAAGAATCATTTTCTTATAGGGACATCTCAGTGGAATATGACTTATGCACATTTGATGCCTCACACATTCATTGAGATTTTAAACTGACCTCATCAATGAAAACTGACAGGTCAAGGGAACAAGACAAAGCCAAACAACAAGCCAAAAGAGTGTGACAAGGTGACTGTGCTGGACTTCGCTGCATACTACCCGAGATGACAGCTGCAGTTCTGCGGGTTACAGGGCTTGTAAGACCGAGTGGCTTCTGTAATCTTATCCAAGTAGTTTTTCCATCGTCCGCCTTTTGTAAAAACGGAGAAAACAGTGGTGTAGTTATCTTGGTAGGATGGTATATCGTTATACATATTAATGCAAATACGCACTTATCCTCCGATTGGTATGCATTTCCGCAAGTTTATAGATGGGTATAACGGTAAATACAGGTAGGTATGTCACTACCTATCTCTACATCTCTGAATGCTCTATACGGCCAATTAAAGTAGGTCGCCAATTACGTTTAGATCCTAGGAAGACTATCATCTCCGCCTGCCCGGACAAATTCTTTGGCATATCTACGGCAGGACAGCGCATCCGTTTAGGAAGAAACATGCATGCACATGCACCCCGCAGAACATGAAAAGTGAGTCTCAACTTTCTTCTACTGCCACGTCCAGCTGCAAACTTTTACGCACTTTAACTGCGCCACAATTATCAAACCGATTAAACCTGTTTACACACCATGCCCCATTAAATAAGTGAATTTTGATCGCGATGCTCTTTACGTGTCCGTACTCTTTCACAAAGAAACCGGAGTTACAATGCTACCCAACTTAGCCATGAACCACACCAGCAAGTTTGAACGGCACCGTAATACAAAAAAATGCCACAGGAACGCGTTACCTGTCTCTGCTGCCCTAATTCCAGCATAGCAAAAATGTAGTATAAAAAAGGACAGCAGAATCCAGTGTGGTTCCATTTTTCTCGTAGTGTAGGATCGCCTGAGCAAAAACCGGGCTCGGTGATCAGCTAGTAGAGCCTGTGTGTCTCGCGGTAAGTACTTTACCGTATATCACAAAATATATTCGCAATTCCTCTGTCCAAGGAACGATACTTACATTGGCTTTTATCTTTATATATATAGCAGACACTTCTATCTAAAGCGACGTAAAATCGACATTTCAAACATTCATGCTGTCAAGGAGTCAACTAGGCATAAATGCAGCTATGCTGAGTTTACAATGAGTGCCCAGGTACAAGTGTAAACAGTTTTGGAGCAGGAGATACCCAACTACACACCTACACAATAACTAACAACAAACCAAGAATCTAACAAGACTATTCAAAGTCCAGCAAATGCAACATAACAGCATTCAAAGAACAATCAAGATAATAAAATAATTCATGTAATAGATCAGTCTTTTCTTGAAGATAGAGGAAGAACCTGATGAGCAGACAAGAGAATCATCTAGAGCAGGGGTGCCCAACTCCAGTCCTGGAGGGCCAGAGCCCTGCACATTTTTGGGTTTCCCCTCATTTAACAC
>JAODJW010000001.1:44309658-44327352 GCA_026777045.1 Hyperopisus bebe | reverse complement strand
TAGATAGATAGATAGATAGATAGATAGATAGATAGATAGATAGATAGATAGATAGATAGATAGATAGATAGATGGATAGATGGATGGATGGATGGATGATAGTACTTTATTAATCCCTCGGGAAGGTTCCTCCGGGAAATTTAGTTGTTCAGATTGTTCAGAAGATAATAAATTAGTTGTGCAGTGTCCTTGAATGACTGAAAGAGATGCAGCTTCTGAGGGAGGGAAGAACCTATGACTGGATCAGAGCCTATCCCATACAGTACCATACAAGAAAGCCCATGTAATATAGCGAAGAGGTGCGACTTGAACCCCAGACCCTACATATGTGTAACAACAATTCTGCTCACTGAACCACAACACTGCCCTGCAAGAAAAGCAAAAGAGCACAAAATATGATCCTTCATGTCAGGAAGCTCCAGCAGCCTCAGGATGACATACAGAATGAAACCCAAAACCTTATGTGTTATATTTTAACAGCAGACTAGATAAATACACAAGCACATGCAGGAGCTGATGAAGATTAATGGGATTCATTATTTCATCTTCAGCCATACTGTAGGTTTAGTTAATCATGCCCTATGGTTACCCACCTGTGGGAAGGTTCAGCCATCACAGTCTAGCAGGCACAGGTGTTTATTTCATAACAATAAATAAATGTAACAAACTCATTTGTAGAAACATTTCTCAGAGTACAATGGAAAAGCTGACCTGGGAGACCAGTACAGTAGGTGTGGAGCAGACACACCTAGACTGAACAAAATACACAAAAAAAGCAGAAGCATCTGTGAAAAGTTCACAATACTGTTCTTTTCATAATACACTTGATTTTCGGTTGCTTGCATGCATGGTTTTTTAAGTAAAATTGTCTTAAAGCTAAAAAGCAATACTTCTGCTTGCCGCTTCCATACTTGGCTGACAGATGGCGCTGTGTACTGAGGTATTCCAGGTCAAAAATACAAGTTACACAGGTTTCATATTGTATTGGCATAAACAAAGTTATGCTATGTTTCCTCCAGTTCTACAGGGGGAGCTGTCATCATAGACACATATTTTGACATGTGCCCTGAGCCGGAAGTAACACCACGCAACAAACTTATAGCTATATAAACAGGCTATATGGACAGCCTGGCTGCAGAGCTTGGCACGCTGTCTGGTGTGTCTCATGGCTGATCTTGATCTTGTAGTTTTCCATGACCTGTTTAGTTTGCGGGTTTCATGGTTTTGTTTCAGTCCTTAACCTTACACCCCGTGGTTGTCCATTTCCCCTTTCATTTCTTGACCCTCCCTTTGCTTGATTCCCATCTCCGCAAAGCAGGATTTCTTCATTAGCCAGATTACTTAAGCCAAATGTAAGAATTATCCAATATGAATGTCACTTACCTCTCTTCCTATTGGACAGTTTTTACGTTTGGCTTAAGTTATCCAGCTAGCCAGGAAATTCTGCTTTGTTAAACACTCTTCTGGTTTGCCTCTGTCCTACTGTCACTTCTGGTTCCTAATTAATTATCCTTGAAGGCCCTGCCTGTGTCTCTTGTGGCATTTCGCAGCTCCTGGTGGCAATAATCCAGAACCTTGAGGCAAAACCAACAGTTGCTATATGCAATAAGTCTTGCTTGCAAAGAATCCATAGCACAGCTTGGGGTGCCTGGTGCCAGTCCAGTCAAACACTCTCTACATTTTGGTCCTGCAAGCCTGGCATCTGGCAGGGGCACTGAACAGGACCCTATAACAGATGGATAACCCAAAACTCCCACCCAACATGAACTCGACTGGGCCCAGATGGAAGAAGACTTACACAAAGGGCAGCCTGTGTCCCCCTCCCCTGCTATATACTGCACGGGGGGCAGAATTACCTGCTGAGGGACACACCCTCACCTGGGCTGTTTCACCTGGCCTGCTGTACCCTGCCCCCAACCTGTGCTGCTGTATCTGACCCGCCCCACCCTGGCCCTCAGCTGGGCCTGTTTTGGGTCGTCTCCATGTTAGTGGAGTTTCAGCTGATAGTGTTGTGGTTCTGAGAGGACCAGGTCCAGGTACGGAATAACAAGCAAGCTGCAGCCTACTGCAAAGTCACATGATTCCCGGAACACACACACACACACACACACACACACACACACAGAGTGGAAACCTCTAATCCTAACCTGACGACCTTAACCCCTAGCCAGCCCTAACAATAACCATAAGCAACTGAACAAAATATGAAGCTTTTCCCATGTTTTTACTTCACATTCACAGATTTTTTTAATAAAATTGAAGTTATCCAAATGGGCACCTGAAAAATGTCCCCAAAAATAAGGATGTTTCAGGTTTTACCGCAATTTGGGGACATTTTGGTCCCCAGATGTAATCTATGCAACCTCCCCCCCCCCCCACCCCCCAAACACACGCACACGTATCCTACACTAATTACTAACGAATTAGAGATACAAACAATGAAACTCCAGCTGGCCCGTTTTGATCAATTTTTTTGAGCTCATGACATGATGTGTAATGCTAATCCAAAGCTACGGCGCGATACTGTATAATCTATCTAAAGAAAGAATTTCGTAATATTTCCTCCGCAAGTCAGATGGCGTTCATGTTCGCAGCCTGATCTTATACTGTGACCCTGGCCAGTTTCAGCGCACAGAGAGAGAAAGAAAAAACCGAAAGAGGAGGACCTGAATTATTCATGGAGGTGGGGTTTTAGCTTTGATTGCCCGGTAGAACTCCAGAGGCATTGGACGGTTTAACAGAAGGATGAAAGGGGGGGGAGGCGGGGATCTTCACAAGAAACTCTTGGAAAGGGGGGTAGAGAGGTCAAAAAGGGCAAAATCAGGGTATTTATCCCATAAAGTGGGTTATATATCGGCTACATAAATGACATATAACATTTTAATTAGTAAAAGTCAGGGTCTGTATTAACAGTGTGAACCACGCTCTTATTATAAGGACTTAAAAACCGTTTTCTATTTGCAAATGGCGTTACGCAAAAAGTCGAGGACACTTTCATTTCGGGGGTGATGTGAAACGTACGTAATAGACACCCACTTGAAAGATCTCCGCTATAATTTTATTAAAATCTGCCCAGGAGGTGATTTACCACATTGGTGGGCGTAGAGCCGGTAATATCTGCACAAAATAGTAAAAATACGTTAAATAGACGCTACAGCCATTGATAAAAGCAGGACCAAGAGTAAATATTGTAATAATAGAAAATCAACACACAGTGTTAAATCAGTTATTTTGAAATCATTTCCACGCAAGACTTAATACGTACGTATTGCATATGTTACAGATAGGACAACTAATTAATTGATTATGTTACAGTTTTACCAACCACAAACTTATTTAGAACAGTGTTGTAGGCTACCTGGAAAAATCGTACCAGCTGCGCTCTGCATTAACTTCAGTATGTGGCAAAACCTATTTTCTGTTAGAATCTGCACCTGATTTCGCGATTAATCGTCAATGCACACCTTCTGCGGCAAAGAGCGATTGATCATGAGGAGTATTTTGCAACACGGGCTTATTTGCTTGTTCATGTTGTATGGGAAAGCGACAATGAATCATGCTTGTTCTTTTACACGTCTCCGAAGTTGTCCATCTGACACATGCAGATGCTCAATACACGAACAAATAATGAAATTAATAAAGAATTGAGACGTGCGCTGGTACATAGGCTACAGGTTGGTGTCATTGAGATAAAACAGAACACCGAGGGAAGTGTGTGGGCAAAGCGTTTAGCGTCTACAGTGAATACAATATCGCAAATACAATATCACATGACTAATTCGCCGATTTTCAGTGAGGTAACTGTAAAAACACGACTTTGCTGATGGTTAACGGTTAACTAGCTAAAATAAACACAATTAAGACAATCAACACAATAAAGTTTTCCAGAAAAATTGCGCAGGAAAAAAATGACCAAAAAATGACTGTTTTAGCAGAATTGCAGTTAATCTAGCCCTATTGATATTACGCTTTATTAGCAGTGCAACAAATAGCTTTGGTCAACGAACTGTCCCACGGCAATAAATATTGTGCAAAGCTTCACGCGGCCAACAGAGGGCAGCTGCACAACGCGTTCTCACATCGAAATAGCATTATTTCCGAAACGGGACTGATAATGACATTCTCTAGTTGCCGTAACAGTTTAAGGGTAATAGCTCGTTTAAGAGTTACACTTAACTTTCGGTGGTGTTAATTCAGTGTGTGTTTGAGTAAATGTGCAAGTATTCTTGAGAATTACATTCAGCAATTCCATTGAAATAATGGAAAAAAAAAACATCTTATTAATTAATGCATTTATGTAACATATATTGCTTAATTTCTCAAACCCACTGGGGTTATAGAAGAATAGTGCTTATAAGTGTCAGGGATTCATTAAATGGTTTAAGGCAAGATACACCAAGAAAAAAATAAAACAAAATTTACGAACATTTGCGTCACGCCCTGTTTCTTCAAATATTTGCAGCTTCAGTGTTTAGCCCACTTGAAATTCTACTGTATATGATCCTTGATGTTCAAAAACTAGCAAAAAGTGTTTTCCAAGCTGAGGATAAATAAGCAGACCCAAGACGCAGTCTCAGAATTATAAATCCAAATTTGGCTTCCATATTTGGATTTATAAATCCAGAAAGGACTTTATGTCCAGAAAATAATGAGCAATGCTGTCCTGCACCTGATAACCCGTCTGTAAAAACGGAAATGAACATCCGTCTCTATATTTTTCACAGTAACAAGGAAAAACGTCTTGTATAGTCAGATGGCTGTGTCATATATTGCCGGGGAAATGCTACGCCTGTTCCGAATGTGCGTCTGAATAAATCACCGTGAAGCAGTAAAATAAATCTGATTAATACCGCGTGGTAGCGAGATGGGGGCTCTGCGCTTCTGCTTTTCATCAGAATTTGTTTAACGCATTTCCCCATGCAGATGGCTGTCACCCAGTGTTCAAGGTGAGCCCACGGGATCATTGAATTTGGGTGTCCGGGAGATTGATGCGTCTTTCCCGCAGACATTTAAAAGATCTAGACAGGGTTTAGGTGTTGGGTGAAAGGGACCTTAAGGGGAAAACGAAAGAAAAAGTGAAAAGAAGGGAAAAAGAAAAGAACAAACTCATTATAAGCGATAAATGCTAACGTATTACGTAGGTTAACTGTACATACAATGCACAGAAATTCACCAGTACTTCAAAATGTTTTTCAAAGTGGCTTTTTTTCCCCAAAACATTATAACAAACTATTGCATGTGAAGTGTAGGATGTTTCGGTGTGACGAAAAGTCTTCGTTATTAAATCAATTACAGCAACAAGCAAAAGCTGTCAAGTTTCCGCTTGAGTTCCTGATGCTGCGTCTCATGTAAACGATCACGTGACAAACAACCCTGCGCACCCGCAGCACGGACGGTGTAATATTGGCATCGTGCGTTCAGTAAAAAATAATAATAAAAAAAACACGCTATACTCTCAAAACACAGAAGAAATGCAAAAGATCTTCGCGAAAGTGTTGGAAACCGCACACGGGAAGAGCAGAAAACAGACAAAGAGGCGGGAGAGAGGTTGCAGTGCTGGGGGAACGCGTGGCACCACGTGCCTGGGCTGTGTACCGTGCAGATGGCTGGAGCGCTGGGGTGAATGGGTCAGACCGCCGTGCCGCAAACGGAGGGAAAGCGGTGCCTTGGATTCAATGCCACGCTTAATGAGAACAGACTGGCTGCTTTTCTCTCTTTTGCTCCTTTCTCTCCTCTCGGCCCTCCTCCATCTGCCAGAGACAAAGGGCCGTGAGCTTGCGCCGGCCAGGACCCTGCTGGTGAAGTGGGGAGGCATAATGCAAAACATCCCTCGGGCCGCATTACAGCACATGGATCTGCTTTTGTGCAGCAGCCCCCCCCTTCCCCCCCCCCACTCCACAGACTCTATGGCGCAACAAAACCTGCGCGTGTGCGTGTGTGTGGCAAGGCGGGTCACTCCTCAAAAATAGCCACTACAATAAGTAACAACAATAAATAAACGAAGGTGATGATGGCGATGAAGACTATGGTGACTTTGATGATGATGGAAATCAGGAGAGGTATACAGTCACTTCCCCTAATGCATGCTGCTCTCACTACAGAAAACATATGGCCACTCGTATGTCACACTGTAAACCTTATGAGGACCCTGAATAGAAGCAGTTTGGGCTGTTTGCACTTAGAACCTCCGTTTACATGAAAGATAAAGGCTGCAGACCCAAATAATAATCCAGCCCTTTGTATACATGATGACATATGGTCAGTAGTGAGGCTCTGGCGTCGCATAATCCTGCGTGAAGAGCGCAATGTGGCTCCCCTTTCACACACAAACACATATGTGCTGGTCCCACTGCCCGCCTGCTCAGCTCCCAGTTACCTCTCCGCTTTTGTAAAGAATACAATGAATGCTAACGGGACAAACGGAGATGAATCTATGAAAAAGGACAGTCTGTCCATAGAGCATTCTGGGAAGATGGCGGGGGGGGGTTATTGGCTGAGACCGATGGTGAAAGAGCAAATGGGTATTTTCAAGGAATAATCCTCACATGGGATACAATGGAGAGTTCAGCAATAGATCAAAATCCTTCATTTTCAGTTAAATCTACTTCATTTATCTAACAAAAAAGACATTTTTTGACTACTACAATTGCACTGGGGTGAGTGTAAAGGTAAATGAAACAATGTCCATATAGCTGTCAACACACGAAGAAACATGTTGCTGTAGATAGTTATTTTTGCAGACACATCCAGGCTGCGTCTTTCCATTTCCTTCATCTAGACACGTCCTCTCGATTTCCTGCCAGATTTCCTAATGTAAACATGGATCGCCTGCTATTTTATGGAGGCCTATCCTACTCTGGTGTTAATTCAACTCCCATGTAATAATCTCTAGTTGGCCCAAGGGGTCAGAGGACATAACATGTGATTTTATTGGAAGTTATAGTCAGAAGTATTACAGCCCCATCCTTCCCCAGAGATTCATGCTTTTCCGCTTAATAGCACATTGCCGTTCCTCTCTTGGTTGTGATAAACCACTAATTTTAACTGCGGTGTTAATTTCAATTTTCTATGCCATGCCGGTGCTTCTTCTACCTATGGGGTTTTCGGGGCGTCCAAAGGTGCCCGATATCAGAGCATCCAAGTTCTACACTTCACACCAGATCACGGGTTTGGCACAAAATGATTCCCTCATTGATTTCTGTATGATTACTTAGCTGGTCTTAGTCACAAAACAGGAGCCACAGTCTCCTGCTAGCTTCATAAGATTTCTGGGAAATATTTGCCTTTCCAACATCAATCTAAGAATTACAACCAAGAACGAAATGACAAAATACTAAAATTGACATTCTGTTTTAATCAAGGCAAGATTTACCATTTGTTTCAGAGTCAAAATTGACAGGACAAGTGGATGACTGAAAATATATACAAATGTGCATATATAACCAATAATCAGTAGATGAGATCTTATGTCTTATTTCTGACAGAGTACGGATCTTAAAGGATGTGTGTGTGTGTGTGTGTGTGTGTGTATGTGTGTGTGTAGAATCACACCAACTATTTTGAAATGTCTGCAGATGGAGACACACTGGAAGTGTCCACCTGTCAAGCCAGGCCTGCTGTTTGCAGGCCAAAGGGGGACTGTCATGCTGTCATGGCAACCCCCAAAAGAGGATGAAACCACCACCGGACAGGAACAGCTGAGAGCGCACGGCATAGTGCGAGCCTGAGAGAAGGCATATACCTGCTGACTCCAGTTACACGTTTCATCACAACTTCCACAGTTCACAGCTCAGATAGTAGTTTGCGCATAAACGATTTCACTGATTAAGATGTTTAACAACGGACGTGCCGATTACACAAAAAACTTTGCAAAAGTTTCTTGAGACAGATGCAACAGATTTGTGCTGCTTCCATCTTGGATTCAGATTAATTGCATAGTATACACATTTTCTGAATTCATGAAACTAGACTGGGTTACTTACTCGTGGAAGGAAAAAAAATCTCTGTGCTTATTTTGCAGAAACCGACCACGCTGTGTCATTTGAGGGCTTATATAGCGAAGTATCAGCAAGATACAAAAAGCACATCCACATTAGAGATGAAATGTTATTTAAAAGTGTTCTAAAGTCACACCCATACACCGGTTTGCCTGTTGCTGCCGCATTTATATCGCCGGGCCGTCGATACACGCCGATGGATTTTCCCGAAGGGGCATCGCAGTGAAACAGGCATCTCGCCCATTACTTAGGCTAAAAACAGATCTGGACCCAAGAGAGACCAGAAGGCTCATTTCTGCCACAGAATGTATTCAAATTACCGCCTAAATGTCAGGTTCATTTTGCCATCACCATAAAGGCTATATAATAATAAAGGATTAACAGCTACCGAATGAGTTATAATAGCAGATAAAATACCATCCGGGAACAAAGGGGCCGATTTAAGCTTGGCTGGAGGGATCCAGAGGTGCTCTCAAAGTTTATAAAACCTTGTTCATATTATTTAACTATATTCTTTGTTCTCTAAAGACTAACTACTAATATACGCCCTCCGCTGTGCCTCATTTAATAGATTTGTCATAAAATGAAAACGATGATAACGTTACCATAGTTGTATCTAAGGGTAAGCTAAGTAACTTGCTGGGGGGATTTCTGTGCAATGCCTAGGTTAATTTCAAAGCAGAACTTCTGTTTATTTATCTATCCATTCCTCCATCATTTTTGGTAAGCGCTCTTCCGGTAGTTGCGGTGATCCAGCAAACTTGTACGAGGCTGCATGGGTGTGTCACTGGTCCCTGGGGAGGAGGGCGGTCCATCGCCTCTAAAGAAAACATTAGGTTAGATTTATTTAAATTTGTACAAACTACGGAAGTGCAAGTAAAACATACATACACATACATATAATTCACCATTATTGAGCTCTGTGACGATTAATGGGACTTTATTGCTTTGCAAAAATAGTCAAAGGTACCAACATATTAAGTTGTATGAAGACAACGTTTTATTTCTATCATTTTATTTCGCGTTCGTGACGAGATCTGACGGCAATCTAATTGACTTCCGTTAGTTTTAATGAACTTAATTCGTAGCCTATACCTATTTACAAACTGAATAGTATTAATGCTGAAGGCACACAGCGGATTGTGCGTTGCTTGGGTCTACGTATTTCTCCGGGTCAGATACTTATGCTTTAGAAACATTTATCCAGGTTTCTCTAATTTTTTTAGAAGTGCAATCAATATTTTTAGGGGTATTAATGTATTTGCGGTGTTGACGGCAAGAATACTATGGGATGCAATTAATCTAAAGTCACGGCGTTAATGATCTGAAGAGGAATATTTATATGTGTATCTGTCAGCATTACACTGAAGCGCCATTGTCTCGTTTCCAGAGCCCGAGAGTCTGTTCGCTCTTAAATGATTTGCCCTGAGGGTGAAGGCTAAATGCTAAAAGGTGCGTGTGTTTATTGTATTAAAACCCGTCTTATCCTCTGTAAATATTTATGTTCTGTTTAATGTCATTTTGCAGCTATTATTTATTATCGCTGGATTTGTTGTTGTTTCTGATGAATAAGAGTAGCCAAATACTTTTCACTACCTTCCAGTTTCTTCACAGCTCCTCTCGGCAATTTTGCATGGCATAAATTTCGATCTCCCTCTTTTCTTTCCCACGGGAGGTGCCAGACGGCCAGTAATTTGGTTGTCTTGGCTCGTCTGGACCAACACCTGCCCCCTCTCTGGGGAAAGCGCCTTTCAGCCAAAAGCGAAGAGGAGCGCCGCACACAAGGATGGGCGATCTCTCTCTCTCTCTCCCTCACTTCCTCTCTCTCTCTCTGTCACCCCTTTCTCTTCCCTTTCTTTTAGCACCTTCGTTCTCCCTTCCTCGCCTCATTTTCTCTCATTCTTTCTTGCCTAGATGAGCATGACTTCCTTCAAAGTTTTTTATCCTCTGATCGCTCTGACGTCGGTAAGCCCGTGAGAAATTGTGACGTCACGTAAGTTCGTGAAAATAATTTACATATAATTTTAGCTATCTGGGATATCAAGTAATTTTACACTTGTCATGGGAAATGTTTTATAACTTGCATCAAAGCCCATGCTGATGTTCGCTGTACTTTACATGTCAGAGCAATTTCCTAATATTTTACTTAGGTAGTTGTGGAACTACGCAATGTTGAAGTTGTGGAGACAATAAAGAATAAATAAGCATAAGTGATCATATTATTGCTTTCACTCGAATTTGTGATATTTGCTAACTTCATTCGCATTAATAGCCTACATGCAAAGCTATAGGCCTACTGTTATATCTGTATTCAGTTGCAAAGAAACACGGAGTCGCTCATTTTTAAATATTTATTTTTCTAAACAACTTACCAATAAGATATGAAAAACCGTGTCCGGTAGAAACCAGCCGGAGGCTACTCGGCTAAACGAAATGTGTGCTACAGGGTAACGAATACACCTTAAACCCCTGAAAATACAAGCAGTCTTTGGATGCTGGATATTCATATCACTATAAAATTAGATCTTGTTTAAGAGGTTCAAAGCAGAGCGGGTACACAAATAGAAGACTTTCTAATAACATCATGTAAACAATAGTCATATAAGTCAAACATAAGCCAAAAGGAAATCGTTTTTGGTCGCAGCACTGGGGATCTCGCCGTGACGTCACATAATAAGGCGCTCTCTTCTGCATTTTATCTCTGTCGTGGTGCTTTACAGCGACAGCACATCTCGAAAGCTAAGGTTTTAAGGGGGAAAATTACGTTTTTCTTATCATTCCGAGCCCCCTCCCCTTAACTCTGAAAACTACAAACGTTGATACGATACACCTAAGGGCGCTACTCAAAACGAAGTGCTCTTTTTACGGTGGACATTAAAAAAGAAAAACCGTTACAGAAATAAACGTCATGACGTACAGAAACATTTACGACATATCAACAGGGAGCTGTCACTGAAAAGTGCGATTGAAGAGCAACGTCACTTTTTAGTCAAACATCATAATTTGAGATATAAATAATTATAGGCCTACCTAAATATAAAAAATTACAATACATACATACGTTAACAATTATCTATAAAAGACATTGTCATAAACACAAGAAACAAATCGTAAATCAATAAATAAACGAACAAATAAATAAACAAACAGGCAAATAAATAAATAAATAGATAAATATTTTAAAATAATTAAGGTCACGACTTGAAACAAGAAATTGGCACTTACGCGAAATTCCCCCTTTAGGAAGGAAAACTTCATATTACACACAAATAAGCAGCTAGTATACTTTAGTTTAGCTTTAAACGGGTCATTTTGTCGTCCAGGGCTAGTCATGTATCTAAGATACTTACAGACTTGTGAAAGGCGCTACTGTTATTGTATAAACGTTTTATACAGTACGCATATCTTTGTTTTCTAGTACACACAATAGATAATGTTTTATTAGCTTAAATTTTTGCAATATCGCGTTTTAAACCGAATTTTCGTGTCTTTTGCTTGCGGATTGTGACTAGATTTGTGACATTTTGCAATTCAAACTAAAATTTCCGTGAAAGTTTGTCCTCGTGCTTCCAGGTTCCAGGTTCTCATACCCCTCCGGTTGTGGAAGCCCCACGTTGGTCAGTTGTAATAATAAGAGCATTCATTTACCCATTGTCTTCCAGTTTTTCCCTTTCTTTCCGAAAATGCTATTATTTTACACTTTTCTTTATTTAAAAAAAATCGACTTAAAGTCTATTGAAACTCTAAACGTCCAAGACGTGATTGAGATACGATATGTAGCATATTGCCAGCCGGAGGATCTCGATCTTGGAGAGCTTCTTGTCCGGCGGCAGGGTGGGCAGCAGTTTCCTCAGCTCGGCGAAGGCCACGTTGAAGGCTTCCACGCGTATCCGCTCTCGAGTGGCGTGGGCCGAGCGGTACTTGGCTGTGGCACGTCGCCTCCTGCGCTTCTCCTCCCTGCTTAGAGTCGGCGGGGCTATGGACCGCGTCTTCCCCTCGGCATCCAGCGCCTCGTCAGACACACACCCGACCTTCATATCATTTATTATCGACTCGGCATCTGACTGTCCCCAGTGCAGGTCGGAGTCGGGTTGTTCTGGACTCAGCATCATTTTCAGTTTGTTTCCCAACTTAAATGCGGAAAAGCTGAAATGGAACAGCAACAGTTTTAAACAAACTCTGAATATAACTGAAAGCATAACTGAAACTTCGTCGTGTCAATAGTGAAGGTAAACACTTAATGCACGATTAAAAGTGGAGAGATGTGAACGATCGGTTTGTTTAACGTAAATATTTGAAAGCTGACCTATCATGACATTATTACTGTTTACGCAGCTCCGTTAACTTATATGGTAACCACTTCATCGTCGTTGTTCATTATTTTGAATGAATATATTAAAAATTCTTTTAATTAAACACTTTTTCTTAGTTTGAAAATGAATTCATGGTATACATTTGTTAACAACAGTACAGTGTATGCTGTATAAGCGACAAGCAAAAAGAACACATGAAATCAAGTTTGAATCATTTGCGTAAATCTGAATAACAGAATTACGCACAATCAGTGTAGCATTTTTTAAGTATGCAAATTCATACATTTTGTTTATTATACAAATACATATATATAAACATATACACACACATACATAGACATACACACACACACGAGAAACTTCTTTCGGAAGTTTCTTATTTCGATTTCGATATGTAGTTCCACGTTCAGAATACTCTAACTTACTAACCTATTCTGAACTCTTTTGTATTTCTGGATGAAATTCGTATTAAATCCAAAAACACATAGCAAGCAAGAAGGGCGTATAACACGAACAGAATCGGAAAACACTCAGGAAAACGTGGGTCAATCTGTTGCATCCTGAAAAGGTTGTCAGCTATTGATATCGGATATAATTAGTAAGACGTGCAATACTGTAAAAGTGTTTTAAATTACAGGCCGATACTATATATATATACTATATATACTAAGTATATATACTAAGGAGATATATATATATATTAAGGAAGGGTTTTCTTCTTTAAGTCTTTTTCATTTATACCACGGAGAATTTCTCTCCTTTCAACATTCGTTACACAGAAACATTCATGTGGTAACTAAAGGAATGCGGCTTATTTCTGGACGTTAACACGCGGCTGTTTGCCCAGTGATTTCAACTCACCGTAAGACGCGTGCTGATGACAGAAGCCAGATCTTTGGAGAAGTTACCTGGGCGGCAGGTCTTAAGACACACACATGAGCTGGCTTTGGGATCTTTTACAGTGGCACATCTCGAGTATCATAATAACACTCTCCGTGGAAATGCCACATCATTTTTGCTTAAGGCCTTAAATGTGCTTTATATCAAATAAACCAGAATAATCTCTAGTCTTCGGTTTCTTATTTTCAGCTATACGGGTTTTTGCACTTATTGCATTTGTTGATTTTTTTTTGTTCTTGATGCTATTTTTTTTTTGAGTGAAGCAAGTCTGAATGAATGCTGTCTGCTGATTTAAAATCTTGTGAAAGTCCTGCCTGATGACTCCGACTTGGATAACAATAGGAGATAACCGGAGAGATAACATCAAAAGCAAAGTGCAGATATTTCTCAGTTCTTCTGAAGGTGGGAGATCGGTAAGGCTTCATTCACATTCACGCATACCGAAGCTTCCTTCTGGAGACGAACGTAGCTGGAGATTTCTGCCTGCCTTCTCGGCTTTGGTCTGCTGTTCTTCAGTCCAGTTTGCGTTCAGTACAGAGCAGAATACTAACCGATGCTCCCTAATAAAGAGCAATAGGAGTGACGGAGGGACGGAATACATTTGTGCAAACGTATTGTCTGCCTGTTTTCAGCCCCCCCCCCTTCCTTCTCACCCACTACTCCCTCCCTCCGCCTGTATGTCGGAAACGGGCACCAATCGCGCGACTCCGCCGAAGATAGCCTATTGCAGGGCGGATTTCCTTTTCCTCTTATGTGATAAATAATAATTTAGGAATACTACTTTGCATTGAAGACGTGCAAGTCAGGCGCCGAGAACTGTCACTCGGCGTTTTATTGACGTTGTCTGAGTCAGAAGTATTTGAAATTCTTCTGACTATAATCAAACTGGAAATTATTTTTTTAGACCTTCATCTGAAAGTTTTACATTTGTTGAAAAGTTTGACAGCAGGGTAAACAGTATATGGCGGGGTTCATAGCGACATGCCTTTGACTAGTTGAATTGCTGGAAGGCTAACCGATAACACATAACCACCCGATACCAACAAAATACAGCAGCAAACTCCGCGTGGTAAAACGTACCGTCAGGTGACAATCTGCGTGTTTTAGTTACGACGCCAGGGGGCGCTGTCGACCCCCCCCTTCCCCGTGTTGTTCGACAGCGCTCATTCCGTATTGTCCATTGTATTTAAGCTGTATTTGTGTGCGTCATAATTTACTCATCTGTCATTACGTTAAACAATTAAAGGGGTCAATAGACAAATGGATGAATACATTTTATTTTCCATTCAGAAATAGGTTTATTTAATATAAAATGTGTGATCACTCATGGGACCACAGATGGTCTTCTGGGTCCATACAAGCCATTCACATCTTTATGAGCCTGCTGTGTAAGTGTCCTATTTGAAATTTTTACATTTGGGATCACAACACAGATTTGTGAATGTGACTATCTGTTTGACTATCGGTATGTTTTTGTATGTTATCTGTCTGCGTGTGCATGACTTTCTGTACGAGTGATTATCTGTATGTTCGTGACTATCTGTGCGTACAAATATCTTTGTAGTGAGTGACTATATTTGTTATCTCTGTATATGTGTGAGTATATTTGTATGACTGTCTCTGTGGTGAGTGGCTGTACAGTATCTGTATGTGTGTGACTATCTGCGTGTGTCTTTCTGGTTTAATGTGATTATCTGCGTGCGTCTGCCCAAAGCTTTATGCAGACATATAGCTCTATTTATCTATGCAGAATTTACACGCTGAATGAATTCCTCCCAGTAGATTGATTATAGGAATGAGCAAGACATTCCTATAATCAGCAAGTCTTTGACATGACTCGGTCGGACCTGGGGCCGGGTGACCTCGACAGAGACACGCTGGCTGTGTAGCAGCTGTCAGGTTCAGCACAAGGCTGTTCCTGAAATACTTCTCTGCTTGGTATATTTACTTTTGTATATGAAATGATGATATGACAACGAAACGATGCTTAATTTGCCATTTACGTAAATGTGATAAGCCACTTTCGCATGTCTCGTCTTGACTCGTTTGAGACATACACAGATATAATATCCAGTTCAGAGTGAAGCTTTGGGTCCAGCCTAAGGTGGGACCATGTCCTGGGCTCAAACACTGGACACAAAGACTCTGCCATCTGATCATCCATAGCTGATCTCGTCCTCTTAGTCTCTTATAGTGTGTCTCTTACAGAAGATCTCCCAGTGAAGGTCTCTCTGTATGTCTGTGTCTGGTCTGTACATGCTGTCCCTCTGTTGCCCTCCTTCACAGTCTGGTTGTCCCTCAGCCTGCCCCCCCCTCACCTCCATGCCCAGTGGAGCATGCACCCCCCACCACCACAGCTGGTGATGGTCCGTACAGAAAATGGGGGAATTTGTCACCTTGTCACCAGGTGGACGGAAAGCTGCGGAGGTCTATGTGTGTGTGAGAGTGTCCGGCTGTGCACGGCCGCCCCTGTGTGTTTACGCTACAGAAAGAGCCCTCACTGTCCTTAGCTGTGGTTTATCCGCACGGGCTCTGGGTGAGGTCGGCCCTCAGCAAACGCCTGCCCTCGCTTGGCTGCATTCACACTTTCAGTAGATAGGTCACCTTTCTTGAATTTCTGCAGTGGTGTTGGGATGACGCTTTGCCTGTCATACCCTGGAGAAATGATGTGATATTTTCTGGATGCAACAGGGAGGAGTGAAGATCATTATTGTTAAAATAACCTGGAACAAAGAGAAGCAAGGATCTGCAGAATGCTGGTGTGTGTTTGTGCTGATGTGTGTATCTGTGTGTGTGTTCATGTGGCAGCCTCCCCCCCCCCCTTTATGTACATTCTCAGGAGTCAGGAGGGACCCCAAGTTTATCCAGAGGTCATTTAAGCTGTGGTTTTACATTCTAGGTACATTTCAGTCAGGCAAAGCCCCGGACACCTCCTTTGGGGTCCTTCACTCTCACACTGGGACAGGCTGTCATTCAGGCAAAAGGGGGTGTGGGGGGGGATCATGCCGGCTGGGGTGTCTCTTGAGGGGCCTCGAGCCTGGGGCGTTTTCTCTGTGAGCGTGGGACAGAACCCCCACCACTGCCACTGTCATCACAGCACAGACACACAAACAACAACAAAAACAACTGTCACATGAACACAAACAAACTAAATTAGTACTCATACTAAAAATAATCAGTGCAAGAAAAAAATTAAGAAATGAAATGATACACGATTATATCATACAGACACACAGTTTTCCTTGCTATAATCACCCTTTCCCTCCTTTTGTCACTTAGAGGACTGGAGTTTCCAAAATTGAAATGAAAGGTGTTTTTCTCACTGTCTGGAGCAGAGGGAATATTACTGAGTTGTCCTTAATGTGATAACTGGGACCGAAGCGGCTTTTCCAAAGAAACGCGTGTCTCCTGAGGACTCGGCCTCATCTTCTGCGGTGAAGCTCAAAGCGCTGGTGAGCTGTGAGGACCAGGGGAATTGCGAGGTGGCACTGTGAAATCTTGTTAATTAAAAAGGCACAAGGCAGGAGCCACTACGTGCCTGATCACAAGGTAGTTATGTTGTTACCGGGAGAAAATCGGGCAGACAAACCCACACCAGTTACAGTCATCAACTCCTCTGTGGGACATTCGCTGCTTAAGTCTGTTATCTAAGATTTTGAAGAAGCAGAAAGTTGTCTGTTGCCTTTGCTACGGTGAGTCGTGTGGGACAAACTTATAGAGCATCGTCCAGGTGCTGTAGAGGAAGCCAGTCGTTACTTCTGTGTGTGTGTATGCATGCAACTGCGTGCTTGCAGGAATGTGTGGCTCAGGTCTGCCTGTTCTATCCAGAATCGGGGATGGATCCAGGTGTGTTTGTCCAATCCTGGAACAGGGGAAGATCTGGGTGTCTGTTTCTGTGCGCCTGCTGCATGGTGGGATTGGGGTGCTGACCCCTCCTGGTAATTAGCTGGATGACGGCCGACCGTTCACCTGAGTGTCACTATGCAGGAGTGTTGAGGTTGGCAGGGCTGCTGGGCATCAGGTGAGTGTGGACATTTCGATGGAGGGGTTATCCTTCTATGTCGGGCCAGCCAGAAGCGACAGAGTCTGTGTACCATCTGGAGTGTGATGTTGTACCCCCTCATCTCAGTTCACTCGCTGCCTGTCTTGTATGGGTGTCTACCTGTCTTTGCAGCCATGGGGGAGCCTTCTGTTTCCTCAGCAGGTCTATTAGGGTCTCGCCTGACAAAGAAACAGCCCACATGATTCTGATTCCTGCTCCACTTTCGTTTCCCAGTCGAGTGACAGAAGTTCATTCACTGTTGGCCTGTCGGGGTCCTTCAGTGAGGTAATTGCTGACCGATTGGGTCCCCGCTGGACATTTTGGGAGGTATTCGACTCCGGACCCAGACCAAACCTATCATGTTGGGAGCAATTCGAAGCTGTTGTAATGTGTCTGTCGACGTGTCTATAACAAAACTTAAGAGATGCCTAATTATTTGCAC
>JAODJW010000001.1:44295168-44309558 GCA_026777045.1 Hyperopisus bebe | reverse complement strand
CACCCAGAGGCCTCAGGAATTGTCTTACCCCCCCCCCCCCGCCCCCATGATACATCTAAGTAATGAATCCAGATTTGGACCTATTATTTTTATTGGTAATGAAAGGTGGTGGTTGAGTGAAGATGGGGGGTGCTCTCATTTCGGGGGGGGGGGGTGAACACACAGCATAAATAAAACTCTTGTGTACTTAGAGAAGCACTGGTGGACCCCTTAGCTGCAGATTAGGATGTTCTGCAGGTGGAGTGCTCAGAGACTGCTAAGGACATGGGAAGCATCCGGAAACATCAGCAAACATCTATTTTAATTTGTTGAAAATAATGTTAAGAATGCATTTTGAGTTTTATTGAAGTTTCCTCCTGGTTTCCTTCCTTTTCATACACCCCCCCCCCACACCATGCATGCCCCCTCCCCGGAGAGGGACCTTGCAGGCAGGTCACCATCTGCTGTCATCTTCCTCTCTGAGATTCTGCTTTCAGGTGGCTTAAGATCGATCAGCACTGTCGCTATGGCTACGAGGGTCACAGAAGCCAAGTAAGAGGGTAGAGGGAATGAGAGTGACAGGATAATCAGGATATAAAGAAATGGAAATACAGAGTAAATGGAAAATGTTTTCACTCTGTTGGCTGGCGGTAATTTCTGATTGATTTTTTTAGGGCTTATTGGTGTTTAGAGCTGACTATTGATTGAGGACTGCTATCACTAAATTATGATACTGGTCAACATCTGGGTCTGATTTTTTTTTCCCGGTATAAATAATAATTCAGCTTTTTTAAGTCAAAGCTTTAGGTTTTAATGAATGGCCTGGATGTGTCTGCACATTTGTGTCCCTCTTCGACACCGCATGCTTCGACATGAACGTCATGTTACAGTTGCCTGTGTCCCAAGCTGTATCGGTGAACAGTTGATAAACCCGCCCCCTCCCCACCTCAGCTCATGTAGATGTCAGACCTTGGGGGGGGGGGCCACGGTTGCCCCAAACTATCCTATGGCATCTGCTTGTCCATTTATAAGCGTAAAGCCAGCTGTTGGTTCTCAGTCCAGTCTGTGGGCTCTTATTGAACACATACAGAATAATCAGACCATAATTCACTTGCCTGCCCTGGAGCCGAATGGCTTCTCCAATAGAAATCAAAAAATTAATTATTCTGATTTCACCCCCCCGTACTGATATTTTTGTAATGGAGATACGCTGAACCTCCGCTCTACCTCTCAAACAAAGATCCCGACCGGCTGGATGAGGCTTCTGCGGCTGAATAGCTAACCACTACGTCAATGTCGGCCTTGTTGAAATTCATTTGCTGCAACAACCATTCGATTTTGAGAGAATCATGTGCGCTCCTATTTCATTTCAGTCAATTCATAAGAGTTATGTTATAGTAAAAGTATACTTTGTGTAAGAGGGTTAGAGTGTGTCTTAGTTACTGTACACTCTGTGTAACTGGATTAGGGTGTGTTGTGGATGATGTATTCTCTCTGTAAGAGGATTACGCTGTGTTAAGTTTACAATCAACTCCGAAAGGGTGTGTTCCATTTTCTAGCCCTGAGCTTGGTCATATTCTAGAAAATTCATCTCACATCACAGGAGTACTGCCCAAAATCTAAGCCACACAAAAGGGCAAATTTGTTCTGCAGTCACTGCTCAGCCGTGGATATTATCCATCATTTGCAGAATGGATCCAAGGCCAGCTGCACATAAGATGTACTCTTCCAGTGCCCATTGTCAGTGAATATATCTGACTTGCCCAGTAATGCTGATGTATGTATTGTTGTAGGAATAACCACCAAGCTGTTAAACTCTATATGGCTGCACAGGAGTACAGTGGAGACCTGAAGATCTCATTCTTTACTGAAACCTCCGAATGCTTAACGGGGGGAACCACGCCAACGTAAAGGCACCATGGCCAAGTACATCACAAAGGGGCTAAGTTAGGATGATTCCACGGGCCCCTAAGCGACAGGTGCCTTAAAAAATTTGGAACATAATTCGACTGGTCTGGGTTGGGGTCCAAAATCTCTAGTGGCATCGGTGGGCAGGGTAGAGAGGATGTGCAAATGTACGAGTAGGGGGGGTAAGGAGGGTCAGGCAACCAGCAAAGCCAGTTTTGAGTACATCTCCTCATGGTTTTAGAAGTGAAGAATGTGTCTGTATGTAGATCTTCAGCCAGCCTTAATGCGCAGTGGGAAGTCCTTGATCTGTTTGTGCCTGCTAATGACACCGGCAGCACGCACTCTGCAGCTGAGGTGACCTCAGCGCATTGAAAGGACAGGACTGGACTTCAGCTGGGCAGAGATTAAGTGTCAGTGACTTAGGGATGTTTGGCCTTAGGGGTCACATAGAAACCATAACGTCAGCACTCTTAGTCCCTGCCGCCAAAAGTCTTACACCTGAGGGTGGCTGTTTCTGTGCCTCATTAATAACAGCTGACACTGGCCAAAGAGATCTATCTCAGCCCCCTGTTTCAGACACTGAAATCCACCCCCCGAGTGTGTGTGGGATGGGGGGGGGGGGGGATTGAGAGTATCAGAGAAGGCATCAGGTCAGGCAGACTGTGGCCGATTGCATCACTGATTCCAGTTCTGACTTGGAGCCTCGTCTGGTGCTGAGCATCATCACTGATTGGCCAGTTTTTGGGGGGTCTTTGAGAGATTTAATTCCATTCAAACAGTCATTATCACTTATGTGATTGACTTCTTCACACAGAGGTGTGAGTGCATACGGCTGGGTGATTATGTGTCAGTTTATGTATGCGTTTGCAAAGCTGTTTCTTTAAGTGTGCATGTGTCCTTATGAGCGTAGAGATGGACAAGAAATGCGAGACAGAGAGGCCAGGAAAAGTATGAGAGACAGAGAGGATGGAAGGGTAGAGAGCGAGGGACAGGAAAAGAGAGCGAGAGAGATCGGGTGGGAAAGGGGACACAACGGTGTAAAAACAAATTAATCATTTGTTGGTCATAAATAAAAAGATTCCCCATCCAATCCTAATTAATTTGCCATCAGTAAAATACGCCAACACTGTAATGGAAACATATCATTTAACAGACAGCAGGTGGAACGTGCCGTTTCCCATAAACTGCTCCCCGCTGTCATTACAGCTGAATCAATGTGAAATCATCATGAAGCCAGAAACTGCAAATGAATGTTAATCAGAGCTGTTAACGTCCATTACGGATGCCTGTTCAACCACAGAGAAGGCCGCTTTCTACTATTGTTGTCTGTCGCAGCAAAAATGCTTTGAGGAGCTTGTTTTATTAATGCAGAAGCAACGTAGCGTGAGAGAAGGTTGGAGGTAACAGACACCTGTGGACCTGGAAAGTCCTGCAGCAGCTGCCCCAACTTCTCTCCCTGCCTTCACTTTTTCTGCATCTGGAAATGCAGGAGACCGTCTGTGCAGGGAGTTATGGAGATTATGGGAAATGGAGTGTTCACCATATAAAGGGAATATGGGAAATACTGTGTACATAGGGCAAGGGGATTATGGGAAACAGCGAGTAGAGGGAGTATGGCAATTACGGGAAACAGTACACGAGGACTAATAGCATTGTGGGAATGTACAGAGTATAAAGGATTATGGGAAATGCTGTGTACAGGGGGTAAGGGGTTAATAAGAAAGAGTATATATTGATAATATAAAGACACTGCATTCCAAACCCCCGCCCCCCCCATCCTCATTAACTAAGCAGATGTCTTGCACATGCAAGCAGAAATCTGCGTTTACCCCAGGGACAGAAAAGAGCAGTACAGCAGCGTGTTTACAGGTAGAAAACACTTTAAGCTGGGAGAATAACAGAGGGCTCCAAGCAGCAGTGCAGTCCCAAGAGAGTCGCCCTGGTATCCTGAAGGATCAACTGTTTCACTGCAGTCAGGTTCACAACATAGCTATCTGGAATATACCAACTGCTGACCTTCATGGGGTGAACCAAGAGCCGTTCAACTGGCCTCACAGCCAACCCAAGGTGTCTGTGAGCGTATTTGTGTTGCCTCTGTCTCATTGGCACTCCACCCTTGAGTGTCACAGAGAATCTGTTCCTAGCTTGTGGTTAATGGCGGAAAGTATGAAGAACCAAGCAGTGCTGCATATATATCGTTTCAGCATCGTCATCATGATGCACACGTGCAATAATCGCGTCACATTTGTCGGTACTGCATTCTGTCTCTTGACACACCACCAACTTATTTGATGCACTGGTAGGTAATATTGATAAATAATTACAATTTCTATTTGGCTATAGTTTATTTTGGGTAATTTCATCCTTTTATTCTTTTATAAATCACTATATTACTCACGGATATCTCACATTTTGCGATGTGATATCGTGATATGATATCGCACACCCATATAAGTGAGTTTAGGCACAGATAGTATGTACATTATCCATTCCATTGGATAATATTAATTTACCAGACAGGTATTTTTTTGTATCCTGTTAACTCTATAAATACTGGGCCCCCTTAATCTGCCAGGGTATCCATGTCCCTCTGGTGTCTCTGCAGTACTCAGAGGGTGAGAGTGGAGAGGAAAGCGAAGAGATAAGAGGATGTGCAGAGAGGAGAAGGTAGAGAAGATGAGAGAGGAGACGGAGATGGGGAGAGGAATGTTGGCACTGAGGTGGGTAAATGCTGACTGTTTGTTTTGCCTGATGTGCTAAAGGTTCACGCTATACCCACTGGCTTGGAACCCATCCCCCTGCCTCTGCATTGCCACTTCCTGGACAGTTTGCCTCGGAAATGGCTTTGAAAATTGAAGCGAATGCAATCTGAAGATGCTAAATATTTTATATGTTGGATTCGGCTCCTTTTCTCACGCGTCAGGCGTCCAGACGGCAGATGAGAGCGACGATGCGCGTGACACGGTGGGTGCTTCTCTGTGCGCCGTGATTAACTGTGCAAACAAGGCCCCCAGTGGCGAGGTCTGTCTCATACCAGGCAGCTTGATAAGACACACACAGATAAATTACATTCCTGTTTCTGAAAGATGGGCAACAAGCACCTTGTTTATCAGACCTGAGCTCTGCAGCATTGACATCGTGTGCTTTCTACGAGATTTTACTCATCTTATAACCTCAATAACCTCTCTGACCTGCCCTGAATACCTCATTGCAATGCAGATTTTGCACGGTCCAGTGTCACCCTGGGTGTCAGTCAAGTGTGACACACGGGAGGGTTAGGGTTATGCCCACAGAAATGAATGGACGGTCCCCACAATGGTATGAGTACAGGTCTGTGTGTGTGTTCGTTTGTGTGTGTGTGTGTGTTTGTTTCTGTCCTTCATTGATTGGCACTGGACTCTGCACTGCATGAAGATGTGCTGTTGGTACAGTAGCACTGTACAGAGAGACAACCTTGGGCTGGCCCTGATTTGTGCTTTGCAAAGTCTTCCATACAGTGCGTCCCTTCATTCAGAGCGCATGTTACTCACTGTGCCTGAGGTTCTAAGGTTAATCCACTGTTCCGCAAGTAAATGGGAAAATCCTTCAGTATTTTTATAAGAGCACATTTTCAGGATACCGCAAACTTTGAATGGATCTTTTTTCCCACCCACAACTAGAGGTTTGTCTGTCCTAAAAAAGGTCACGATTTGCACAACAGCACTCAGCCTTCAGTCAAAGTGCCTTTTAAAAAGCATAAAAATATATTTTTTACGCCTGAAACATATTTGTTTTTAGAAAGCATAAAAAATTCTTTCTGTTTTGTTTAAAGAACAAAAACATGCCGTGTGTGTTTGAAAAGAAAGAACCCCAACAGCCTTGCTGTCAGCTTTGTTATTTAATTGTTGTACCCTTTGCTGTTGCACTATTAAAAGAAAGGGTATTCTATCAGAGGAAGAGATTATTCACTTTAGAATACCTTGTATCTGACCAAAACAAACAAACACATTTCCTCACTGACAGACCCTTACTGACACAGACTCACAGACACGCTGATAAACACAGACACATATATGTACTATGAGTATGTAGAAAAGTAATACAGTTAATTAAAATCAATGCTAATCTCCTCCGTGCAGGATAAGTTGACAGACTTTCAGAACACTGCTTCTGAACCAACGTGGACCAACTTCTCCTATGTCAGCATCTGAGTACAGAAGTCAAAGGCAAGCACCAAACAGCCTTTTGAAGTACACTTCATCCCCTCTCCTCAAATAGGGCTGAATCTGAATGCTTTCTGTATCTATCAGGCTTGGGGAATAGAGATGATGCTTCAATCTCAACTGTTCTCCATCTGCACCCCCAGACTTCGGCTAGCTGTTCCTCTACCTTGTGCATTTCATCAGGGCAGGACCTGTTGCTAGGTAACCCTGGGGCACAGCTGCAAGCTAAATCAAACCCTTTTTTCGGCGTTATGAGCGAGATGGGCTGTAATTTATTAGTCCGATATAGGAGGCAGCAGTGTTGAGCAGTGCAGTTACCCTATCGGACAAGCAGAGCAGAAGGGAGCAGGCTCAAACCCAGCCATAAACGTTACTATCATAATCCAGTGAAAATCACACCATTCTCTCTTCTTGCGTGTGTATGTATATACAGTATATGCAATATATCGTTATAGTCAAATAGACATTTACACACACATGTCCGTTGATTTGCAGTACTCAAATTTTCAGTTTTTTTGGTAACAGAGAGCAACAATTTAATAACAGGTAAATAAAGCGGTCAATTCAAGGCAAATAGTCTCAAGCATCTTACAATGAGCAAATCGTAAGTACTTACGGGTCGTCGGTTAATTTAGGGCTATTTTAAGAATACGCACAACTAGAGCGTCCAGGGATTCTCATTCATCGGCAGCTGAGCTTTTTATTGTAAAAGCCTTTTCCCCGTTCAGCCTTCAACTCCCGTCATTTGCGTCGATCTGTAAATCTATAAAGCCTTATTTTCAGTAAATAATTGCAGACTGAACTCAATTGCCTTGACTATTTTATGTAGCATTTTTATTTCAAGCATGCAGTACAAAGACTAGACTCATAAGATACTAACTGGAGTCGCAAGAAATAAAAAATTAATTGGCGAATGACAATATGATCTGATATCCATCCTTATGAACTTCGTCTTCATCTGCCCGTCCTTTGACGCCTGAATCATCTTCTTTGGCGTAATGAAAGTACACAGGCGTGCACTAATAAAGTAATCGTGCTTTTGTGAAACTCTTCCCTAATGTGCGACTGATGAATATTTTTCGGATGGCTCCTTCAGGCCATTTCTGATCAAAACAAACGCACCTGCACTTTTGAAATAGCATCTCCCCCTGGACCTGTAAAAATTGACTCCCTGGCTTCCTCTACGAGCCAATTATGCGCCATCTGTTCTCTCCTCGGCTCTCCGGCTCTCTTTTTCTGCTATTGTTTCTATAATATCAGACTGTGTAAATTGATGTTATTGGGTATAGAAAATGAGGAGTGATGGAGCCAGGATTAATCGAACCCAACAGCCGCGTCGAGCCTACTGGCCAACACCCCGGATCAACGCTCCGAAACCCATCTGATTAATATCTGACGAAAAAACTTTTCACATGTGATTACATGTTTTTTTATACAGTTATGTCTTCTTGTTGTGTTTGCTGTCCTGCAGAGAAATTAGTTCAGGCAACATCAAGCGTAATTAATAAATTTAACGCACGCCGTTTCCGATTTAAAGTTCAAAGGCAGTCAAAATCATTTAAATTATTAATAGCGCAGACTAGTATTGTCAAAAACCGGGTTGACTTTGATTTTACCAAATGATTCTACTTAGGTGAGGAGATGACGGGCGATGAGGAGTATGAAGCTCGTCCCTTGGCGGGGGCCACGTTATTCCCCGTTACAGTAGGTATTGGACTCATTACTCTCTGTCACTCGGGACAGGGAAGCAGCGCGCTGATTTAATTCCGCGATGGTTCGAGGCCCGCGGACAGCTGGATCCCCATCCTAGCAGCCGCGCCAATAAAGCTGGGATCTATTGCGAATGTATATCATTTACAACAGCACCTGACAGACAAACAATAACTATAATCAGTCATGGGGGTTAGGTGCTCGGCACACTTGCACCGACAGCCGCCAACCACTGCAGCTGGACAAAGACGCATCTGCTACAACGGGATGTTTGGTGTACGTTTAATTCCGAGAAATTATTACAGGGATATAAAAGAGAAAGTACCGGGTGTCTTCCGGATGCCAGCGGAACTGCAACAAACAGACCCAACAGAGACTCCTGCGGATCCGGAATCGGGAGATACGCGGGGCGGCACAAACGGGACAAAATCAAACCAATAAATACATGTATGACTTTGGTTTATACGCTCCGCTGCATTTCTATAAATTAAGAATAGCATAGTTATTTCAGCCTTTTTAGATTTCACTTCAGACTTGAAAATCGCGCAGAATTAAATTACTTTCCTTATATGACTGCACACTGCATCCCACAGTACGTTTTATCTGTCGTATTGCACTCGCACTGTACTAAGAATGATGAGAAGGGAAGTGCGGCTTCTGTACCAGGACCGTATCATTATATAATGCAAAGGATCCCAACGCAGTTACGCAGACAGATGCTGCATGTTCCTTATGCTGCACTGGAGCAGAAGATACAGATGCGCTTTATCTTCAAACTTAAGTTTAATGTATCTAAGGTGGGCGAGAACATCTCTGACTGTCTCCCAAAGTCAGATCTCGTAAGTGGACATTGAGTTTGACACTGAGCTAGTATAACTGTACGGTCAGACAACACGGCACTTACAGCGTTTGTCGAGTTGAAGATATGGACTGTAGTGAGCGCGTATATTACAGTACGCAACATGTCCTACTATTATTTAGGAAATCGCACACATAGCTGTTTAAGCAAAATTATGTACATTGTACGTGTGATTCAAGATGAACAGGGACGAGGTCCTAATCCATCAGGATTAGCCTTTGGCGTGGTCAGTGTTGGTCTGCTGGTCAGTCAGGCATATAATCAGAGCTCAATGAGACACATAACACGTGGGTATACCGAACCATCAATGTCAAATATGGAGTTTTGTTTCACTACTACAGATAGCACGTCACGAGATTAAATTAAATATCCCGCGGAATAAAGTTTGGCAAACAAGTTTTGGCTGCCATTTGTTTAATTTATATTAAATCACACGTAGGGCTGCATATGACTGCATATATTAAATTTCTATGAATGAACTGAATTACGCCCAAAACCTTTCTCAAAAAAAAAAACTTCTTTTTCAGACCGTCATTCGAAACGTAATTGTCTTCTGCCATCTAGTGGTTTTATGGTGAAAATGACGAGGCACCTGTTTGGGTTTTTTGTCAATACCATTCGGAATAAGCTTGAAAAAGCTTGAGATGGAAAAAAGAACTTCTTACAACCGGACAACTTTCAAAATATTCAACAATTTAAACAAAGAGACTCATCCTTCCATGCTCCATATTCTTCCCGTTTATGAAACTTCTGCAATTTCCAGCTGCTTCTGGTGCTTCTGCTTTTTTTGCTTCTTGTTTGCTTTTTAATGTCCTTTCTTTAATTTTCTTCTCTCAGTATACATACATACATACATACATACATACATACTGTATATATATATAATGTATTCAATAAATTAATTTGAATAACCCGGAGATAAGAACCAATAAAACTTTTGCAAATAATGGCCAAACATTTATATTACAAAAATCATTTTACAGACAGTCATTCAAGAAGCATTATTGTCTTCTCAGTATATATGATGAGAATAATATATACACTTATCAGAGTTGTTCTGAATCTTATTTGTTTCTGTGGTGTCCCTCCTTCACACCTTCCACTCCATTTCCCCATCTGTCTTCTCCATTACAGAAGACACAAACCTGCCTTCCCTTTCATCAGTGGACACTCCATCATGCTCTACATTGGCTTCAACTAGTGTTTTTTTTAATGTTATTTTCTTTACACTCTCTTTCCTGTAGTTGTGCTTCCTCAGACTCCACTCCTCCACCCATCTGCTTCCCCTCTCTTTCATCACTCGCTTCTTCACCTGACCATTCCTCCATCTCCTTCTCCAGCTGTTGCACCCTGGCCTCCATCTTGCAAGCGCTGGACTCCAGCTCAGCCATGAGTCGTGCCAGTTTGGTCTGCAGGGAGCCCAAGCCGTTCTCCAAATTCTCCACCTTCTGCTCTATCTTCTCCTCCTCTTTCAGGTTGCCGTCACCCGTGTCTGTGTCCTCCAACATGCCCATCTTGGTAAGGATCTGCCGGCCCTTCTCCTCCAGGAGACGCTTAGCTGCCGGGAACTCAGCTAGCACCTCTGTCAGGTCCTCCTTGGACAGGCTGAAAAGATCTGCGTGGCCAATGCTGCGGATGTTTGCTGTACGCCGGTTGCCAGATTTGTTTCCTTGGAGAAGAAATCATACGGGCAACTAACATTGCAAAACCAACCCCTTAAAGAGAATCAGCATAAACTAGACCCATGATGTCTGAAGAACTGGATGTCAAATGTTCTTCAGAAAAGCATGCTTTACCTTTGATGTTGAGAATGCTGATTTCTCCAAAGAAGTTCCCATCGCTCAGCACAGCGAACTGTGTGACGCCATCATCGGCCACCACAGCTAGCTTGCCCTCCTTGATGATGTACATCTCATGGCCTACATCCCCCTTCTTGCAGACATACTCCCCAGGGCTGTATACCTGTACCGAGAGATGGGAGCAGCAGGCTAATGGGAGTTTTACTTATACAAAAGTGCTCTGAGGGCAGAAGGAAAAAAACGATTGGTCCAGAGAAATAACCAATGAGATTGTAAAGGAGGTGGGCCCAAGCAACTAGAGGAGGTGGGATCAAGACACGTGATTGGTTGGTCCCGCCTCCTCTAGTTGCTTGGGCCCATGTTCTTTGCAATATGATTGGTTATCTCTCTGAACCAAACATTTTCCTTCTACTTTGTACTTTGTGTATGTACAACTACCACATGCAAGCAGTAGCACATTCTCATGGAACTGGAAGCGAGTCATACTGAAGCTACACTGGCTCCCTGACTGCCCTAGTTAGCTGTGAGCATGTAGCATTATGCTAGGAAGAAGGTTTAGGTCAGCATGAGTTATACTAACAGTGGAATGGTGTCATCTGTTGGGTGCTTTGTTGAGCTTAACATCAGCAGTAGGTCCAAAAATGTAGTGATTATGGTTTCAACCTCAGTGTATGACCCCCTGTGGTGGTGGTTTGGCTTTACCTGGGGTGTAAGCTTCAGAACCAATTCCTCTAGCAGGCTGGTCTCGCAGTTCTGGAAGATGGTGACCTTGGAGAGCGTGGGCAGGTGTACGCTGACAGCAATCGCCGTGCGTAGACGACCGGGCAGCTGTTGCAGGATCTCGTTTTCCCGCGTGATCTTCTTGTTGATGTGCAGATGCTGATACCAGTTGTTGACACGGTTGCGCAACTCTTTGTCAATACGCCGGCTCCGCAGGTAGCTCTTCACCAGCTCGTGGTTGGGGAAGAAGACGTTGTCTTGGTCTCGCAAGTTAACGATCACGCTCCCCACGTTGCCCACCACCGAGGCGAACACCAGCACGGCGATGAGCAAATCGGCGATCATGAACAGGTACTCCTCCTCACGCTGGGGGTCTGGTGTGTCCCCCACTGTGGTGAGGGTCAGCGTGGAAAACCAGAAACTGTAGAAGTACTGCCTGCGCTCGGAGGCAAAATCAGGGTCGGAGATGTTTGGGTACACCCAGGGGTCCAAGCCGAAGCCAATGTAATTGGAGAGGGCGAAATAGAGGCAGGAGTTCCAGTGGATCAGTATAAAAATGTAAAGCATGAGTTTGGAGATGCGGAAGATGTTGGGGTAGGATGTGCGGGTCTCCATGCGGTCAAAGGCCTCCGACAGCCTGGGGGAACGCAGAAGGCGATTGACCCGCACCAGTGGGCTGTGGATACCCAACCGAAAGTACAGCAGGTCAGTGGGCAGGATTGACAACACGTCCCACAGGAAGTGCGAGGAACGCACGTAGCGCTGCTGCAGATGTCTTAGGTCACGCACCAGGATGCCCTGCTCCAGGTACCCTGCAGGGGGCGACATCAGCATGGTCACAGTGGCATTTTGGGCTCCAGTGTATGGGTGTGTGCATGTTATTACCTGGATTCCACAAGCACTCTGATTTGTATGAGTGAATGTTATAAAACGAAAAACAACGTAAAGGGCAACTTCCTAGGCAGAGGCACCTATTATTCTAAAATGTAAAATTTTTACTTAATTAAACAATTCATTAATTACTGCTACTGATAATAATACAGCTTATAAACAGGTTAACTTTTGATTTTTATACCCCAATGCGAGAATAATAGGAGTTTGAGATTGCTAACAGAATTTAATTTACAGTGAAAATGAAATTAGCGATCCTTATAAGATGGCGCCCTAGGAGACTGATCTCAGATGCACTTGGACGTCTTTGAATATTAATTAATATGCCAGTTAACTGACACTCAGATAAGCATCAGTAGCATTTTTTGCACATTTGTGCCAGTATCTGACATTGATGTGCGGGCACCTCCTGGCACTTCTTGAACGATGCCGCCCTGGGCGATTGCCCATCTTGCCCTTACAGGACAGGTCCATGGTACCGAACATCAGTAAATATAGAGGTGAGAAAGCCTGAGACACCATTCACTTTCTGTTACCTGAGGACTTCCTATAAATTTGAATCTCATTAACCGTATTTAAGTATCTTCAGTTTATTGTGCTAAATACAATATCTTTAATAATTTGTGAAATTTAAGCAGGACAAAACACATTTACTGACATTTTCACATGAATTTACCCTATAAATAAGTAATCATTAAAAATGAAAAAGAATAAATTCTGTATTATATACTTTAAGGGGAACATTAATATTTAGAAGCATCTGGTTCTCGCCATTAAAATTCCTCCTTAAACCAGTTTTCTGACAAAATATCTGAATTATCGTGATTGTTAATTAAAGATTTTACTTCAAAGTATAAATGATTTGCTAAAATAAGACTCCTCTCAAGCCCCCACCAAACTGAAAAGCAACATAGCTGGTGAATTTCTGACACTGAAGCACTGATCAACACAAGCACATTAAATAAGGGCTGATGGCATGTCTGGTGCTGTTTCCAGGTAGTTCTCCTCTCACTATACCCATAGCACTGGTCTGACGATCAGGAGGGTTGGCTGATTAGATCCATCTAGCTCCTTGGCTTCTGCACAGACTCAGGTCTGCCCTCTGCCCTGTGTGGGCCCCTATGGAATGTGACCTTACCTGTACGGAACTTGATTATAATATCCACCATGTAGAGGAGGTCAGATATGTAGTCAATGGTGAGCCATAGTGCCAGGTAGTTATAGTCAATGTCATAGAAGCACGTCCTGCATGACAATCAATAAAGGTGTTAGTTCATACAATTCTATTGTGAAATTTGACCGAGTCTCTGTACCAGTTCATATTTCTACTCAACTAAACTCCCCCTGGAACCTTTGAGTATGTCAAGACCTCTGTTCAGAGCTCGGTCAGACCTGCAGATGATGATCACCCAATTGTAGAGCACAGGAAACACCATGATCTGAAGCCAGGCATAATAATACTCTTCTGATGGGTCAACTGTCCACTCTTTCCAGCTGTACACACATGGGCCAAGAGAAAAAAACGGAAGCAATACAAATCAGCATGTGTATGTTTTGCTGCAAATTATCTGTATAACTTGAAGGGCCTGTTTGACCAGAGGAAGTGAATGAAAGGGGGGTTAGATACAAACATTTTACATGTCAGGTCACTACAGAGTATTCAGTGATTAATAAGCAAGCCAGTGTTTCTACAGTGAACTAGATTAACGTCACAAGATACAGGTCAGTATGATGTACTCATTTCATCATTACTTACTTCAGCTTGTTTTTGACCTCAAACAGATTTTTCCGATTATTTCCCTCCTCTTTTTCTTCTGCCACCTTTTGCATGACCTGCCTCCGCAGTAGCTCTCTCCAGCGACTCATCCCGCTTTCCAAAGCCCCTGGCCGTGCAACAAGGTGACCTCAACCCCAACGTCGTGCACCGGGAGCCCGCTTATGTGTCTACTGCAGAGCTCTTTGCTGAGAATGCCAGCCAGTGGCGCCTTGCTGGCGGAATGGCGATGCCAGGTGTTTGGTCACATGCCTCCATCTCTATGACGATAGCAGTGCTCACCTGTAATCCCATTGTTTCCATAGCGGCACAGACAGGTGCATGCCCCAAGGAACGAGTCCCCAGCTGGTTCCCTTTGTTAGAACTTTCTAGGTATAATTCGAGAGAAAAGGAGCTGGCTGCAAACATTTTATTGTATTTTCAGTTTCAGCATGACCTGTAGAATGTATCTGTCTATGTATAGATAGGTAAATAGATAGATAGATAGATAGATAGATAGATAGATAGATAGATAGATAGATAGATAGATAGATAAACAACAATATATT
>JAODJW010000001.1:44284699-44295068 GCA_026777045.1 Hyperopisus bebe | reverse complement strand
ATAGATAGATAGATAGATAGATAGATAGATAGATAGATAGATAGATAGATAGATAGATAGATAAACAACAATATATTAATGTTCTATGAATAAAATTTATTGAGACCCACAATAAATGGAGGCAATAAATAGAACTGAATCTAAATTATGTAAATAATTGTGCGATTCAAGCTGAACAGGGATGAGGTCCTAATCCATGAGGATTAGCCTTTGGTGCAGTCAGTGTAGGTCTGCTGGTCAGTCAGGCATATTATCAGAGTTCAGTGAGACAGAGGTAATACATGGCTATACCGAACCATCAATGTTAAGGAGTTGTGAGAGCTCCAGTACTTCAGAGAGAACCGGTTTGCTGTTTTTTTTTTTAACTATTTAGTTAAATATCACATGGAATAAAGATTTGCAAACAATGTTAGACTGCTATGTATACATTAAATCAAACGTAGGTCTGCATATGATTATTCGTACTGAATTAATTTCAATATACTAGAAATAAGAAGAAATAAGATTTTATACTGGAAATAAGAAGAAATAAGATTTTTTGCAAATAATTTTGGGGGACGTCTATAATAATCGCCAATTTTGGGGGAAAGCTAGAACAACCTTCTCCTTTTTCCTCATACATTACACATATTTCGATATTATGTAATGTAGCTAAAATGAATTCACAGTATTCATCGGAAAAACAGACGAGCTCCCCTTGGGACGGTTTTCTGAAGAGAGGTCCACATTTCCTGAAGACGTGCCGCGCCCCGGGACCGCGCTTCCTGAAGACGTCGCCGCGCCCCGGGACCGCGCTTGCCGATGACGTCACCACGCCGCTGCGTGAGGGTGTGTGTGCGGAGTCCGAGTAAGATGGCCGTTGGTTAGTAGGGTGATCTTCGGTTCGGAAAAAAATACGTTGGGAGCGACTTCGAGAAACGTACACAGGGAGCGGTGGCGAGTGCGGATACCTGGCCGTGTGTCGGCCCGCGGCGCGCTGCTCTGCCTTTCGGAACCCGTCCGCCCAAATGACCGCCTTGGAATGAGAAGCGGTGTCTCCCACCGAGCAGGGGCACAGAAAATTGCGCGGATCTGCCAGGTGAGTAACGGGCCGCCCCCCGGATTCCCGGACCCCTCCAGACCGCACCTTGTTCACCCCCCGACAGGCGTGAGTCCGTGCCGGCCCGTTAACCAAATGAGGTGGCAGCGTCCTGTGGTTGCGTCCTGTCATTAGTCAGGCTGGTGAAGGTTAGCTAGTTAGATTTTAGCTGTTTATATGGTAGATAGATGCTGGTTATATGCTCCCTAGGCGCCGTTCAGATGCTTGACAGGTGTTGGTTGGAAATTAATTAGATACTGGATAAATTCTGAATAGTCCTGGAGAAATACGGAATAGATACTGGATAGATGGTGATTGTACGTTGGTTAGATGTCGGATAGATGTTTTACTACGTTGGTCTGTAATGACTGACCTGGGCTACTTCCGACAGGAAAACAGGCGGTGATCAGAACAGGGTTTCCCTCTGCAAAGGCTTTAGCGCCTCGTCCCTGACCTCCGTCCTGGGCTCAGAGCTTGTTTGGGGGCTGCTTCTCTCCCGGTGTCCGGTCAAGCTCCGGGTAACTGATCTCCCCATATCAAGCGTCTGCCAGCTTCTGTGTTTGGTGTTTACATCTCAGTCCGGGCTGTTGGTGCAACAGTGAAATGCCAGTCATACAGTGTGACCTTATAAACCTGTACAAGACAGACTGCATTGAGAGGAACTGTAACAAATCCTCCCACCTGTGCCTCCCCGATAATGGCCCATTTCAGTGGCAGGGAACGGGCTGTTTGCTGTCCTGTGTCATGCTGTGCTGACTGTGCTGTCCTGGCCACAAACAGTCTGTTCCAGCACCACGTGTCTTTGCTGTAGTAAAAAAATGCATTTTCTTAAACTCCGGGATCATTTTCTTCCATTAAATGATTTTTTGTGTGCCTTTAAATGTGTATACAGGGACACAGCAAAGACGAATCACCTGATCTTTGACCTATATAAACATTTGGTTTGGTTTTATAATTGCATATTCTGTCTGTTTCGGGGGAAAATGGTTCCCAGATATTATATGTTGAAATTCACTACTGTACTACTGTCAATATGTCATAAGCATGCTGTTAAAACACACCTTAAAATGTAAAATCCGAAAAGAACATGATGAGGAGAGAAAATTCACGGAAGCATTAATATTTAAACCAAGTCAGGTGTCTGTGTTTTGTGATAGTACATAAAAAGTGTAATAGCCTTAGCTGGTAAAACATTAAGTCAAAGGGCCTTTGTTACACTCTGTTTCCAGTCTTTGCTGTTACGTGCAGAAGTGCTTGGTCAGTGTCAGCGTGTGCAGGTTGTCTCTTTGTGTTTGAAATTTCAGCTTTAGGGTTTTTAGTAGTGTGAACCCACTGCAGTATAATTCATGTCAGTGAGCGGGTCTAGAACCTATGTCACACTCGTGCCATTTGTCTCCTAGGTGTGTGTGAATGTACAGAGGCCCGGTCTCTCAGCAGCTTTGGGCTGTGACCAAAGTCCGCAGGCATTTAATCTGATCCTCCTGTGGACATGATACCGTGACACGAGTCCCGAAGGAGTCACTCCTCTGTCAAATAATTAACCTGGACTTAATGGCACACCGTGTCGGAAACTGCCAGCATAAAGATTTTATAAGCTTGTAAGATACGATGTTTGTTGTGAGTAGTTTTAGCGCCCCCTGTTGGGGCTTATCGTCGGACGCTGCTGGGCTGCTGAGTCTTCATGTCTGGGTTGCCCAGCCCAGAGGGGTGGAGCACCAGAAACTAACGGTTGTGGACAGGCCTGAGGTGTCTGGAGCATTCCTGTTCTTTTTTTTCTCCCTCCCCTGGTTGACATTTAATTAGAGCCTAGCATTGCTCTGTCTGCTCTGTCGTTCATTGGTCCGCTGACTTTGGCTTCCTTTACGTGAGGCTCTCGATCCTTGGGCTGTGCTGTTGTCACTCTTAGGTACGGACTCAGAGGATGGGAGGGCTGGGATTTCTGTCTGCCTGTGATTTCATATAAAATGCCTGCCGTATTGGTTCCTCCTGGTGGGGGCAGCAGATTACACACACTTGCACAGTGAATAATCACAGGCCTTGTATGCATGTCTGTGCATAGGCTGAAGTGAGCTGTAGGCCAGTGTTTCTCGACCCAGTCCTCAGGGATCTCCAGACAGTCCACATTTTTGCTCCCTCCTAGTTTCCAGTCAATCAAGAGCACCAAATGTCTGGCTCTGGTGTGCTGGGAGCAGGGAAGGAGGGAAATATGGACTTAATGGGGTTCCCTGAGGATTGGTCTGAGAAACACTGCTCTGGGCTCAAGGTTTAACACTGGGAACTGACTTGGTGGTGAGCAGTATGCTAATAGGATGATGTAATATATAAATCACCACTGGGGTGAGGTAATCAGGCTGCTGCTGGCCGGCCCACTGTTCTAGCCCTATCAAGGCCATACGGACACATGTCCTTTAGGGTAAAGTGTGTCAGTATATAAGAACTTAAAGAACCTCATGCCAAGGAATTTGATGGATAAACCCATCTGCCCCTGTTATCTTTCTCGTTCGTTTTTTTGTCTCACGTCGTGTTTAGTTTTGTGCAGCTTCAAGTCGTCTTTGCTTTTTAATGAAGGACATAAAGTTAACGTTGACGTTTTTGTGGAAAGTGGCCCTCGAGGGCTGGATTGAGAAGCGCGGCACTGAGACTGAATAGCTTAAAGTAGAAACTGTGGACGGTTCGTTTTGTCTCATCCCTGCCCTTTAGGTGCGCAGCTAAGGAAGGGATCCCTGGCTTGTGTGACAGATTACCGCTGTAGCAGGGGCACGAGAGGCGGGGCAGTGTGTCCCAGGGCATTCTGGGTAGAGTGGGTAAGAAGGTATGAGGAGACTTGCTTTAAATTGCCCTCAGTTTTGAGAGCATAGATGACAGTATGCGTGCTGTGTGCGTACCCGTCAGCATGAATCATCCTGACTCGATTCGTAGGCGATGTTTTGGAGTGGACTGTAAAACGAGTGGAAGCTGGGCAGCCAAGTGGGCGGTTATGAGGCTGACATGCGACGCTCTTGGCTCTGCATTCCACGCCCCCAGTGCTTCAGAACCTTGCTATGCGTTACGCAACACGGGCTGCTATTGTCTTCTGCCTGAATGATTGCATCGAAGTCATGTTTGACATAATTTCATGTTATGAATGCGTATTTGCATATTTTTGCATTTTAAAGCGTTTTAAACAGAACAGAGTACTTATCACATAAATTTCATTTATGATTGGTTTCACCATTGTTCATTTTGTGTGGGAGATTATGTTAGTTATGCTGCACTATGCATGGTACTGCAGTATAAGGAACAGTGTATACACTCCTATGCGGTAACATTACTGTACCTTACATTACATGCAGTGTATACTGTACACTCATACTGGAGTTACACAGCTGTTACTCCATTGTTTACATGCACATTGGAGTGACAGTACTGTTATTGTAGTGTATT
This sequence comes from Hyperopisus bebe, assembly GCA_026777045.1. Lineage (NCBI taxonomy): Eukaryota > Metazoa > Chordata > Actinopteri > Osteoglossiformes > Mormyridae > Hyperopisus > Hyperopisus bebe. The sequence continues at coordinate 44,290,567 of JAODJW010000001.1, read as the reverse complement.
ACACTCTAACACCTGCATGGTACCATTTATGTTGTGCCCAGGAGATTTACGGCCTACCAAATTCTACCTGACAGACTGGCAAAGCCCTTCTTCTCTGTTGCTGGTTCTGATTGGGTTGGGTCCTCCCTTGTCAGGGCCGGGGGCTCGCAGGCTGGGTATGGAGTGGTGCCGACTGCAGACTGGATGACAGGGAGCCCCCAGAGAGCTGACGACCGGCTGCTTTTCCTGGGACGCCCAGCCAAGGGAGAGTGATCGCTGGGGGGAGAGAGGGAGGCGGAGCACCTCCTCACCCAGCCTCCTACTTGACATCCTCCGTCATCGTCCCGCCCACCTGCCGCCTTATAGGCTCCCCTTGGGTTCCCGAGCTTCCTCCGCCCCCTCCCCTTTCCCCTTCCCTCCCTGTCCGAAACCCCGCCCATCCCTCCTCTTACCCATCCTAGTGCCCTTCTTTTGTCTGACCTGTGACCTTTGACCCGTGCGGCAGTCGGCATGAGCTGGCTGAGCCGTTTGAACCCTCGGCCTCCTGGTGGCAGGAGTAGTCAAAAGATGGCAGCTCCTGCTCCGGTCACGGCTGACCCCGAGACCTGCCTCATGGTTTTCGAGAACCACTGGAGACAGGTGAGGAACCGCACACCCACGCATGAACACAGGTGGGGGACGCCCTGGGTCAAAGGTTAAAGGGCACTGCTTCCTGTTCTGATGGCCGGGGTTGCTCATTTCCTCAGGTGTCCTGGGTGCTGGATCAATGTGGCGACCCAGGATTGGCAGGGGTGGACGACCTGACCGCCGTGCGGAACCACACTGACCAAATGTTGTGTCTGCTGGCGGAGGAGAGGCCGGGGGTGGTGGCTGACGGGGGCGCCGCGTGCATGGGCCCCATCCTGGAGCTGGTGGTGACCCAGGACATCCTGGAACGGCTGGTGCAATGGTACCTGCGGCGTGGCCTCGATGTCGACAGCCAGGGGGCGCTGTTGAAGCTGTTTGAGATGCTGATCAGCCGCTCCCAGCAGCCCCTGCTCCAGCACAGGGCAGTCCTGCACCCGCTGCTCAGTCTACTGGGAGTCTGTGCCAACCCCCCTACTGGGTGCCCCCTCGTACTTGAAGGCAGTCTGGTGCTGCTGCTTCACCAGGTGTGTGTGTGCTTGGCTCGCCAGCCCCCCCTGCTGGAGCTGCTGTTCCAGACCGCTGCCCCTCAGGGGGCCACCAACCTACTCATCTTCTCCTTGCTGGTGCCCTTCATCCACCGGGAAGGGCCCCTGGGCCAGCAGGCGCGCGATGCCCTGCTGCTCGTCATGGCGACCTCCGCCGGGAGCGATGCAGTGGCTCGCTACATCGCGGAAAACTCCTATTTCTGTCCGGTGAGCGTTTCTCCGTGCGCCGTGTTTTTTGTCCCGGTGTACACGTGTTCCTAACCTCGTATAGCTGAAAAACAGATCACGTCAGAGCATCCCCCGTATGAATAAATGTCCCTTCGTTGCCGAAAAAAGAAGCTCAAAAAACAAAAAGTTTTTGTTCTTCGGGTGTGATGCGCAGTGTCAGTGCAGTGTCGGTGCAGTGTCCCCACTGTGGCAGGCAAGCAAACGTGTTTAGCCATGAGTGAGTGCCCCCTTGTGGCCACGGGTGGTCAAACACATCTTTTATTTTCTAGGAAAACATTCTTGGAAAATCCAGTCTCTTGCTCGCTCTCTCTGTCCGGCAGCGATTCTGGGGGGGGGGGGGTTTGCGCAGTTACGCTTGTGGGCTTTCTGACTGTGCCAGGGGGCTTTTAATGCATGTGCCGCAGGCCTTGTCCTTGGTGTCAGGGCTCTGAACTGCACACACACGCTCGCATGTTATTTTGTGATGTCAGACAGCAACCTGCATCTCTTTACCCAGACCTCCCTACCACCCCGAATGATTATTAGGGTTTCTGTTTCCCATGATGCTTAGGGTCAGTGTAATGGAATGCCAAAGTGATGTAAGCTCTGCTGACCTCTGACCTCTGCTGACCTCTGACCCCCCCCCATGCAGGTGTTGGCCACAGGCCTGAGCGCTCTGTACTCCTCGCTGCCGCGGAAGATTGAGGTGCGGGGTGACGACTGGCACGCGCTGCGGAGGGAGGACTGGGTGGGCGTGTCCTCGCTGGTCCTCTTCATGAATTCCCTGGAGTTCTGCAACGCCGTGGTGCAGGTGGCGCACCCGCTGGTGCGAGGACAGCTGCTTGACTACGTTCACAACGGCTTTCTGGTTCCCGTAATGGGACCCGCCCTGCACAAGGTGACACGGGATACTATGAGGGGCCTTTCTGTATGAGTAACCATTTTAAGAGAACCTGCCCTGTACAGATATTAACCATGACCATATGACCATGATGCTCTGTGGCTGTCTTACCGTCACTGTGCAGTCTTAGTCAGTCAAAAAGTTACCGATATCTAGTTGGATGGCTAGATGAACGCCGCTTCAGTTCCCAAACCTCTCCTCTGCGGCACCTCAGCCCTTCCATGTATTCATAAAATTTCATAACCAGCGCAATTAATTAATTAACTTAATTGGTTAATTGACTCAATGAGGTATTGGTTATCCAAAAGTGGTATACTAGCGGACGAGTCAAAAAATACACGGGAGTATTGGATGGTCATTGCAAATGCTGGGGTGACTTTAGGAGAGCTTTAGAAATGACTTTGATGACTCATTTTGACAGACATAATATCGTAGTTTTTCACGGGAAGTTCATTTAAAGGGGCTGTTCACCCCAAAACTTAAAAGCTATGTTTTAGACGGACTTTTGTGCTATCTAGTTTTGGAAATATCGCCTGTAGAAATGTCAGTCTTTACTCGAATATACTGGGAGTGAATGGCGTTCTTTCTGTGGCAATTAAAGGACCAGAAAAATACATTTTAAAAATCCAACAGCAATGTCTCTTACCAGAAATCATGACCTGGTTATTGAAATTAATCCACAGACTTTGTAGTGAGCAGTTTAATGCGTGAAGGTATTTTCTTCTTCCGAGCTCCACCAATCGTATCACTGCACGGAAGATACGAGCACGAGTACCCCAGTGATATCAGCTGTGCAGTGATACGATTAGCAGGCTGTGTACCTTAGTGCGGCCTTTAGCAGCCTGTGTTTGTCGCCGCAGTCCTCGGTGGAGGAGATGATAGCCAGCACAGCATACCTCGACCTCTTCCTGCGCAGTGTCACGGAGACCACCCTGCTCAAGACCTTCCTGCGCTTCCTGCTGCTACATCGCCACGACAATGACCCCATCCTGGACACGCTGCTCATGCGCATTAACAGCAACTCTCGGGTGAGGGGGGGCGGGGAGCAACGTGTGGCTGGTTTTCCCGCCGCTTCCTGTGCCGGGGGGTCCAGCGGTTTACACTTCCTGTCTGTTTTCCGGCCCCGCAGCTCTGCATGGTGTCCCTGAGCCTGTTCCGGACTCTGCTCTCGCTCAACTGCGAAGACCTCATGCTGCAGCTTGTTCTCAGGTGCGTGGCGTCCACCCTTGGCTCCTTCTCGGGCCACACCCCCGGGACCGGTCCTCGCTGACGGGCCGCTGCCTTTCAGGTACCTGCTGCCCTGTACTCACGTTATGCTGAGCCAGCGTCGCGCGATCAGGGAGGCCGACCTCTACGGCAAGTCGGCCCACAAGTTCCTCTCGCTCATCCCCGAGTGCTGCAAGCTGGACACGGCGCCACCTGGAGACCAGGAGGAAGATTCTGCCCTCTGGGGTAAAGGTGGGAGATAGTGTGTGATGGCTTGCTGTAAGTTTAGAGCTGTAAGGCGGTAAATGTTTCAGTGGCCGTAGTAAAAAATAATACATTTTGAAGGACTAGCAGTGAAAATTATTTCGGATAGTTGTTGGCCGGATGCAGAATGGAAATAAAGCATTGGTGAGAGCAATGATGGTGGGTGATGATGATGATGATGGTGATGAGGAAATCGCGCTCGTCTTCACAGGTCCAAGCAGCCCCAGCACGGAGTCTCCGGTACACTCCAAACCCAGCACTCCGTCCCGCCTCGCTCTCTTCATCCGCCAGCAGGGCGGTGGAGGGGGCGTGTCCTCCCAGCCCGGCCAGGAAGTACCTCCCCCGTCTCCAGAGAGCCCAGCCCACCAGGTGGGAGAGGGGCGGGACTGGGAATCTGGCTACCTGGAGTACCTCCATGAGGCCCGACGAGGGATCGAGTTGTGTGCCTGGGCGTGTCGTGATTGGTCTGCGCCCTATGATGGAGAAGACCCCTCCCCCCACAGTGCCCCTTGTCCCCCGCCACCGCCCGCTGAGCCTGTACCTCCCCCCAGCCAGCAGAGGGCAGCAGCGGCCCGTCTAGACTGGGGTGCGTCAGATAGGGACAGTGGAGAGTGGGACATCACCATCAGTAAGAACTTCATCAGCCTCACCCCCCGCAGCAAGAAGCGTACCCTGCAGAGGGAGGAGCTCCCGCTGGACACACCCCCCGTGCCCGTCCTCCCTCCCCCGCCCCCAGTGGTCCACCAGGGGGCATCAGAGGCCCTGTACAATGGGACAGGACAGGACGGGGGTATGGAGGTAAAGAAGGTCAGGAGGGATTTATGTTTAGGAGTCCATGCTGCCCCGCAGGGCGGATATACAGAGCCGCCTCCCCTCCAGGAGGTGTCCGCCCCCCAGGCGGCGTCCTCGGACTCCCGCGACACGGGCCCTCCGGATCTGGCGGCGGGGCGCGGGCTGGAGTCGGTAGAGAGCCTGATCGAGGAGCTCCTGGAGCGGGTGCCGGCTGGGGACGGCCGCGGCATCAGCATCGAGGCGTTCAACCAGGAGCTGCGAGAGCTGGAGGACAGGGTGCAGGACGGCAGGGTGGACGCCCTGAGGGACACCCCCGCCGCCCGTGTCCGTACCCCCTCCCCCACCGAGTCAGAGCTCTCCGTGACCGAGCCCAGACCCGAGGGCACGGGTGGGGGGGGGTTCGGCTCCCCCCGCCTGACGGGGCAGCCCCCCTCCCAGCCCTATACAGGTGAGTCTACACACAGCGTCTGTCCTGCGGCTAGTGGCCCCTGCTCCCTGCGGCCGTGTCTCACTGCGTCTCTGGCGACCCCTGCAGGCCCCTTCATTGCCGTGCTCTTCACCAAGCTGGAGAACATGCTGCAGAACTCCCTCTACGTCAACATCCTTCTGACGGGCATCGTGGCCCAGCTGGCCAGCTACCCTCAGCCCTTGCTCCGGTCTTTCCTCCTCAACACTAACATGGTCTTCCAGCCGAGCGTCAAGTCCCTCATCCAGGTACACCCCCCTGCCACCCCACGTGGCCCGTCGCCCCCAGTTCGGTCGGTCACCACTTTACTGGACCATCCCTATTTTCTGATCCCAGGTCCTGGGTTCCGTGAAGAACCGCATCGAGTCCTTCGCGGCGGCCCAGGAGGACTTCCCTGGCATGCTGAGAAAGGCCCGGCGCTATCTGACCGCCCGCGGCAAGCTGGACTGGACCGACTCACCCGTCAGCGTCCCCAGCCTGCGCCGCTCCGACTCACTAGGCGAGTGGCAACGGCTCCCTCTGCTGTTCATTTTAGAAATTACCGACCTGACCGAATCCTGGGGCTCATGAGAGGGAATAGCCTTTTCATTGGCCAATGACCTGTTTGGATTCGGTGAGTGACAGGAGAGTGGGCATTCTGGGGGACCAGTCAGCTTTCATCGGGGCCAGTGCCCTTGTGGTCCCGCCCCTATACAGGTCTGGAAAAAATAAGAGACCTCAGCAAATTGTTTTGGTTTCACTCATTTCTCAATTTATGAGGGTGCATCTGTGAATAATATTTTTTTCCAAACTGCAGCCTGGTTCTTCCTTGCTTTATGGGACTTCAGTCCTGCTTCTCAGAGCCTGATATGAACTGTCCTAGCAGTGCACTTCACACCTGC
>JAODJW010000001.1:44268769-44284599 GCA_026777045.1 Hyperopisus bebe | reverse complement strand
TTCCTTGCTTTATGGGACTTCAGTCCTGCTTCTCAGAGCCTGATATGAACTGTCCTAGCAGTGCACTTCACACCTGCACTTAATATTTCCCATTCCTTTGGAAGGTCACTTGATGTCAACCTCTGATTCATGAGAAACTGTCATCTCTGGCATTAGAATGTCGCTTCTGTCCTTTACCTGGCTGGTTTCTGGTTGTTCCCAGTATCTTCTGGTTCATCTTATTCTTGTGTACTGCTGCCTTAGACATTTTGAACCTGGAAGCAACCTGATTCTCAGTGTAGCCTTCTGCCAGTGGAACCACAATTAATCCAGGATTTAAAAATACAGATTTTGAAAAAATAAGTGGCCTCTTAATTGTTTCCATAGCTGTATTTGCCTCTGGGTACAGCCCATTCTCTTGGCAGGTTAAAGCCTGATGGATTTTTAGAATGAGAAAGTGCTGTGTTGACTTTCTGGGAAAACGAGCGGAACACCATGAGGTGTTTCCTGGGGCCTGTATCACAGGATTTCTTACTTAGCCGGATAACTTGTTGGCTTTAAGGTAGTCTGGGCTAAATGTAAATGAACAAAGATATAGTCTATTTAAGCCGGGGTACCTTAAATCTGGCAGGTTTTCTGGCTATGGAAGAAATCTGACTTTGTGATAGAGGCCCCTGTTCTCATTCCCTGCGTTTGCATTGCAGTGAAGAGCCGCAAGCCGTCGCTGGGAGACCTCATCCTTCGGCACACCAACAGCCCAACGCGCGCGCGGCAGGCCGCCCAGCTGGCACTGGCCCACGTGCGCGACGGCGGCCAGTCGCTGCACAGCGCCCTCTTCAGGGGCAGTGCGGGCCAGGGCTCGGGCATCGAGAAGCAAGCGGAGGCGCTGCGAGTTAAAAACGCTGTCTACTGCGCCGTCATCTTCCCAGAGTTCCTCAAGGAGTTGGCCGCCCTGGCACAGGAACATGCGGTCGCCATGCCTTTTCCCCGCAGCCAGGGGGCAGAAGAGTGATATGCTGCCATTGCTATATCCGAACAGATGGGGCAGTGTGGAGCTCAGAGGGAGGTTGCAGTGATAACTATAAGCTGTCTTTTATAAAACGCTCTTTTCTAGAAAGCTGCGTTCTTCTTGTACAACTTTAGAAAATTGCATATACTGTAAATACTATTTATGTGTGTAGGCAGTACACACTCAAGCTTAGAACACAGAGCTAGGGGTGCCCTGTATATTCACACACCATTGTCACAGTAGGCTAATAGCTTAGTGAGATTCAGCTACAGACCTACCCAAGGTTGTGCTCTGTATTAGCTTAGATGTGTCTGCTCACAATCACGGGGCTTGTGGGAAATGTAGTTCTCAGGATGGAGATGGGGTGGGTGCTTGGCGGCTCAGGTTTGAGGAAATCCACCCTCTTTTTAAGAACTGGAAAGGAAGACCAGCCTGACGAGCCCTGTGGCTGATCACATGACTGACCCCTTGGGAAGTGGCCGATGTGTATCTGGAGTGCATTCGGCTTTCCACATAGCCCCTGCTTCACGCCGCCGGTCTGGGCATCTGAACTGGAAAACACGTTTCCCGACGTCCGGTTTTTAATGCGTTTTTAGGTCTCATTTGCTTTTCTTTTTTACATTTTTAGTGAACTTTTAATACATATCAGCACCTGGGAGGGAGGGATGGATGGATGGATGGACTGAGTCTGGGTTGTCCTCATTTGGTGCGGCTGCTCTGAGTTGTCTATCCCAGCACACAGCTGGTGTCGTTCTTAAACACATGTGACCTTTGCCGGGCCTTGCTGCCCTTCAGATCCCTGTGGGCGTGAGGATTCACTGTCCTGTGTGTCTTTGTCTGTGAGGTGCACGCTCAGATCAGTACTCCTGGATGTCGTGTACTGAGGTTGTGAGTTTCTGCTGAGTGATTCAGACTCTCCTGTTTCGGTGTGAGGGCCGCATTCCTGTCTGCTGACCTTTCTGTCTTCTGAATACATTTCGAGCGTCCTGACTGCTTTGGAGCACAAGTCATTGTTGAGGTAATTTCAGGTACTAAGTCAATGTACTTGCCCCCCCCTGCTAGGTGGCGCTCACATAAATTTGTTTAAGCTAGTAAGGAGTTTCTTTCACCACACTGCTTCTGCATGGCCCCAGATAGACGCCCTCCATGCCCTGGTCCACGAAGGCATTGTGGATGTGTTCAGTGCCCCTCCATTTCTGCAAGCTTTGCTCTTTCTCCCTACGTTTGCACACCTACAGTGTTGCCCTGCTTATCGTTGAATATTTGCACTAATTTCTCACGAGGCTGCACTACACTGTCAGGGTGTTGTTTTGTCGCTGTTTTGCACCCCCCCATCCCTGCCCCCCTCCAAAGTACACATTTGTTAGTCATAGCATGGCAGTTTAATGGGTGTTAAGCACAAGCTTCTGCATGTCACTCCATTGACCGTACATGTCATGTGACTCGTCGCATATTATTTGTGTATTCTGTAGATAGACGCATGAGATTTTTTTTTTTTCTCCATTGTTTAGTGTTAGTGACAGTTTCACTTTTGCTAAGCAGTATTTTAAGATGACTTGAAAATCCCTGAAATTACATCAATCTGTTTCAATTGGCTGAGACTGGGTGTGGCTAGCCAATCAGAAGAGCAAGATTTTGGGAGGCGACGGAGAGAGCAAATCCATCCAAATCTATCCCAGATCAGACAGATTACTGTGCCATTCAGAAGTGTTAATCATTAATCCGCTTCACAAATGACTGCTTTTCTAGTATTTGATTCAGTCAGTTTTTTAAAAAATATATATTTTTAGTATTTTTAAGCATGTGATTGATGTTTAGGACTCTAAGGGGTGTGAGGCAATAGGCACAGGATGATTTCAGTGGGTCACGCTTCAGTGAGGCGGCCAGCGGCACTTGTGATGGGAAGTTTGGAGTAGGAAGTACAACGGTTTGCCATGTTTAGGAAGCCGCTTCAGACTCGTGAGGACTGAGGCGGCCCAGACTACAACAGGCTCATGGGGACTGAGGCCATCCAGCCCACAGCAGACTCCCGAGGACTGAGGCAGCCTGGCCTGTAGTGGCCTCCTGAGGACTGAGGCGGCCCGGCCTGTAGTGGCCTCCTGAGGACTGAGGCGGCCCGGCCTGTAGTGGCCTCCTGAGGACTGAGGCGGCCCGGCCTGTAGTGGCCTCATATCAGGGCACATGCGGTTTCATTTCACTTGTATAATATGAATATATGTATAATTATCTGGGTTCTTTAGTGTAAGATATCTATGGAGTGATGTCCACTTAGTAGAAAAGTGGCTGTGAATATTTAGGGTGAAGCAGCCTTGTTCTGAGTAGGCTAGACTTATGAGACTCTGTGACCAGATCGTGACTGCAGAGCAGGACTGGATGTATGAGACTCAGTACTGACCAGGCAATGACCACGCACTGGGACTGGTTGTATGAGACACTGTACTGAATGGACTGTAACCTCAGAGCAGGACTGGATGTACGAGACTCAGTACTGACTCGTTCGTGACCGCAAGTGGATCCCTGCTGCTTTAAAATTGGGTGAGTGTTCATGTTGCAAGCAGGAGCTGGAAAATCGGACGTGAGGTCTGCTGTTTGAGGTTCTCCTGCGGCCAGCTGCTCCTGAATGTGTGTGAGAGGCTGTGGGATTGTGTGGCTTCATGTTATGTTTTTTTTTTTTTTCCTGTTGTGTCATTTTCCTTTATTTCAAGTAGAGGTGAGTCGTTCATTGGACTCCCCTGAAATCTATGCAACGGTTAGTTTTGTTTCTCCACCTGTGCTGAAGTGTGGAACTGTCACGGATCCTGTACATACGGCTTAAATAAGAAGTTCCGAGAGCGGTCCGGAGGGAGCTGAACTGAAAGGACTGAATGGAACACGGGGCAAATGAGGAATGTTGTCGGAAATATTTTTATATATTTAAAAAAACAGGACAAAAACTTGTGGGAAAACTGTAATAAAAAAGGGAATGTTTTTATTAATTTATAAATGTCTGACTTAGCAATTTGCCTGCTGTCCGGGTGTCCTTGCTGCTGACCTGCTCTCTCTCCCCATGTGGAATCACACCTGCGTCACTTGAAGGTCACATACTCATTCCACTCCACTTTCTGTCTCTCTTTTTACTTGGAACTATGAGAAGCTTCAGATTGCTGCCTTGTTATTTAACATTGGTGGTTTGAAATGGGCTGTGTATAGGCATGCAAATGGGTGGGGCCATTTTTTCTTGAGGCCTCCTGTAATACCAGAAGTCATTCAACGGGGGGTGTTTCTGTCATGCTTTGCTTGACAAGCCCACGTACGACGAAATGAGTTCAAAGGATGTGTATTCGGGAATCTGTGTGAAACTGGTTCATCGAAGGTGCCAAGGATTCTGGGAACTTGTGAAGGAAGAAGCGAGAACTGAGGTTCAACTCGGAGTAGCTGTCCCTATACCTGAGAGAGTGACCTGTTTTCACGTGTGTGAGTGGGAGGAAGATGTTCTGTGAGCCCAGAGGTTCTGTTTAAAGCTGTGGGTGGTTAAAAAAAATGGAATTCAGTCACCATGACAACCTGATCTTGTCCAAGTTCTCCTCCAGTTTGCACGTTCAAGTTATTTAAGACAAACTGCGTGAAAATGCAGTTTCAAGCTAACAGCCGTCGATAAATAAGTGAGCCTGTCATTCATTCAGGTTCTTTTTAATGGTAGTGAGGGTGCAGCCAGGACACGAGCGACAAAGCGCTCCTTCGTGGACATTACTTTTCAGCGAAGCTGATGTTCAGTCTCGCATCAAGATATGAGTCGCACTTAGGAGCTGAAGCGGGAGGAGCTTAACACAGAAGAAACTCCCTATTGGTCACGGTGGTGGGCGGAGCTGGGCTTGCAGCTCCTGGGTGTAAGTTGGTGTCACCTTCTCTCATGTCCCCCTTGTCTGCTACTCACAGTGTGGTATGTATAAATGCTCATAACGGCCATGGTTTCCAGAATCCCACCTTACAGAGTGCTGGTGAGGGATTCTCCTGAAGGGCCACAATGCCCATCTAACACAACAGGTCCTGTAGCAGATATAGGTGATGATGGAATCAGTGTGGAGAGCAGATTGATGAATGACATAACTGGTGGGATGTAGCACCCAGACTAAGTCTGCAGCCTGCTCTCTGTTTACATTGTGCGCCTTTTGCACAGGGCAGTGTTTCCCAATCTGGTCCTCAGGGACTGCAGGGCAGTCTGCATTTTTGTTTCCTCCCAGCCTCCAGCACACCTGAACCAAACAATCAACATCACCGAATACCTGATACAGGTATGTTGGGAGCTGGGAGGGAGCAAAAACATGGACTGTCTGGGGGTCCCTGAGGACTGGGTTGGGAAAAACTAGCATAGAGGAATGTGCAGACAGTATTTGGACAGTGGAAATTAATATGCATTTTGTGAAATAGTTTAAGCTGATTCTTTGCTCTGTCTTCTTAGGGCTTCCTCTTCATTATGTCCTGGCTGGCACGCTGTGGAATGAGCAGCAACGTTGCGAATTGCCTAATACCTCTGCAACAGTCATATTCACAATAATTGATCTCCTGCACTCATTTGTTTAGTGAATACAGTGCCTGCCCGATCTGTCCGTAAAATCCAATATTCATGCAACACGCCTGTCTATGTCTCGCCTGCCGACACTGATGTCGGGCGTCTATGCACCACCCTCTGACTTGTGAATGAGTTGGCTTGCCGGCGTCATAGCAACCGCAGCAACGTTAACTAGACATGGAGGGGGCGGGAAGGGCGACAGAAGGGGAATAACCTGCAACGCGGTACAGCTGTCTGAGTACAGGTAAGAGCATTGTCTTATGAGGCTCGGACCTGTGGATACCTGTACATACAGCGCTCGCAGGAAATCTTAGGAAGCTCGTTAAATTCAGTAGATATATTGCAGATCTATTGGTTTCATAAGAAAAATCATTACTTCAGTTATTTGTTTACAAAAATATATATCACATTAGAAACGACTGGAAGTTTTAAACTAGAACAACCATTTCAAGTAGTAATTGAAACCCAAATTATAGTTCTATAAGAGCTGTTTGAGTTGCAAAGTTCCTTGACAAGCAGCATTGGGTGCTTTTAAATTAGTAACAGTTCTGCAATAACACCAAATATTTGTGTTTAGTATCCATTTGGGAGCCCATGATTACAGGATCTGAATGAATCAGTCAACAAAGTTGACGCTTAAGAAAATGTCTGTATGAAAGATATGTGCTAATACATTAAACATTGCATGTCATTGGACTTTTGTTATGAAATCAGTACATTTGCAACATCATTACAGAATTAAGCAAGACTTTCTGTACCTGCACATACCTTTAGATACCTGTAGACTGTGACTCAATGTCCACATGGATAGATTGCAGTGGATATGAATTTAAGCATAGGTTTCCTGGGAAAGAGAAGGACCAGCTGGAATTGGTAGAATCTATGATACATTTTATGTATTGTCAGACTTTATGCTGGCCAGCTCCATAAACCAGATCTTGTTTTAAGAATCTGAAGATATATGGAGCAGAAATTGGTCAAGCCAAATTCCCTGACTGCTGCCTGTAGTCACACGAGACCTCACAATGCATTATAAACAAGCCCCCTCATGCAAAATGCAATACGTAATATGAGAGTGTGGATGTTACGTGATCTGGATGGGCACGCCACTTTTAAAGCTGTGTTGAGTGCTTGGCTCAATTGGTTTATGTTTATTTAATTGGTGGGTCCAAATGATTGTTGTGTCCCAAACTAGCTACTGAGCTGCCTTATCAACTGCTCGTGCCTGACTTCCCAGAGCAGACGAGCCTTCACCCGAGGCTGTCTTTTCGAGCTTCAGTCTGGTCCACTAAACCGAAGAATTTGTTTTATGACTGGGAGCCTCTTGTGAGCCAAGCTGGGAGTTCAGGTGCTGAGTTGAGGTTTTGGTTCAGCATTTCTGGCACCAGTACCCTCTGTCTCGTTCCTAAACTCATAGGTTCACACTTCCTGCAGTGTAAGTTCCCAGAGAGAAGGAGGTTCCGCAAGCAGGTTTTTAGTACTTTAGACGGATAAAGAAGGCATCAGCTGCAATGAAACAGATTCAAAGTCTGTCTGAAACTGGCTAAGAGGATATCAGATTACTCAGATTATACTCACTAATGCGTCTTCATTTGGAGCAGGGGAGTTTCTAGCTATTGAAAAGATCGGGGGCTAAGTCAGATTTACCAGGGATTGACTTTTTTTTTTTTTAAAGGAAGACTGGCATCGGGGCTAAAAAACTCAGGGTTATAGCTCCAGGTTATTGGACCTAATGACGCCCATGATTTGGAGTTTTGTCCTCCTATATTTTAAATAGGAAGCTCACTTTGTCCTCCGTGGCTGTTCATAGGGAAGGATGAAGACACACCCTGGACAGTCTGCACCGGGGCACCCCCATGGTGACCGCCTCTCTCCCCTGTCTAGCTGGGCCGCCCTAGGGAGAGCCGAGTGGGAACTGAGGCATCTGCGTGAGCACCAGGTCAGCCAAGTGAAGATTCTGGCCCAGAGTCTAGAGAGGGCCGTCCTGGGGGCACGGAGGGAGGAGCGCCGCCTGGTGGAGCGAGTGGAGCAGGACAGCCGGGACATCCGGTGCCATCTGGAGTACCAGCAAAGGGAGAACTCCACGATGGTCCATAAGGCCCAGATGCTGATCGACCGGAAGCTCCAGCAGCTCACCCTGCTACGCCAGCAGATACAGAGGAACCCCAAGCAAGACCAGTTGTTACAGAGAGCACTACAGCTTCTGCAACCCTGGGAGACCACCCTCTCCCTGAAGAGTGTTAGTCTCTGGCCCGGGTCTCAGCCTGGGCATGTCACTTTTGGAGAGGTCCAGGTTCGAGATCTGAGCATTAGCTTTGCGGTGGAGGCCTGCGAGATGCAGGGACAGCAGGTAACACCCAACGCTGAGAGAAATTGTAAGGGTGAAGCTTCAGTACCTGTCAGAGCAAGTCCACGAGGTATGCAAAAGACATTTCTATCCTCCAGGAGAGGAGAGGAGCTTCGCTTCCCAAGATTGTCGTCCCGGCCACTGCTCCAGGACACTACCGATGGGACTTTATCCCAGAAGGAACCTTTACCCCTGCGGTCACATACCCAGGGGAAGCACAAGTTCCAGGCAGTCCACTCTCTTCTTGACGGTGGGGACTCAGGAGGTGTGGACAGGAATGGAAACAAGACCCAACGTGCCGGGGAGAGTTTGAGAAATGAAGGAATCAAAGTCCTGTTTACAAGCCACCGCTCATCCAGTGGTCCTCAAGGGAGATGCTACTGTGCTACAGGTGCTTCTAAGTACAGTCATGTGACACCTTCCTTCTCCAGGATCTCCCATCGACACTCCCTGGGAACCCAGAGTTGTGTGGATCTGAACCCCCGAGGGCGCCTCTCTCCCTGCCTCTGCTTTTGCTTGAATAACCACACATTTAAGAAGTCCAAGAGCATGGAGAAGACACCTTCCCAGGCTAGCAGATCTTCATCCAACTCGCCCAGGGATTTCGAATGCTCCCCGAACCAAAGACCTCACCTTTCCAGGTCCATGGTGGATTTGTCCCCAAGGAGCCCATCCTCGTCTACAGAAGACAGACACAGGCTTTGCAGTGTTTGTCGTCACCAGTACACTCTGACTTCCCCAGCTCTGGAGCGGAAGCACAGGATCCAGAGGGGCGGTACTGACTTGCTCAGAGGACCTCATGGAGTTAAAAAGGCGTACCGGCCTCTCTCGGTGTCTGCCATAGGGCGTGGTGGGCCAGCAGAGCCGGCTCAGATGGAGGACAGTGAACACAGCCGTACTTCAGAGGCTGGACATCTGCTCAGGAAGATTGGGAAACAGGGTTCTGGCCGGTCTGACTTCAGTCTGCCCACCGGAGTCCATGCCACGGCCCAGGGGAAGCTGTTTGCGGTGGACTGCGGCAACGCCCGCGTGCAGGTCATGGATTCCCTGGGCCTGGTCCTTCAGCAGGTGTGTCTCTCGCACGCCGAGGGCTCGTCCGGCCATCGTCATAACTATGTTGACGTGGCCGTGAGCGCCAAGGGGCTGATCGCGTTAAGCTGTGCCACCCCGAGGACCCTGCTGATATTCAGTCGACATGGACGCCACCTCCAGACCTTTGGAGGAACTGGTTTGGGGGTTAAAGGTGAGCTGGAGGCCCCTAGGGGAGTGACGGTGTCTCGCCTAGACCAGTTCCTCGTGGCTGACATCCGGCGTGGCTCACTGATCGTCCTGACGCTCGAGCACACGACGGGCACGGTCCTGGAGAGCACGGAGATTCGGGGTTTCCACCGGCCCTGCATGGTGTCTGCTAACCTGACCACTGGGTTGGTGGCCGTCTCAGAGAGGGGGTGTCGGGAGAGCCCGGGGCCATGCGTAAAGGTGTTAGGGCCTGGCTGGGGGGTCATCCGGACAGTAGGGGTGTGCAGCTACATGGGAGCCGTCCTCTCTTACCCCTGGGGAGTCTGCATCGACGACGACGGAAATGTGCTGGTGGCGGACTGGGGCCAGGAGCACCGGGTGGTGATGTACTCTGCCCAGGGTGTGAGCCAGGTCCTGGTGAGTCAGGGCCTGAAGAATCCATGGGGCTTGGCCTTGCTGCCGGAGCGCCACCTAGTGGTGTCAGATAGCATGCATCACTGCATCAAGGTGTTCCAGTATAAATGAGGATGGTGATGTTTGGAGGCAGAGCCTTGCTGGAAATGGCAGC
Source organism: Hyperopisus bebe (assembly GCA_026777045.1). NCBI lineage: Eukaryota > Metazoa > Chordata > Actinopteri > Osteoglossiformes > Mormyridae > Hyperopisus > Hyperopisus bebe. The sequence continues at coordinate 44,274,908 of JAODJW010000001.1, read as the reverse complement.
TGGGATGAGCAGATCTGACATGGATCACGCTGCTCTTCGTTGCTCCAATTCCAGGGATTTTCTCACAAAGCTTTTCTGCCGTGCTGTGTGCGGTGAAACTGACAAGACAGTGATTGCTGAGAAAATGTGGTGTTTTTCTTTAAAAACTTCATATGCTTTCTTTTTATTTGGGCCTTTTATTTAATGTGTGGATTAAGAGCACTAATGTGTGCAACATCTCTAGTGTGTTGTGTAATAATGTAAAATAGACGGATGGTTTTCCTCAGTTATTCAGTGGTGCTGTGTGTAGTGTAGACGGTGCTGTCTTCCTTGCCTGTAAATCACACAACGAAAAAAAGGTGCAGAAAGTGTGGTAGCAAAAATAACTGAAAAGGTAACCAACATTGAAACTATGCTAATATATAACATGGCCACTAGATGGCCTAGTAGAGAACAAATCGTTTCATTTTCCTGGGACCAAAGAAAATATCTTTTTTCATTGGGGTTCTTCATCACAATTCCCAAATGTATCATATGTACTGAGGAAAGGCCACCGTCATCAGCACACACACACAGAAAGCAATTTTTCAAGTTTTGACAGTTTCCAGTCATTTATTTCAAGAATAAAAAAATCACCATGTTTTATTACAAACCTCAGTATTGTTAACAAAATTTAATTACATGTTCTGCAGGTCTTTGTCGGCCTGGACATGTTCCTCCTGTTAAAGGGCATCTGGCAGGACTTTGTGATGTCTGAGTCCAGGGCCCGGCTTGACATTAGCTAACAAACGCTGAGAATAAAGATCATGAGGAAAACAATGTGTGGATGCAGAATCGGATGGCCATTTTGTCAGTATCACTGTGCAATACTGCTTTGACTGCTGCACCGGTTACAGTACCTTTCACAGCACCTCCCCCTACCTGTGGCAGATTGGCAGTGATGTGTTTTTGACAGTCAAAACATGTCTTAAAGGAGTTTGGGGTGGGGGTGTGTGAATTCACAACCTCTTGTCGGTTTGTAGAAACTGGTTCCACTGGTCTCCAGATCCACCTCCTGCAGGTCAGTCTAACAGGGTAGACTTCATTTCAGAGGAACCAGCTTCTTCAGCCGTGCAGCACTACTGTAGGTTTAGAGGGATCCCAGCAGGGTCTCAGCCCTGTCGTGTCTCCACTTGTATCCAAGTCTGTTCCTGTCACGGAAGCCTTGTGTGTGCTGTGTACCGCCTCCTGTTTGTGTGTGGTGTCTGTCTCCCTTCCCAGCTCATCCCACAGAAGAAAAAAAGGCTCAGATTTGTTACTGGTGTCTGATAGCAGGGCGATCGAGAGATGTCGTCGTTACTTATCGGGATGCAAAGCTCATCGGCCCCCGGTCTGATTAGGGATTAAGCGGTTTCTGGCGACTCGTGTGCTGTCAGTCTGGTTGAGATCTTCGCACTTTGCCAGAAGTTAGCCTCCCCGACAGCTTTAGGTAGCAGCCAGGAGACCAGGACCGTCTGTGATCCAAGTCACAGCATGTACGCAGATCCCGGGGCTCATGAGTGTGTGCCGTCTGCAGTGTAACTAAGTCTCTGTGCCTTGGCTCTGCAGGGTGTTGCTCAGAGCTTCTGCTAACCAGGCCTGTGTGTCTCAGTGTATAAGATGCCCCCTCCCACACCAACGTCTGCAGACATGTAGGCGGCTCCACGTCGCCCTCCACAGGTACAACGCGCTGGGCGCGTCCTCAGACATTCGCGGATATATTATGCCCTTTAGTTACTTCAGGAGATGTTTCCGATTAGTTAAGTAAGAACAACAGTCATAATCGCTCCAGATGCTCTATGGTCAGCACCCCAGCATTATGGATTCTTTATGGGCACAGACTTACGATTCAGGAAGAGAATTAGTGAGACTCATTTTCAGGTTTGGTGTCTGCAGATTCTGCACTGACTCTGTGGTTCAGAAAACAAATGTCAACAAACAGTGACCTTAAAGTTTTTGGTCATAAAGTAAAATCAACAGTTTCCTGCAGAGATCAATTCTATACAAATGGCTTAAAACTTGTGGGAAGTACATTTCCGCTTTGACTGATGATAGCAAACGTGTAATTAAAACAAGGCCTGAGGCAGGTTTTCATGTGCACACTTGGCCAGAGCATGACCAGCCTCGTCCTGAAGATCGCTGTTTTTGGACCGGGCCGGGACAAGAGAATACGGTGATGGTGGTGCTGTCTGAGAAGTGCAGCAACTGTCATTTCGTAACACGCTCGCTCTGTCGCAAATCCATCAGAGTGGAACCCGCCTCTGGGGCCCTCCCTTGTGAGAATGTAAACGGGAAAGTCCAGATGTGGCATCAGTCCTTTTTGGGTTCAACCAAACCAGGAAAAATGTAAACATAAAAAATGTCCGTTACGCCTTTTGTGCCGTGACTGAGAACGCCCCAGCTACAAAGTCCCTGCAACAGAAAGAAAGCTGTTGGTAACAAGCCAGGGTGCTTCAATGCGCAGGTTTACCTAGGCTGAAGTCCAGGGGCCTTGGCTAATTAGGGGCTTCAACTAACTTGTCGAATAACATATTTGACCCACTACAACTTCTCTCCCAGTGCACTTCTTTTACTTCTTTTGCCCTCCATTGCCCCCTACTGGTCAACAACTACCATCATATAAGAAAGTAGGGGGTCTCTGCTAACGATCGATGGTCAGAAGGCTGGGCATGGCCTCATCAGTAACTTGCTCTTACCTCACAGGGACGTCTCTCGTTTGTAGAGCAGGGCGCTGGTTGGCCCTTCGAACTGCAGCTTGATGGCCTGCTTGAGGTTGAGCTGGGGGTCCGTGCTCGTGAAGCTGGGCAGGGACTCGGGGGCTAAGGCACTGGAGCAAGAGGTCACCGGGAAGTTGAAGACCGGCGACAGAGAGGTCTTCCCCGGTCGCCACTCCATCTCCCGCTGGCTGTGATTCTCCAGCTGGATTGGGTACCCGTTCGGTGGGCTATCCGTTGTTCTGGGAGGCCGGGTGGGGCAGTCCTGTCCGGGCATCACGCCCAGGGAGGCCATGAGAGAGCTCCACCTCCCTCCTTTAAACACACTGGCACTCCTGTTCTTCTCGACCTCTTGGCCGGGTTTGGAGTATTGGTCCCAGACTCCCGCAGAGCTCTTTGCTGGCCTGCTGGGCTCGGCCAGCCAGCTGTGGTCGGCGGCCTGGGGGGCGACGTGGGGCAGGGGCTGGACGGATATGCGAGCCCGGCTACGCGGCAGAGAGTGCTGCTGGATCTGCTGTGTGAAGCTGAGGTTGTCGGCCGGCGCCGTCTGCACCGTGGCCAGGGAGTGGCAGGTGGACCACGAAGCCTGGGAGCTTTGCATGGAGTGGAACCTCTCCGAGGTGGAGCTGGCGGAGAGCGAGCTTGATGATGGGGAGGGGGCAGATGCTAGAGGGGGCCTGCAGCTGCCCTCGACTGCTCCACCAAGGCCAGTGCAGGGGGGGCTGCTGGCCACTGAGCTGTAGGAGTTGGGTACCGATGGCAAAGCGCCTAGATAAGGCTTGGCACCAGCTCTCTCCAGGCTCTTGACGATACTCAAGTGGCCCCTCTTCCCGGCCACCTTCACGGGGCTGCGGCCGTAGAGATCCACGTGCTCTGGGTTTGCCCCTTTCTCCAGCAGTACTGACACCACTGAGGCATGCCCCTCCTGCGCCGCGATGCACAGAGCTGTCGCCCCCTGCTGGCGGCACGCTAAGTCGACAAGGGCGCCCTTGGATTCCAATAGCAAACGAGCTGCTGCAGAGTGCCCCCTCCAGGCCACGGAGTGCAATGGCGTGCGACCCTCCCCGTCAGGCGCATTCGGGTCTGCGCCGTGCCGCAGGAGCAGGTTCATGCCCTCCAGGTCGCCGCGCCAGCTGGCCACGTGCAGCGCGGTGCGGCCCTCAGCGTCACGTGACTCCAGTGGTGCACCCCCCTTCTCCACCAGCAGGGTGGCGATGTCGAGACGTCCCTCCAGCATCAATAGATAGAGCAGGGGCTTCCCCTCCGCGTCTCGCACGTCCGTGTCCGTGCCGCGTCTCATGAGCAGCTCCACCACGTCGGCGTGACCCTCCAGGGCGGCGGCACTGAGCGCCGAGTGGCCGTCATAGCCGCGATGGTCGATGGGCGAGCGGCGGTCCAACAGGAGCCGGACCGTGCTGCAGTGGCCCTCCTGAGCAGCCAAGATCAGTGGCGTGCGACCCTCGTTATCCAGCTCACCGACCCGTGCCATGCTCCCATAGTCGGTGAGGACGGCGCATGCCCCCTTGTGGCCGCTACAAGCAGCGGCGTGCAGCGGAGTCCAGCCTAGGTCGTCCTTGTGGTTCTCATCCAGGCCGCGGTCCAGCAGGGCCCGCACCACATCGGTGCTGCCGTGGGTGGCGGCCAAGCAGAGTGCGGTGCGGCCCTCCCCGTCGATGGCGTCCACGGGCGCGCCCCAGAACAGCACCGTGTTCACCACGGCCATGTGGCCCATGGAGGCGGCTGCCAGCAGGGGCGTCACCGAGCCCGAGGCGTCGTCTACGTCGGCGCCGGCCTCCAGCAGCAGCTCCACGGCCTCGCCGTGGCCCTCGTAGGCAGCGAGTAGCAGTGGCGTCATTCCGTCCCCGTCCCTGTGCCCCGGGTCCGCCCCCCGTTCTAACAGCAGACCCATCACCTCGCTGGAGTTGCCCCCCAGGCACATAGCAGCTAGCGACAGCGCCGTGCGCCCATCTCCGTCTTCCCGGTCCACCTCTGCCCCGGCGTTCAGCAGGATCTCTAGAGCCTCCCGGTGGCCCAGGTAGCCAGCGGCCATGACAGCAGTACGCCCCTCCCTGTCAGGCTGGTCGACCCGTGCGCCTTTGTCCAGCAAAGTGAGGAGGACCTCATCGTGGCCCCCCCACGCCGCCGCCCGTAGGGCGGTCCGGCCCTCAGAGTCGCACCCATCCACCGCCGCCCCGGCCTCCAGCAGGAGGCGCACCGCCTCCACATGCCCTGCCCAGGCCGCTGCGCGCAGAGCTGTCCAGCCCTCGGCGTCTGCGTGGTTTATCAACCGGAGCCCCGTCTCCCCGTGTCGGCCGGCCCAACCTAGCAGAACCCGCAGGGCCCCCACGTGGTTGTGCCGGGCTGCCGCTATGAGCGCAGTCTGGCCCTGGGCGTCCTGCACCTCAGGGGCTGCCCCGTGCGCCAGCAGCAGCTCCACCACTCCAGCTGATCCCGCGCATGCCGCATCTATCAGCAGGGGGCGCCCATCTGAGTCCATCTGGTTCACGTTCGTCCCGCCATCCAGGAGCGCGCGTGCCGATTTCTCCGTCTCCAGGGCCCGCCGCAGGGTCCCGGTCCCGGGAAGGTGCCCATCCGGCAGGCAGGAGCGAGGGGAGACACCGGCCATCACCAGCAACCGCAGAACCTCTGGCTGAAGCAGGACAGGAGGCCGGGGTGAACGTGGAGACCCGGGGTCAGGGCCGACGGCGCCGGTCCATAGCATCCACAGTGCCAGCAGGGCCGGGTGGTCCGAGTGCAAGCCGGAGTGGACCAAGTGGAAAGCCAGGAGGCAGGTTTCCTCCGGGGTCAGCTGGGCCCCGCGTAGCGTGAGAGCCATGCTCAACATGGTGTGTCCATCAGCCACGCTACACAGGAATTTCTGGGTGCAGTACTTCACGTCGGTCAGCCACTCTGCAAAGCTGCTATGGAACAGGACCTTGGTCTGTCCCGGCCCATCAGCCAAAAGCACAGACAGTGCCTCCATCTGGTTCTGGAAGTCCGCACGGCTCAAGGTGGTGTCCTGCGTCCAAACCGCCATATACAGCTGATCTGAGGTGAGGGGCCGCGGGGCGGCCAGCAGGACGCTGAGGAGGGGCCGCACCCGTGTGAAAAGCCTCTTGGGAAAGAGACGCTGGCACAGCCACAGGTAGAGGCCGCCCAGCGTGCCGGGGATGTCGCGGATCTGCCGTACGGTCAGCAGCCCCTCGCTCACGCCGTCCAGCACGCGCTCCAGGAACAGGAAGCAGCCGCCGCTCTTGATGTGCAACAGGTTCAGCATGTCGGCCGTCTCGGGCGTCAGGTGCTTCCGCAGCGCCCCTTCCTGCGCCAGACGTCGGAGGATGTACTGCTGCACGTCACGCAGGGGTGACGCCTTCCGCATGTCATCCAGGATGAGCTTACGGAACCCTGGGGGGGGGGGGGGGGAGGGG
>JAODJW010000001.1:44257191-44267815 GCA_026777045.1 Hyperopisus bebe | reverse complement strand
AGACAGGAAGTGTGTGTGTGGGGGGGTAGATGTCAGAGAGGAGACAGGAAGTGTGTGGGGGCAGAGGACAGAGAGAAGACAGAAAGTGTGTGGGGGCAGAGAACAGAGAGGAGACAGGAAGTGTGTGTGTGTGTGGGGGGGTAGATGTCAGAGAGGAGACAGGAAGTGTGTGGGGGCAGAGGACAGAGGAAGTGAACTCATGTAAGTAAATGAACTATTTTTATAGCAGCAAATAGACTGAAATGACAGGGAATAAATCCAAACCATGAAAGCAGGTATCACAGAAAATGTTATACAAAAACCATGAACATAAGAACGGCTGATCACACAAAGCCTGAGTAATTCCCTTAGCTGTTTGTTTGTCCCTTTAACTACACAGGATTTTTCTCCTGATTACAGAACGGTTCTGTTAGAAACAAATAAGAGTTGTGCGTCAGAATTCCCTGCTCCGTGGTCTCCTGGACATCCCCCAGCTCCCGCTAATAACCATGTGGGATATTTGTTTTAAACCAAGCAGACACATTTCGCAGGACGTGGGCCGAAAGCATTAACAACATTCCCAGCTGCACGGTGTTGACAGGTAACATCGCATTTAGGGACTGGATATTTGTTTAATGATGTACTCATAGCTGCCTAACAGTCTGTTTAGTAAATATCTATTCATATACTGTGTTCTGTTTACACAGTAAATATTTTTAATAGCCCAAACAGTATTGTGGCACAAAACTGAAAAATGGCACTTGTGCCTTTTAACCACTGAACTCAAGTACAGTACAATTTCGTTGTTGTAGATACTTCTGTCCTGCAAAAGGCTTTCACTGGTCCCACACCTCTTAGCACACCAGGAGAGGGGAACGAGTAGCACAGCTTCATATACCTGGGAACATCTTGCTAACAGCCTTATCCTGGCGCCGTGCAGAGCAGATGAGGTGCAGCCAACTGGGAAACAGCTGCAGGTGCTTGGAGAGGAGCTCCGCGATGGAGGCACTGCCTCCGGCTACGTCTGAGTCCAGGGCGTCGACCAGCAGGAAGAGGTTCTGCGGCGGGGCTGGGATTTCTGTCAGAGGCTGCAGGACTGTCCTGGGGAAGGGGAGATCACACAATGGCATGGCTTGGGTTTTCACTTGACACCTCAAGCTTCTGTTTGAGCTGGAGATAGTCAGAGCTAACAGAAAAATAAATACAGGACCTTTTGCTAACTCTGATGTTATTCTACTCATAGCCTGCTCATAACCTACTCATAGGTCGATGGATTCTAACTGTGAAACATCCTAATGCTAATTTATTCATCTCAGTTTTTACCTCGAGTAACAGTAAAGTTGGAGATTCGTCTGATGCCACCTGGTTGGAGAAGTCTGTGGTCAAGTACCTGTAATGAGCTGATTTTCCTTTTATCTGCCCCCAGACTGACCTTTTGACCTTTGGCAGCTCGGACTTAGCTTCTGTTACCACAGCTCGCAGTCTTTGACCTCCTCTTACCTTTTCTCAGACAAGCCTCCGACCCAAACTGATCGCTCTTGTTTTTTGCCATGGAAAGGCCTCCTCAGAGAGGCAGGTCAGACTGTGCTGCAGAACCCAGGTGCAGATTTCTGCTGGCTCTTGGATTTATGGGCTGGGACAGAGCAGAGGCGTACACACGGACTGTGCACAGTAAATGAGCTCCATTCTGAGGTAAAAGCTCTGGGGGGGGGTTTGGACCCCCAAAGCAAATGTTATGCCATGCTATATATTCATGGTTTTTAGGGGGCCCATCAAGAGTCAATGTTTGTGTTCAAAGTGACCATCCAATACACACACAGAACTGCCCCAGCCAGAATCCAAGCTAATGACTGGTCAATCAGTGCTTGGTTTTCAATTCAAGAGATACACAAGGAAAAGGACAGAATAACATATGAAGACACTTGCTATTCACATACATGGCAAACCTAAACATCCTAGCTGGTTTTAGGCTTAATTAAATGCAGGCGGTCAGTATTTGTGCCCAATATACACGCAGTACTGAGTATATACTCGGGCTGCAGAACTGTAAATGTTCTACTTATGATCTATGTTACTGTTACATTTTGGAGGAAAATTGGAGGAGACCTTTTGAAGGCATCATCAGGGTCACGCTGACAGGCATCAGGCTCCAGAGTGGCTGCCACAGTGGGGTCCTCTAGCGCCGCCCTGTAGGCCGCAGGCAAGGCAGGGCTGTTCCGGAGCTCTTCCACCAGGCCCAGCACAAAGCTCCAAGCAGCCCGGGACCTCTCATCCTCCCGCTGGCAGAAGTGTGCCGCAAGGCATCGTGGGGCCAGACCGGCCTGGAGCCCCGCTTCTGATGTGGGCCACACCGCCTCTGTGCATAACGCCGTCTTGCCGGCTCCGGGGCCTCCGGTCACCAGCACCCCCACCGGCCGCGTCTCCAGGCTCCTCCGCAGCTTCTCCAGGGCCCACTCGCGGCACAGGAAGCGGCGGCCCTGGAGAAGGCTCATCGCGCTCATGGGCTTGGTGCTTGGGCCCAGCCGCCCATGGCAGGCAGCTGCCCGGGACCCGGCCCCTTCACACCATGTCAGGTTGATGGGTCTCAGCGAGCGAGCGGCAGAGTATTCCAGAAAACCACGCCGGGCGGGTATGAGTCACCAAGCGGAGCCGCAGAAAGAAACAGGCACAGCTCTCTCTCAGGTGAGCTGAGAGCTGAGGAACTCAGGCCATTAAAACAACACACACACTCTCCGCGTCTGACTTCTGAGACTGACACGCAGCCACAGTCCTGCCCTTAATCCGTCTGTTCCTTTCCCTCCACACTCCCTCGGTCTCCGACGTCCGGCTGAACTCCTCGTTCGTCTTTTGCTTTCGGTCTGCTTGTCGGCCCCGTCGTTCACACGCCCTGCGTCTCTGTGGCCCTGAGATCCTCCTCTTCCACTCTCCTCCTTCTCTGCTCCTCCCTCTCCTGCCGCCAGCTGCCCTGAAAGCCCTTCCCTGCTTTACTTGGTAGCGTGCCCAGCTGCCGTTCATGTCAGGACATGCAGAGCGGGTCTGCAGACAAAACTGCCAGAGAGAGATAATGAAAGGAACGTGAGGGCGACGTAAAGTCCGAGTTCCGTGAGGTCAAAGTTCAACATTTCACACTACGCCCCTTAGCCTTAGACAGGAATCTGTGCCAAATCTGCCTTTGCAAAGAGGTTGCAAAGACGTCTTTCAGATGAAAAATCAAACGTTGGACTTTTAAGTGTGTTAAACGTAATAAAAGTAAAGAGAAAATATGATTCCAGAGAGAGAACAGTTATTTTTTAAAAATCATTCAATAATTCCTGCTTTGTTACAGTACATGGAATAGGCGTTTACGTGTTACATTTCCGGTATTGCAGAGAAATAATTTCTTAGTTCATTAGACGAAGTACCACAAGTTGTTTACTACACTTAAAGCTGCATTGGTCTTGTTCCCGATATTTTTTCCAGAGCGATTGTCTCTGCATCTCAGTGTGACGTTAAGAAATAAGACACCATGGAACTGACAGGCAGCCAGTCCCGGACCCACAGCACCAGTCGAACCGGACCGTCCGGTGCCCCCGCTCCCCTCCCCGGAACGATCACGCTCCGCTGCTGGAGCCGGGCAGGGAAAAGGGGCGCCGACCGAGCTCTGGAGCCCGGTCCCTGGGCGTACACATATACGCATGTACAGTATGGGCGACGTCCCTAAAACAAAGCCAGCGCGCCGGATGCGGGGCTTTTCCTGCCGTACCTGCGTTCAGATATCACTTTTCTTTGGTTAAACCCGATCTTAATGTATAAATCTGCCGGGAAATACAGGATACAGTTTCCCCCTTACATTGTCATGCACAGAGAAACCAGTCTATACACCCTGTCACGTAACTTCCCAAGTTGGACCGGCTACAGGTGCGGCGGCACAAAATGGACCGAGCAACGTCTCTGCTTGTTGCTTGTTGGTATATTTTCGTTTCGTCTGTTACATTTAGTGTCCAAGGAAAAATCTGTATTCACTCACCGCATCGCGATCCCATCGGACTCCCGCAGCCCGACGCCGAGATCAGCTGCAGCATAGGAAGGAGGGCAGTAAATAGTAAAAAAAGGTGAAGGGTTTATTCCTCAGGGCACCTTCATCGGCCAGCAGAAGGACCGGCACGCCTGTGATCCTGCCTCGACGTCCCCGTCAAGCCCCCCTTCATATTACAATACGCTGCGCTCTTCGCCGGATGCGCTATCGGGGTAAAGGCTGCGTCCGGAGTTGTAGACGGTAGTAACAATAGTCCAGAAGGGGCTCTTTTGGCCGGTGCTGGAGATCGCGGGGGTGGAAAGGGGGTATCATTAGGAAATGCAGAACAGTAATACACCACAAATGTCTTTCGTGTACATTAAAAACGAAACGCCGTGCTGCTTTCGCACGGCAGCACAGCCGTATGGACCGGCCTATTCATGATCATTCAATCGTCTCATTATAAAATTACGATCACATACTGCTTAAATGGGAAGGGCAATCGCTGGGATTGTAATATGAAGGAAACAATCTGCTTCCTGTTGCAGTTTTAATAAAGGCAATGTGGGAATATGCATTCATTTCGTAACACCTGCAGCTTTTATGCTCGCGATGCCCAAAGGATTTGAAAGGAAGCTGGAAACTACCGAAACCTCAGTGTTACAGTATTTAAAAGCATGATTTATAGATATTACTATTTACAGATCATTCAGCATCTTCTTATGCCATAAATATACTCAGCCCACTGCCGGGAGCTTGTTTGAATATCATAACAAGGATATAGTGTTACTGCATTACTTGACTTGGCCCCTGATCTTTTCAATAGCTGGAAACCTCCCTGGATGCTGATCTTCTGCATGTATGTCACTTTTAAAATGAACTTATCATATTGCGCCCCCCGCATGATTGTTAAAGGTAAACTTGTGTATTTCAGATCTATTGTTGTATCTTTGGTTTATTTGCCGTTTGACCATTAAAGTGTAAAATTGGTACGAACAACTGGTACGATGGTGGCAATATGGATAAAACATGACCATCGGGTTCTTTGGCTGTTGAGTCAAAGTTCTTGTCTCCGGTCTTTATCTAACTAATTCAGTTGTTTTTCCACTGCAAAAAAAACATTAGGCTAAATCCAGACCGGAGCACTGACTGTATGGTGACGACACGAATAAGCAACACGTGTTCTAGTTAAAATAATGAAATGTTATAGAGGTACCCCCCCCCCCCCCAAACCGTCTGATAAAAACAAGATCATAAGACCCGCTAGATTTAGAGGGAGGCCGTAGCCTATTAGCTAAATTAGAAGTGGCTGGACAACTTAGATTTCCCCCAAATCCGCAAATAGCTACTGAAAGAAAGAGAAATTACGTGATTCTTTTACTTTTCATTTAATGTTTACTGCCATTATATCTTCTTCAAAGAGGGCCATAGTGCAGTGCAGAACAGTCTGACTTGGCGCGAAAACCTACCGCTGGCTGTAGTTCTATATATAAAAGGTTATTTACGTGTCCTTGACAGTGGTGAAACAAACAAAGCTGTATTTTACGTTGCATTTACTTATTTGGCAGATGCTTTTGTCCAAAGCGACGCACAAGAGGCAGAGAGTACATCTCAAGCATACGGCTGTCAAGGACGCAACTAGGCATGGGTACAATTTTAATTGTTTTAACCAATTTTAAACAAAAGTTAAGCACATTATACCAGCGATACGAATGCTTTGGCGTATCAATCTAACTTACCACAAGAGGGTGCACTTTCCCACAAAATGGTCAAGGATTTGACAACGAGAGCCACAGTAAATTTGCTGTTGTATTGAACACATGAAAGATCATTTCACGTTCGGCAAAAACCTATTGTATAGCTGCAGAATATGAATTGTAATCTATGTAAAGTTCTGCAGTTTAACCGCAAGCACTGTGTTGTAGACTAATCACAGTACATTAATAGTAGGTACTAGGCTATAGCATGTAGGTCTTGAGTTAGGAAATGAAACATACTCTTCATTTTGTTACTAGTAGGTGTGATATTAAGTCATATTATTAGTATACTTCCATATTTGTAAGGGAATGGGAAATGTTTCAGCATGTTGCCAAGGCTGAGAACAGTTGGGTAGTTTTCTGTATTTGGAGGGATTCTTTATCATAAAACATATATTAAGAATATTAAAGTTTGTTTACAAAGCATACCTCTTAAGTATATTTAACAAAATTATGCAGACAATCAATCATAGTCATTATAAGTTTGTTTGGAAGAACAGAAAACAAACAACACCATACATCAGAATGGGTGATATAGTTATTATTCAGTACAGTGGGAACTTCCCTGAAATGTTTTTGAGGTACATGGAAGTAAAAATGTACTTTCTGTTGAACAATCTAAGATACATCATCTTTCTATAGCTGGGCCCCAAAAAACTGGAAACTCATACACAATAGCAACTTCTCTCCACATAATGGCCCATTATGAAATAATAGTTGATTTTTAATTAATAGGAAATTAACAGAGATTTTTGGTGACTGGATAAAAAATTGGCAAAAGGAATTTGGGCTGTTACACATTTGATAATAACCTATCATTCTACTGCCATTAGTCACATGATGTTATGGATTCTAACACTCAGTCCTGTGTTTCTAAGTCTGTGACTAATACAACTTTTGAAATATACCTTTTTTTTTGTTTCTTTTTTGCTTAATGTCTTTGAGTGTTGTACATGGTATAGCACTCCATTGTTTACACTACTAACATATATATGCATTGTATTGCCTTAAAGATAATTTAAAAAATACACCAGAAAGCACGTATTCTAACTGATTTTTTGGAAATCACGTAACCGATTATATCCGAGTTGTGTAGATTTTGGCAGTAAGTAGGGAAACCACATCAAAAGAGACACTGGGTACTCTAAACTTGCATAATATTGTTTCATTGAAAGTGAAACTTATCATTCAGCAATTTTGTTGAGCTGTAGGCCTATAATAACCTCATTGTCCAATGAAAAATTAAAAGTTATTGTTTCTTGAAATGCACATTTTGTGGATGGCCGATCCTGTGCTCAGACCCCAAGCGTCACTCACACACTTGGGCGTAAATTATGGCCAATAATCAAACCTGGCAGCATGTGGCTCAGTGCGCTAAACTTGTGTGCCTATAATCAGAAGGTTACTGGTTCAAACCCAGCCTCAGTGTATCTGTGAATCCTTGAGCTAGGCCCTTAACCCCCTGGTGCCCCAACAGGTGGCTACATTTTGCACTAAACTTACTCTACAAAGAGTAAGTTGAGGGAGGCATAAAGACAATTTCCCCCCAAGGATCAATAAAAGTATCTATTATTATTATCCATTATTTTCCTGGGACACCAAACCACTAGAGGCACACTGGGAGGGCTGCAAAAGTATTGTGTAATCACTTTGCTTCACCATCTTAGTGCAACCATATGTGGTACACTTAGGGTTACCGCCTAATCCATGTCAGGAAGGACACTTTAAGCTACTTCAGGTTTTACAACCTGCTTTTAAACTGAAAGTTTTCTGTGCTCGGCTAAATATTTCAGTCCTTGTGCTTTGATTGGTTTGTTTTCTTGATTGAAAAACTCATCCAGGTTTACAAATCCTGTCCTACAGTAGTTCAAAGTGACATGGATTAGCTGGTAACCCTGAATACACTACTCAGAGTGATCCGAAAAAAATGTTATATAAAAGCAATGTTAATGGAACAAAATAAAAGAAAAAGATATGAAGAGAAAACACGTTATTGGTTGTGACCCAAACACACGGAAAACAAAATGGTTGTCAGCCGCTCCCTGTCCGTTATGAGGATTTCGTTAACTATCTGGTTTTTCAAACATCATAGGTAACAATGAAGCAAATAAAAGCAAATAAAAGTCTGGAGGTTTTCATTTCTTTATTTCTGCCTGGGTGCAAGAACTGCAGAGGAAACGTGTGAAAGAAGTATTTCGGTGTATTCATGGGTAAGTACAAGAATAAATCTCATGCTTATTAATCATTATCATCATCATCAGCAGCATTGTATTGTAGTGTAGACCCAGACATTCCAGAGGCAGGAGCAAGATGAGTTCCGTTATTTAAGCAGGAATGCTTTTTTATTTCAAGCTGTTAAATGGACCGAACACAGCCATCAAACAGCAACTCACCCACACTCCCAACACATTCTGCCCGCTGTGCTGGCTATCCCAACTACTCATGCTACACATGGTGGACAGACAGACAGACAGACACACACGCACACACACACCACTATTTACAATACATAACAGTAAACATTATACAAGATATTACAGTGTACATAATAGATACTAGCTATACAGAAATATTTTTATCATTTACATGTCTGGCACTGGTCCAGGATGCTGTGTTGCTTGATTGGTAACCCCAGTGCTACACTGACCCCCTCCAAGGGTGTTACCGAATCCAATAGCACACCAGGCAACGTCAAGCCCCAAGTACCCCACATGTCAATGGTCGACAATCCTGATGACCCCCATAATCAGTCTGCCAGTTCTCCCTCTCTGGTGATGGTGGCAGCTGTCTGTCCATGACTGTTGAGCAGCTGGAGATCGCTGGCAAAGCCGGGCTGCTAGCAGACGTTGGCCTGCTAGCAGGCTCTGGTGGTGCGGGACCAGACCTTGCCCTTGTGCGGCTTGGTGAGGATCCACTGCTGACTGCTGGGCTGTTTCTTCTGTGAGTCCTCCTACTCCCCAGATCAGGTGACCTCATGCAGCAGCTCCAGGTCTTGCTGGTACTGCCCCCACTGCCCATCCAGATGGCGGCACACCCTGGCCAGTTAAGGCCTCTAAAACAAAGCACACTTCCTTGCAAAGGGTCCCGTGGGGTGGATCCAACCTCATCTCCTGATGTCGCTCTGGCACCTGACTCATCTCCAGGCTGATGCCTGACTCCCGGATTGCTGCCAAGCTGATACCCAACTCCCCAGCCACCGCCAGGCCAGAGGGGATGGACCTGGAGGATGCAGCTCTAGAGGAGTTAGAGTGGGATCCTCTAGGCCTTGCCCTTAGACCTATCCCTTTGGTCCCCACTTCTGGTCAATGGTCACGCCAACTCATAAGCTTTGGTGCAGCTGATGGTGCAGGCTTGGACCCAAAAGAGGGGCTTACTGGATTTTGATTTCAAAGCGAGAGAGAGACGGGGGCACTTCCCTTGTTCTGGTCCAGGCAAGGGTTACCGTGACAACCTCCTTGTTCTTGCTCCCATTCCTATCTCTGTGCCAATCCTGCAGTCCCCCGTTGTTCTGTCCCTATCCTGGTTATCCCCTGACCTGTCCACCCTGTTCTGGTGTATGTTGTGTTGGTCATCCTCTGTGTTGTCCTTAGTCCTGCCCCGAACTGTCCTGTGCCCCCAGTTTTATCTTGTGTTTGGTTCTGTGCTCCAGATTGGTTCCTGTCTGTTGATTGTCCTCTCTAACCTTCCCCTGTCTCATCCTACCCTGGGGTTGGCCCCGTACATCCTGCCATGCCCTGCACTGTCCAATATTCCGGCTCATGTCCCCACCATTTCGTACGGTCCCTTGTGTCCCCCCGACTTGTCCTTCATGCCTGGATGGTACGCTTTAGAGAGGGGGTAAGGTCATGTCCTGCCCATCATGTCTGCTAATCCTCTTGTGTCCTCCCTGGCACGGATTTAACAAGCCACGCCTGGAGCTTGTTTGTCTTACCCACCATTCCTGCCCCCTGGTATATCATTCCCAGCTGCCTCCTGTTTACTCCCTAGTTAGTCTTATAGTTAAGTGCCTTCCAGTGCAGTGTTCCCAGGTCGGTCATTCACATTGTAGCCCTGCTTTTTCCATTTCCTGCCTTCCTCTTTCTCCCCGGTGTGAATCCCTCACAATCCTGTTCATTTATGTTATTGTTACTTTAGTTCCTTCTGACATGACGGGTGTCATGTTACAGGAAAATAGAAAGTTGCTCATTTATTTTTGTAAGATACTCATTTCACTCTGTCGACTGCAATTGTTGTGTCACACAGAATTTAAGGAAGTAGTTTCTCCTTTATCTGTAGAATAACTCTTTTGCAAGAAATATGTAGTTGTGAAATTTAGAAAATACAGTTATGAGCTCCCCAGCACCAGGATTTTCCTACTTCCCCAATGGCCTGCCTTATATTGAGAGGCCTGACATGTCCGTACATTCTACATGACTTCTACACCATGACTACAACACCAACTGAGCTCCGGTTACTTGCTGCTGATCCTCAGCAGGTGAGGTAAGAGATCTCAGACCTTCGTTATTGAGAAAAACTGAACTATTTACTTCTGATACTTCAAACCATACCTTCAAAGAATTATGCTTTGAGTGAGCTTTTGATTTAAGAAACTCTAAGCTGCTACTTTTTCAGAATGATACTGATTTGATGCAGTATTTATAAAACAGTAAACAGCCAGAAATAACTATGACTTTCTGCAGTACATTGAAAATGGATGGATGCAAAATCAGCATTTGTTTTTTTTCTTCAGCTTTCCTGATGAAATGCACAATTCTTTGGAAAGCCTTGATGATGTTAGCCCCCCGAATGAAGACAGGTACAGCTTCATGCTTTCAAAGAATATCTTTGATTAATGGGTTACAGGGAAGGTCTTAATAAGGTAATGTGCAACTTTATTTTGTAGCTATTCTATCAA
>JAODJW010000001.1:44210412-44234271 GCA_026777045.1 Hyperopisus bebe | reverse complement strand
TTTTCCAGAGTTGTATATCTCCTGACAGGCTTCTAATTCTGTTAACCTCCACAAACACTCAGCTTTTCTACAGCTTCTTTTTAACTGCAGTACATCTGCCATTTTCCAGGGGACAGTTCAATTATGATACAATGTTTTAAGTTCAAGGGCCACTTCATCTAATGCCTTTTTTACTATGCAATTAAAATTTAAGGCCAGATCCTGTACTGGTGAGCCATTTTGTTTCCCACTTCAGTAACAATAAGTTCTGAAAACTGGGATAAACAAAGTGAATACACCTTGCATTGTTTATCTATGACCTTGTTGTGTTTTCTAAGAAAAAATCATTTGCCACAGGATTTAATTTATCATGCATAATATGTTGAATAAAATAAAATCTTTTAAATGTGTTATATCTCTAGAAATAAATGTTACAATTCAAAATGCATTTGAATAATTTATATGACACAATATATACTAATACCATCGGTTCAGGCTATATTCAATTCAAATGACATCTGCCTTTTCAGAACAACTAGTAGGCAAATCAGTTAGTGAAAAAAACTTTTCTAAAAAAATGTTTCAATTAAAGAAATAAAAATAGGTTAAAAAGAACAATATCAAGCAAAATTCAACAACCCAGATTCTCATGTAGTTGCCTATCTGTACCACCTTTGTCAAATTTTCTGACAGGCATGACAACAGGAGGATAGTAAAGGGTAAAAGTAAAGGTTTTATCAGGTGGCTGACTTGCCAAATGTCTTTGGGGCCACAGTCTGTACACGGTGCCAGCAAGGTTCCTGTGGAAAATGATCATGTGTACAGAGACAGGAAACAGCAAAGGAGCATTAATGTGCATATAGTGTGTAACTCAGAACTTGTAGAAGTTAGTACACGACAAATAAAGAATCTCGAGATACTGATGTGCCACTCAAACCGATATGGGATGCAATTTGTTCTGGATTTTCATGCATGTTGTTTCATATATATATTAGTTCAGGGATCCACAACATCCATCCATTTACTGAAACTGCTTGTCCTACTCAGAGTCACAGGGGGTCCAGAGCCTAACCCAGAGGCACCCAGGATAGAGTGCCAACCCATGGCAAGGCACACTCACACACACACACCCCTATGGGCAATTTGGTAATTCCAGCCCCACGACGACATGGGGAGAGCATGCAAACTCCACACACATGGAACCCTGGAGAAGGCTTGAACCTGGGTCCCACAGGTGTGAGGCGAGAGTTCATGCAATTGAATTGGAACTGGGTGATAAATGCCCCTTCCTTCACTCGGCAAACTTCATCGTCGGGGGCCAGAGTGGGTGAAGTTCCTTATTTCTTCAGATTGAGAGTGTTGAAAGTGGCATCCGAAGGCCCTGATGGACAGATCCTGCGTGTCTGTGCCAAATTTCTGGGCCCAGCCCATCGTTAATGTATTAATCATCATCCTGATGAGGTGGGCCTTGAGTTCTCTGGGGTATCTTGTCTGCATCTCTCTTGCCCTGTCCTGCTCTATATTTAATGGCAAACTGGTCAAATGAGTAGGTTATTTTTCTATATGTAATACCTAACGTATTTAATTAATGACCATCGAGAGATGGATATAATACATTTTAACACCAACTGAGGTCTTTTTTGGATAAAAATGTATAAACAAATATAATACTTTTAAAAATATTTAAGCATCCGCGGAAAACCTAAGTACACTTGCGCCATCTGTCGGTGGAAAACAGCACGACGATGCGGTTAATATGGGCCATCGACTCACTAGGTGCTCAACAGCTATTCCTGCGGGGCTACTGGGTTGCCAAATGGATTTTAACTAGTAGCAGCTAGAGTTTTTCAGTTGGCTGTATTGGAGAAGAGTGTAAAAATGTTTAATTGTACACGATGTGTCAGAAACAACAACAAGGCTTTCATTATTTTTTTACTTATGAAGTCTTTTGTTGTCAGGGCACGTTGATCTTATATCGGCTGGTATAGTCTGGTGACCGGGATGGCGGCGTCACTGTAAACACACTGTTTTAACAATGCAAAGATTTTTATTTTTGTGCATTTTAATGAACTAGGACCATTTTACATCCGGATGGATAAGAAGAAGTTTACTATTAATTTGGACGATTCTGCTTTCACCGCAGAACGACCTCAGGTTGGTGAAAAATCAAGTGTAATCTGATTTTGGATGGGTTTTTGCCCCGGGCTTGGGGTTCTTCCAGCATGTTTTATGTATTGGTGCAGTCGGCTCATGTGGTATGTATAAAATGCGCACATCCACATGCAGGTGCACTTTGTGGTAAAACGGCTGCTTTGCAGGACTGCCCAACGCTTTCTATTCCTAATGGTGGACAAGCTGGCGGACCTGTTGCGTAGGACAGAGCTGTGTTGTTGTAGGTGACGGCGCAGATGGTCACCTTGGCGTTTATCTGTGCAGGTGAAGTCCCTGTTTAAAGCTTCATCGCGGAGCGACGAGCCCCCAGCTCAAGCCGCCCAGCCCCCGCTGTCCTACGCGGAGTTCATCATCCAGCGCAAAGGCCAGGCCGCTCAGTCCAGTGATGCGGGGGCACAAGTGATCGGAGAGCAGGCAGCATCTGCTAAGCAGGCGGCCCCCAGCGAGACTGCAGATGCGGGCGTGGGGGTCCATCAGCCGGCAGCCGCTCCGGCGGAGGCGCAGGGGGAAGCTGCGAGGTCAGACGCCGCACTCAGCAGTGGCCCAAAAGCAGCCGGCACAGGCAGCAGCATCATCGTGAGCCCTCGACAGGTATTAGGGCTGCCAGCTCTTACGCATCTGGTGTGACACTCACGCTTTCACACTCTCACGTTCACGGAAGAAATCTTACGGCAAATCAATTATTCCATTATAAACCTAAAATTAGTTATATCTAAAGCGTTGGGGTAGTTTGCAAACCCTACAGACTATTTACAAGGTATTAAAACTTTAACATACATGTAAATCTGTGTGCAGACTTGTCTCAAATTAAAAGTCTCACTCCAGCTAACTGACCAAATTTGGCAACCCTGAGGTATGGACGAGTAAGTGCCTGTTAGATGCATACAACCACATATTGGTATGACAGGTAAATATCCGGATAGATTCCCTGGCTAAAAGAATACACCCTCATACACAAAAACTGTCTGAAATGTTACACATGTAACCAAAGATCAATGGTCTTGTGTCTCCAGAGGGGAAACCCGATTCTGAAGTTTGTGAGGAGTGTGCCGTGGGAGTTTGGTGAAGTCGCTCCTGATTACGTCCTGGGACCGACAACCTGTGCTCTTTTTCTGAGGTTGCTCTTCTTTTTGTCTTTTTACACAGTTCGGGAAGGGAAAGTAGGAGGTGTTAGACACTGCATGTGCTGTTTTATGCAGTGTGAGCAGGGCAACCTTACTGATGGACGGTCTGGCTCCTACAGCATTAAACAGCAGTGACGTGTCTGGGCGCCCTGGTCTGATCTTCGCTCACTTTCCATTGTTGTTGGCCCACAGCCTGAGGTACCATAACCTGCATCCAAACTACATCCATGACCGACTGAAGAATCTGGGGCAGACCTTCACTCTCAGGGTGCTGCTGGTACAGGTGGATGTGGTGAGTCATGTGACATATTTTACGTGACCAATTGTCTGCCTGATTAAACAGTATAATGGCAGTAATTGCTTAGTGTAGTAATGGACTGCATGGTGAAACGTAGCTGTTGGTAAATCTGAATCCATTTGCATGAGTGTACGAGGAGGGGTCTTTTATAGATTAATAACTACCTGGAGTGCAGTAGTTTAATATGAAGGTATGTTAGGAGATGTCCCTGAACGTATAGTTTGAATGAGAGATTCCAGCATCACCATCTCATGATGATATTTGTGTCCATCTCAGAAAGACCCCCACCATACCTTGAAGGAGCTGGCACGCATCTGCATCATGGCAGATTGCACCTTCATATTGGCCTGGAGGTGAGAACAATGGAGTGCAGAGGTCAGGGTGGGGCATTGAAGGGTCAGCGATCCTTCACAGTGCGGCATGCATGTCCTTCACAGTGATAAAATTACTGCGATTTTTCCTTCGCAGTCCCGAGGAAGCCGGACGGTACCTAGAGACATACAAAGCCTATGAGAAAAAGCCTGCAGACCTCCTGAAGGAGCAGGTGGAGAAGGACTTCCTGTCCAAGGTGACGTCTCCATATAGCACATGCTAACAGGATGCAGACTTACGGATGAAGTGTCTGTCCTTCCACAGTGCCAGAGCCTGCCAAACCCAGATGTTTGTGAGGCCCTGATACATTTACTTGTGTTAAATGGTGCCCAGTAGTGGCTGTATGCATGTTTTATCCATTTGTGTAAGAGTCACCTCTTCTTACAGGTCACAGACTGTCTGACAACAGTCAAATCCATCAACAGGACTGATGCCATAACCTTGCTCTCTACGTTTTCCGTAAGATGTTTGTTTTGTAATATTATACTTGTGTTAATGGACTTGAGTATTATACACAGATGTGTGTGATACAGTTTAATACCCAAATTCTCTGTTCAGCTCTTGTTCCAATGAATGTAGCATGAATGTTGCATGGTCGACTAACTTTTCTGGAGATGATGGGCTTGGTTTTTAGCTCTGTTATCCTTATAGTCTCTGGAGGGAGTAATGAATGCCTCAAAAGAAGATCTTGCACTCTGCCCTGGCCTGGGACCTCAGAAGGTGAGACGGATATATAGGAGAAAACCAGTTTGTACTGAGGGGTGTTGTGTAAAGCAGGATGTCTTGCTTAGCCAGATAACTTGTTGGATTTAAGGTAGTCTGAGCTAAATGTAATTGAAGATAAAGTCCATTTAGCCCAGACTACCTTAAATCCAACAACTTATCTGGCTAAGCATATCCTGCTTTCTGGAGCATCCCCCTGTTCTGAGGTCTCATGCAGCAAAATGTGTGCTGCAGGGTATCTCTGTAGATTAAATATCATGGATGTGTATGTTTTCTTTTCCTTCTACAGCAGTTATACTGCTTTTGGCGTCTGCATGTTGGAGTATTTTCTTTAGCTTTGCTATCTGTGATGGTAACCTGTGTATCTATGTGACATTTTTTGTGTGTTACAGGCTCGCCGTCTCTATGACATCCTACACCAGCCTTTCCTCAAGAGCAAGAGAAAAGCTGAAACATAGTACCTCTTCTCCCTGACACAGCCCTGGGGACAGAACGGCAAGCAAAATGTTCCTGACATACTGTGTTTGGTGTGGACAGACTGACTAAGCATGGACTCTATCTCAGGAAAGGAACTTTTTAAATCATTACATGACCAAAATATTTATTTCAATAAAGCCTTATTAGTTTAAGCAGCTTTGTTGTTAATTAGAAGAAAGGAAAAAAAAGGATTCCTGTCAGAAACGCTTTAGACCCGTGGCTTCTGAGGTAGCAGCAGACAGCAGTCGATTTGATCATCATCATAACATCAAATCAAACAAAAGACTTAGAGGATAAAAATGGCAAATTTAATATAAATCTCTCTATATTAAACAAATTAGAACAGCTACGATGTGATGCTGAAGGTTTGTGAATGAACCATTACTTCCCCCCAGCGATGGTCAGCAAAGAGGTCCTGTTTACACTATGCGAGTTACCTTGTCTTTTAATACAACCACTAAATTTAAACTCCTGACTGTATAACACAGTGTTTACTTTCTGATAGTCCAAACACTAATATTTTCTTGATGCTTTATTGGCTGGTTGGGTCTGTTACAGTTTCCTTCGCCTCTGGTCAGTTGAATAGATCCTTCTGTCCTGCACCAGGAGCACTTAGGGAAGGCAGAACAGATCAGGCAGGGGCCTGATCTGAAGATTTGAGACAGCATGCTTATCTCCATGGCTGCCGTCTCTCCATACACATTATCGCAAGAGGATTTAATAGAGTAAAATGAATCGAATTCAACATGAGTTCAGTCTCTCATGGCCCATTTGTGAAGCTCCTGTGTCCCAAAACGGTCCCTTCAAATTCACCCAGCTAACAGCAGGGAAAAGTCCACATTGTCCGAAAATGGACAGAACCAGCGCCATGCGGCTCTCAGTCATAGTGCAGATTTTTGAAGTTGAAACGTTTTCGGTCTGTGAAACCAGTCATCTGGGTAGATGGGGAAAGCAAAAGAAAAATGTAATTTTCCAGTTAAAAAAAGTAATTCAATTACTAAAGTCAATGTACCACACAATGAGCTGGAATACTCAGGAGCAACTAACCTGATTAGGCTCTTTTGTGAAGTATCTCTTCTCTATTACCTGTAAATGAGAGAGACAGTTTATACAGTCTGATCCATGGTTTGTTACAATTCAGACTGGTTCTCTCAGCTGCTCTAGTGCTGATGATCAGACAGCTAACCATGCTGGTGGCAGGCTAGCTGCTAACCCTCTCGTTACCTTGTCAAAGAACCTGCTTAACTTGACCGCGTTGGAGGAGCCTGCTGCCAGATACCGTGGATTAGTGCAGTCCTAGAAAGAGATGGGGAGTTAATGGTGTGGTTTAAGTAAAATCGATGCCATTAACTATGTGGGTATCTACTAATAAAACAGCAAAATTCATACCAGGTTTATTTCCTCAGCATTAAAGTCTTCTGACAGGAAGGCTGTCCTCGTCAAGACATCATTGCGTTTGTTTTCAGGAATTTGGTCATATTTGGTCCCTATCATAAGTAAAGGCACTGGGTTCTCAGCAAACTTCTCCCTATCGTAATCTCTGCAGCAAGAGAGGACAGGCAGTGTAGTTTCCAGAGGAGAAGGGAAATTTCTGTTACAAATGTTAAAGGGACAGATAAAACCCACCACGTACCCATTTGTGACTATGACTCCAGTTGGAGATGAGTCCTTATTCAGAGCTTCCAGCGACCACCGGTATAAATTTTGCGAGGACTTCTTGTTGGTCAGGTCATGCACTAAAATTATACCTGTGACGGCAGATTAACACGTTTGTATCGTGTATTGAGTTTTAAGGTTCTCTACTGCAGCGCTTAGAGACCAATGTTCTTTTTACCGTTAACAGAGCTGTAAAAAACAGCTCTGGTGCTTTTCACGCTGCTGGCGCTGCCCACCGATCCACCAACATCCCATAATTCAATGTAGAACGTTTTCTCCTCCGGCGTCCCTTCTCTGTAGTCATGGACCTGTGACGGTTGAGAGACTTTAGATTTACTACTAATAGTTAACTTTTTCCATTAAAATATCAGAGCGGGTGTTCATTAAAGCAGCCTCTTACACGCACGTCCACGGAGCAGCCCACTGTCCACGAAGGATTTCCGAGCACCTGATTTTGACACAGCAAATGAACCAGCGACGACTTCCCGACACCTGCAAAGCCCGATTATCGGTCAGAGCGGCTACGTGGAAATTACGAAACAGTAAGAACATGCCAGTTCATTTTAGGACATATTTCAACGATACACATTCATTACCAGTGAAAACTCCGCAGACATGTAATCTCACTGATGTTATGAAACATACAGATGAGCAACAAATGAGGTTGAGAACTGCTGCACAAATTAATATATCAGTTTTTGGCGCTCATATTGCGTTGTACTAGATTGTATTTATATTTCTAAATGAAGTCCTTAAAAGGCTTCTGTATATACCCTTATTATTAAATACACTTACCCGAATCTCCCAAAACAAGTACCTTGATCCGGTCAAGCGACGCCATGTTTGCACACGCCTTCTGACACGAACCCGGAAGTAGATCCGCATCCCGCCCACATTTTCGTTCTTCCACCCGCCTTTCAACCCTGAATATTTACTACTTTAAGCTCACTCGGCCTTAAAGTTGTGTATCATTCTAGTGCTTTGCCTTTCAGAATCCAACCGCAGCAAGCAGCGCCAACACTGGGCTAACCGTAAGAATGATAAGAAAGATGGCTAAAACGCCAAATACTCAGGATCTTTATCCCTTCTGTCACAGTGGCGATCCGCTGTGGCGTCTCATTGGATAGTCGGGATGTCAATCTACTGGAACTGGCCTGTGATTCGCGTTTCTCAGGTGATGGATTACCGGAACTCTCTGATGACGTTTCTGTGGTTTGTGGGCCCTGCTGAGGCTTAGGGGAAGCGTGGGCGCCGGAATGACTGTCACGGCGTGAGCTGCCGAGGAAGCAGGCGAGTACGCGTTTTTGCCCTCTCGAGTGGCCCTTGTAACTTTTTAGAGATAAGTCCGATGTGTCCAGAAACCACTTGCACACCCTTTCCGTGTCATATAAATTCGCCGCTGCTGTATTTGTAAACTCTGTTTACCATCCGCACTGTGTAGTTTGTGTACTGATCCGCGCGGTGATGGTGGAGGATCGAGGTGCCACAACCGCGGCATCAATCACTGGCAGTTAACCCGCTTTCTGCAGCGTAATATGATATTATTCTGCACGTAAGAATCTTGACGTGCTCGGCCTTTACGCTCGTGTAGTGTGACTGTATGTGTGGATGAGGAAGAACCAACGCCAGTTTACAGAACTGCACCGTCGGTCCGTACATGTCTTTTGAAACTTCATCGTTTAAGTGCCCGTCTTCAGCAATTTACTTTGTTCTAAAACCCAAGGCATGTGTGCCTAACCTGGCAGGACTGTATGGAAAGTGCATATTGGCACCACAGACATGTGATGACCTAGATTTAACCCCGTACTAGAGGTGTGTGTGTGTGTGTATATCAGAATGACAGTGTGTTGTGTCCCTCATGCAGATCTCCTAGAAGAACGCAGTAACGTGTCTGTTCCTCTGACCCCCCGCCTGGCTGCGGTGGTGCTCAGGCCTCAGCATGACTGAGCCGGAGCTGCTTACGGAGGTGCCGGCAGCGCTGAAGCGGCTCGCTAAGCAGGTGGTGCGTGGCTTCTATGGGGTGGAGCACGCCCTGGCCCTGGACATACTGATCCGTAACCCATGTGTGCGGGAAGAGGACATGCTGGAGCTGCTGAAGTTCGACCGGAAGCAGCTGCGCTCGGTGCTTAACACGCTCAAGGGCGACAAGTTTGTCAAGTGCCGCATGCGGGTGGAGACAGCCGCCGACGGTAAGGCCACCCGCCACAACTACTACTTCATCAACTACCGGGCGCTGGTCAACGTGGTCAAATACAAGCTGGACCACATGCGGCGGCGCATTGAGACGGATGAACGCGACTCCACCAACCGTGCCTCTTTCCGCTGCCCCTGCTGTTTCAGCACCTTCACTGACCTAGAAGCCAACCAGCTTTTCGAACCCATGACAGGTGAGGGGCGTGTCCCTGGCCGGCTCTCTTTGTCAGTCACGCCTCTGTGGCTCTGCTGAGCTCCCTTGTTCACTTTGTAAGACTGGCCTTATTGACTGAGGAGGGTGCATCCCTGCTACCCACTTCACTGCTGACTTGTCTCTTATAGGCTGCATTGTGGTCTGTACACACTTTTAATCCAGAGCCCAGGATGGATCTTCTGGATTGGTCTCGGGGCTTCGCCAATGAGCACAGTGGGACTGAGCTCCATTATTCAGTGAATTGGGAGCAAAGTAATGCTGTCTACTTGTGTGGGTAGATGAAACGCTTGTGCAGCCTTTGGTGGTGACAGCAGAGTGTTGCCTAAAGCCTGGTTCATAATTCAGTTTTCCGTGTGCGCTTGCGTTCTCGCTGCGATTGGCTGCCGATGCGGATGGTGAGAGAGTCAACTTCATTGCTGTAATACCAGTGCTAGACACTAGGTGGAAGCAGAATGTTGAATCGTATGCCACATTTCAACATGTGCTACTTGGTAAAACGATAAAATACGTTGAGAAGTGAAGGCTTTTATTTTTTTCTGCGGATAAGACTTAAAAGGTGAATGGGCATAAATGGACGGGATACAAAGACAGGATTAAAAAAAAACGTTTACGTGATATTAGATGTGGCTTAATTTGTTCCTGGAATTTACTCATCAGTTTCAGCAAATTAGTTTTTTCTTAGATAAGCTTTTGTGTAAATTTGCAGGGTCATGATGCCCCTGATCCACATGACGTGCAGAATGCCTTTCAGGTCACAGTGACTGAGTCAGGATAGTCAGACCACAGCCGGCTTAATTACCGGCTTCATAATGAAATGGCGGGCCGGTGAGCTTGTGCTCCGTGCTGGATAACTCTGCTGGAGGAGCTGCGGCTGTTGGGCTTATTCCTGCCCCCTTTAGACCCCCCTACTCTCCAGAACTTGAGGGGTATTATGGTAACACAGTGTACCATGGTTTTAGACTATTCTGTGTCATTTTGAAATCCGTTACGCTAATTTGTTGTTCGGTGAAATATATCGCCCGGGTTAGCGTGCCCCTCTGTGGTCACCGGGGACGGCTGGCATCCAAGGCAAGGCTTTGGGTTAATTTGTAAGTAAGATAAGGTCAATTTGTCAGTCAAGTAGTTGATTGAGCATCGATCGCCTTGTCCAGAGTGTGGAGTCCTGTCTCGTCCTGCTCCACGTGTGCAGTGTGTCTCTAAAGCTACATAGTTCTTTTTTTCCTGGCTCCTATGGGGGGCAGTGTATGGCTAAGTGGGTTAGGATGCTGCCTGTGATCAGAAGGTTGCTGGTTCAAAGCCCAGGGTTGGCAGAGTGATGTCACCATAGGGCCCTTGAGCAAGGCCCTTAACTTCCAGTTGCTCCTGGGACCGACTGGCCCTGCTTTCACAGATCAATGCACCTTGCTTTGAGTAAAAGCCTCTGCTGAATAAATGCACAGGTTTAATGTCTAAACATCCTGCTCAGATCTCTTGTGGATCTTTTGAGAGGGCAGTGGGGACGAGATGAAACTCAGTATCGGGTAATTCAAGGAGACCATTCTGGCTGATTTGAAATTGTTCCTTGCTTATGTGTGTGTGCTCACACTGTTGGATCGGATGATGTTATCTAAGATGGATGCATTTATATTGTTTACTGTGTGTTTCTGGTAGGAGCAGGGATGGTCTAATTGCCCTATTAGGTACCTGATTTTACCTGGATTTTCATTTCTTTGGTCTGTCCCTTTCAAAAGCCTCTCTGGAGTCAGAGTGCCGTGTTTTAACTTTACCTTGTTTGTAGCCCATATTTCCTTAATCCGTTCCTCTGTGTGTTCAAAGGGCAGCATGATTTGCTCTTTGACGGGGAGATGGATGGCTGTATTTAAAATAAAAGTTCTTTTGAAGCTCCATCTCGGAAAAGAATTAGCGTCTGGCGCTGGGTGAAATGGAGGATTGTTTATGCATCGTGATTCGTCGTGATGAGTTGAAGGGCTTCTCGGCGAAGTGTTCTTGCATCAAAACACACTTTTAGGTCTCCGTCAGAGCGGCTTTGATTGGGGTCGGGTGCGACGGCTGCTCTGGTGTAGCTTTGTGGCCTCTGTCATTCCCCGAGTTGAGCTGCAGACCGTTTCTCCTTCTGACCACCCCCCCGCCCAGGCACGTTCCGCTGTACCTTCTGCCAGACCGAGGTGGAGGAGGACGAGTCGGCCGTGCCGAAGAAAGACGCGCGCACGCTGGTGGCTCGCTTCAACGAGCAGATCGAGCCCATCTACGCGCTGCTGCGGGAGACCGAGGATGTCAACCTGTCCCACGAGCTGCTGGAGCCCGAGCCCAGTGACATTCCTGAGCTGAGGCACGTTGCCGACTTTGGCGCCCCCTACTGTCCCCTCCCGTGCATTGACGTTACTCAGCATGGATCTTTACTATTTTTCTTTGTCTTTTTTACAGCCGCGGGCGGGCTGCGCAGGCATCAGCCGGCGGGCCCGGGGCCAACCGGCCCAGTGGGCCTCACCGGGAGGCCTGGTCCTCCAAGGGTTCTGCTTACGCGGACCTGTACACGCAGAACGTGGTGATCAGCATGGACGAGCGCGAGGAACAGCAGCGTCCGGCGACCGACGCCAAAGCACGGCCCGTATGGCTGACGGAGAGCACCGTGCAGGGGGCCTACAGCGAGCCTGACGTCCTCCAGACCCGTAAGGCCCTTTCCCTTCCCGCTCAGCTGGCGTCCCACGTGATGCCGCGGCTGACTCTCTCGCTCTGCTGTCGTTCCAGAAGCCGAGGAGGTGGCCGGGATCCAGACGGGCCGCGCCGTGGGTCGGGAGCCACAGCTGGACGAGAATGAGGTGATGCGAGCCCTGCTGATCCACGAGAAGCGTGCCGTGTCAGGGGCGGCACCGGTGGGCGGGGCCCTGGGGGGCACCCGGGCCGCGACCAACGCCAGCGACTCGGAGAGCGACACCAGCGAATCGGACGAAGAGTCTCCCCCGCGCCCTGCACCTCCCGTCGCTGCACGAGGCCCGGCTGAGGAAGACGAGGAGGATGATGAGGAGGACTTTGAGGAGGTGGGGGAGGAGGAGCCCATGGTGTTGGTGGGCGGGAGGCCGTTCTCCTACCGTGAAGTCAGCCAGCGGCCTGAGCTGGTGGAGCAGATGACTGCGCAGGAGAAGGATGCTTACATAGAAATGGGCCAGAACATCTTCCAAGACATGTTCTTCTGAGCTGCTGGTTGTCCTCCGGGCCACGTTGGGTCTCCCGCCCCATCCACTTCCACTGTGAAAGCTGCGTATGTGTTTGCTGGCAAGCGTCTCCCAACTTAATGAATAAGGTCTTAGTCATGAGCCAATGAAAGACGCTTGTGTTCTCCTATCCAGACAGGTTCTCCTTAAGGCGGATGACAGAGGTGCCAAATTGACCAATAACATGCTCTGTCCTTTCTTGATACACTTTGCGTCCTCAGAGCTGGGCAGCCTGTACCAACCTGCCAGTCTCCACCTCTTAATGGCTGCTTTGGTCTAGATAGTTCATCTGGATTTATTAGTTTATTGCCATTATTTCGCTGGATGAGCTCGAGTTCCTTTCAAACCAGGACTTGTAACACAGTCTTCCTGTGGCAACAGGTCCCCTTTCCATATGCATAAGCTGCTTTCCTGTTCCTCTTCTGCTGTCCTGTTTTGCTTCCATTTTTCTGCATCCCCAGACCTGCAGCTTGAGTATTTGCTGTCGGTTCTGTGCCGTCAGTCGAGCCCCAAGATGACAGGAGCGGCACCTGACCTGCGTCGGCTGTGGTCTGACACCTTTCAGTCCGAAGACCTTTTTCCCACATTTACAGAGAAGTGGATCTTTCTCTCCACATCCTTAAGCCCTATGTTGAATAGTTTATGTTTGATTTAGTTTTTATAATTGTTCACTTGTTTTAATTTGTTTTGAGTTGGGTGGACCTTGGTTGAGTGAAGCAAATCTTGCGAGGAATAAAGAGTTTCATAAAAACTTTAAAGTGTTTCTTTTCTGTCTGAAATCTGAAAGTTTTTGTGTCTGCGAGGGGTCAGTTTGGGTCTGCAGGGATGCCGTTCGAGTCTTAATGAATCCAGCACATGTCAGGTGATCACCTGGCTTTTGTTTACTGATGGAGGAATCCACGCAGGAACTGCTCAGCTTGACTAGATCTTTCCGGTTTTCGGCAGTTAGCTGGAGCCATTTTTCCGCAGCCTGGAGCGTTTTCCATCTCCGTCTGTTGACTGACAGGACGTGAAGGCGGGACCTGCGGGGGTATAATTGGCACGTGGGCTCGTTCTGCGGGGCCGTGATTGATCTGAGAAGGGCGTCGGGGGTGGGGGGCACCTCGGTGCTCCCTCCGCAGCCGCGACCCCCGCCTTACCGACGGGCGCTAGTGCGCGGCGTGGGTTCTGAGTGGGCCGGGAAGCAGAAGAAGGAATAATTTAACAGGGGAGGCATTAAAAAGCGGCCCCTGGGGTGAGGCACGGATGCTGGGGGGGGTCTGGACTGTGGGTCCCTGGATCTGGCCTAATTAGCCTGGCCCAGGGGGGCCTTGGACACCCACAGCAACAGTTTATCAAGTAGGGTTTCCATTTGTGTGGTCTAAAGCCCGTGATCTCTGTTAGCTGCTCTGAGATCTACCACATGTGCTGATCTTCAGCCAGTCTAAGAAGCTGGGTTTAAGCATAAAGCCAAAGCTCCTGTGATATTAGGGCTTTGTGACTTTGTGTGAGGGGAAAATGGCTTACGGTTTGCGCTCTCCTGGAATCGCAATACCGAGGCTGCAGATCCCGGCATTAGCATCTAGCCAAATGCTTCTTCAGGCCTGCGTCTGCCCAGGTCAATACCGGAGTCATAGCTTAGCAGTGGTGCTAACTTTCACAAGTGTGGTAGGGAAGTAGACATGGGGACACAATGGAAACCGAGGTGCTGAGGCTCATTGGACTGTGCGGTTGTCCATCAGGCGATGATGCTCTCTGATTGGCTGGATCCAGCTGGGTCTTTCAGAAGGGACGACCTGGAGCACAGCACAGTGCGGTGGCCATGTTGTCTAACTTAACCCCCTGAGCCGTGCAGCATCAGTTGTTAGGTGCTCGCCGCTTTCACCTCTCCCTCTGCCTACCTCTCCTTCTGTTCTTAGCCCCTGGGCATCCAGCTGGGTTAATGACTGTCAATCAGGCGTCGGATTTCAAAGCGTGACCTTCAAAGCCCCTCCCCTTTGGTGGTGCTCGGGGGGGGGGGGGGAGCCTGTAGCAGGGCCGTGTTGGTTGTCTATCAGCCAATGACGTGTCTGGCGACTGCGTTATTTCTGGAGAGGAACGCACACTTGTCTGCTTAGGCCTTGCACGTCTACCTGCTGTGTGATTTCACCAAGGACGTATCAGGAAAAAGGCGTTATTTTTATTTTACTGACTCTGTATGAGTGAAATCTGATTAAATGTGGACAGCATTCATTTCTGCTCACGCACCGGCAAAGAATGACACTCTCATTCCTGCTGTCCGCGTGATCTGCACCACTGATCATCCTTTTGAAGGAGCTGGATTTGTGTGAGTGTTTGAGATACAGGCTTCTTCTCTCTTGTCTAAACGCCATCGCGCACATGGGTGCACTCTGTCTGTCACCCGTCATCGCCTTCTCCGTGAGCGCCCCACAGCTGTAGCGAGTGTAGCGGCATAGAGAGCTGTAGGACCCGAATGGACAAAATGGTGACTGCATGTGGACCTCCAGCTAAATAAAGAGACACACACAACACAGAGACAGAAGGTAGTAACAGGTTAGATGGCTCAGTGTCCTGTGGATGGCATAGCCCTCAAAAATCTACCTTCACCCGTATCTCCATGCTGCACAGCTGCCCTAGTGATTCATTGAGCAGTTGTTAACGTTGGGTTTTGAACACTCTCTGACCTTCTCCTTAGCATTCCTCTCTCCATGGCTCCCTACATTCTTCTTGTCACCAGTCTTTTGAGACGGGAACGGAGAAACAGAGAAAAGTTGCTCAGTTTTTAAAAAAATCTTTTCTGTTTACCTTTGTCTCTTTTCTCATCCCTGTTCTCTTTCTTTTTTTTCCTGAACGTGCTGAATGCGCCTTTTTTACGCATTTTGCCTGCTGGGAACTTGGAGCCACGCTTTTATGTTTGGTCTACACAATTGTTCTCTTTTGGCTTAAAATCTTCGTGTCCTCATCAGCATAAGTTATGTCCCAAAGGCGAGGCTTGATTGAAATTCAAAAGATGAAGGATGAGTTTCTTTTCCTCAGGCTGAGATTTTTCCAGAAAGTGAGTCTTTTGTTTGCCCAGAAAGATATGCTATAAAAAGGTGTTTGTGTCCACAAAGTACTGACAGTGAGGACTATCAGCAAGTCACCTCTGCTTCTAGACAGAAGCTACAGAGATCCACCCTTGGCAGCATACTTGAGTGACATTTGAGGCTGATTTTTATCACCTCCAGGAGTTTTTGTAATAGTTTGCGCGGATCTGTCCGTTTTGTCTTCCGAAAATCGATGTTATCCGTCCATCAGCTACCGTGCGCCAGAGAATCTCCCATCCTGCTGCAGTGCTGGCTGGGCTTCCTGCCGGCTTCGCCTGGCTGAATCTGTCTCCGACGGCTTTCTTGTTTTCTGGCAGGCTGATTTATCACGTTGCTTGTGCGGCTTCACGAGGGGCTGATTTATGAACTCCAGCGACGGGCCCGTGCTGGGGAAGGTTAGCACCGCGAGGTCCGTGATGGCTAACGGGAAGTAACACGCTCGTATGGTAGAGGCCAGGCAGGAAGTGTTCCTCTGCTGGCCTCAGGAAGCCATTAATGCTCTCCTGGGAACGGCGCCTCGTTCTAATTCTGGGCTCGCCCGGAAATGGTGGCCAGTTCCAGTAACAATTTCCTGGCGTCACATGAGAAACCTCGTTACACGCATGTACGTGTTCTGGACCGTAAACAGGCCTGTATAAGATGAAAGATGAACTGGTCTTTGTGGTGTCAGAAGAATGACACCATCATTTTGTTCAATTGGGCGCCCAGCTGCATTTGGCATTTATAAATAAACAGGAGAAATCCATCAGGAAAGCAGCGCAGGTCCTCCTATATCAAGCAGCTCTGTTCCTGCAACAAATCAACAATTTGGCTTTTTATTGGTGAGAGGCGCCCTGTTTGCTTTGCAGGCAACCCCTTTAGCTCCAGGTTTAATTCTGCCCGCGGCCCCTGTTAGTGTGATTTGTCTCTCTGGGGACACACTTCCCCTTGCACATAAATAAAGCCTGGAGCCAGCAGTGCACTACACTGAACCCAGCCTCCAGGATGCGGCATTCCCCGATGCACAGGCACCTGTCAGCCACACAGATTCTGAATCACGTCCTTCACTGTACTAGAAGGATGTTCTACCGAGCGGCTCGTAAATCGATAAATATTTTCATCCTGCTCTTCTGCATCCAATCGTGTCCTACAATTTTACGGTGCGCTCACAAGGCGCTGCCGCCCTCACCTGCTTTCGGTCCGGATAGCACATCTAGATCTGTTCTTCTCTCATCTCCTCCAACCTTTTGTTGTGTCATGCCTTGTTGCCAGGCAACCGTGCAAACGACATCACCTGTTAACTCGGGGAGCTGAACATTGCACACAGCTACGGAGACTCAAGAAAGGCAGATAGACTGAACACAGAAGTGGGATGACAGACGAAATGTTCTGCGAGAGATGTTCTTGCGGAAGGACACTTACAGGGACTGGGTAGAACTCTCTGTTGCGCATCTCGGAGATGCTGAGGTTCTCTACTTGTGTGACTATGGCTGTGACCTTGGGGTTAGCACCTTAACAAGCAGGATGAGGCAATTAGCTCCCATCCCACTGCAGCACACCTCTGGGATTTTAACTGTCCACACAAATCATGGCTAATGGGCTGACTGCAGCTCAGCGTAAATGATATGAATCCATTTCGTCCTGACGCTTGTTTTATAGGCTGAACCGGGATATTATTTAAATTCCAACCACCCATTTATTCGGCTAATAATATGGTTCCATCTATCTTAGAACACAAGATGTTTATGTGCAAAGTATTCTGCTCATGTTGGTTGCGAGATCCGTTCTTTCGTCGAATGTAACCAATGCTTTCTACTTGTAACTCAGTAGTGTAATTGAGCGCGGGCAGGCAGCACTTAGCCTTCGCAGGAACAGAAAGTTTCTCCGTCAGTCACAACGAATCAGTCTGCGTTTGTGGGGCCTGCGCCATTAAAGAAATAAAATCAGCAGCAATTAGCCAAAGTGGGAGGTATTCATTATCATGTACTTTAAGCCAGGAGAATTGGCCTTATATGACAGGCTTGCTTTTTCCAACCCATTTATATGTAAATAAGATTGATTTCCAGCTGAGGACCTCACAACCACCCCACCACCCCAGGGGCACGGGCCCTGCTTTTAGACAAGAGAGACGGGGGGGGGGGGGGGGGGGGGGGAACTGTTTGTTTTTCTCTTACTAGTAAGTGAACCTGGTGAAATTGTTTTCACAGTTCATAGCACTTGCGCCCCTGCATTGGCTACAGGGAAAACTGATATTCCCGTTTTTTTTCAACTCAATTACCCCCAAAACCTCCACAGCACAGCACTGTCTGTGCCCAAAATCGCACTAGATGTACATATTCTCTTTGTACTTTTTGACCTTTTTTCTCTACACAATCCTTTTTTTTTGAGCATGCAAAAATGTTCCTTGTTTATCTATCCACCCGATTGATTCTATCTGAGGATTTGGATGGTCCTGTCATCAGAGGGCATTAGCAATGGGGACTGTGTTACGCCTTAATGAGGGGGCCATGCTGGGAGGTATAACAAAGGGCTACATTGGGGTCTGGGGGGGTGGGGGTATCCAGGTGGGATGCATCCTGGGAAATGATGACGTGACGGAGCGTGGCATGCTGGTGTTTTGGGTCCCTTGGGGTGGGTGCTCATGTGTCTGGTGGCCTGGTGACTCTCGCTGTGCTGCGGAAGAATGGAAATCCAGCACGGACAGAGTGACGGAGCGATGTTCAGCTCGTGTGTTATATACCGTCTGTCACTGTGGCAGAAAAATGTATCTGCTGACTCTTTCGGACTCTTTACAACTTAAAGCACTCTTCCTAGATTTGGTGCAGATGTTTACTAATTTCATAATCTCATTTTTATGTCACTTCATAGAAAATCCTGTTATGAACAAAAATAAAATGCTTTACTCAGCCTGTGGGATTTTTCAGTATTCTACTTAGTGGTGTTAAACATTTCAAATTGCTGAAATGGTTAAAATGTATGAAAGAGGTGTTTTATTGATGATATTTTCAATTAATAAATATTCACACATAAATTACTGAGCTGTTGCCCATTAACCTTTGATCGTGTTTGAAATGTAAATATCCTACTGGTGATTTTCTCACGCCACGATCCCAGTCCAGTTACATTCCCTCAAATCAGACTGTGCTTGTCACCCTAGGAATAAACCCTGAGGAAATTCGTACTTTTAATAGCCAATTTCTTTGCAAAAGGGCTGCCCTTTTCAGTCTGTACAGGACTGTAGGAGCGCTGTGACATGTGATAACTGCTCGGAGCCTTGCCTCTCATTCCGTTCAGAAATGGCCTCATTTTTATGAAGACTCAATGCTGATGGACTCACGCACTGTATGAAGTACGCCCTCTCTTACGTATTTTTACACTTTCTTGCTTCTTTCATTAGATGCTAGTTCTCTAAACACTATGTATATTGTGGAATGATTCCCTTCTTCAGCAGAAGATGATGAAAATGTCAGACATGGGGATTGACAAAATCTGTGTCCTTTTCATAAACAGGCACCTGGCAGTGTACTGTATAGCCAGCATTGGTCACACCTGCTCCTGTTATTTAACCTTTTAATTACTGTCAGCCTCCCATTTCCTACAGACATTACGCTGCGCTGAGGGCAGGTCAGATGCAACAGTCTGTCCTTTTGGGATGCTCCTTCATAAACCGTTAATTGCACGCGTGGACCCGCATACATTTTTCACTAACTGCTTCCCTTTGTTTTCTTTCATTTCCCCCGCCCGGTACAGCAATAATCTTCGGTCAATTTCTGGTTGATCTTAAAATAATTCTAAGTTGCGATGATAGATGCTGCGCAGCGGTCAAACAGCTGCTCAGGCTTAAAACCAGCAAGCCGACAGAGAGCCCGTCCCACCTTATAATTATTAAGCCCGCATTTGCAACAGGTCCGTAGTACCTGTGCGTCAATGTGTTGCGCAAGCTAAAGAAATACATTTTGGTATAGATGTAGTTGTGGAGAGTAGCATTCTTCCTCCTCCATTTTTAATCGGTAAATGGACAGCGCTTGAGGCTGGAAAGGGCGGGGAGATGGGGGAGGACCGGGAGGCGGGGCGCAAGCGGCAGGTTTCAGCACCGTGGACAGCGGCTGCAGTTCACTGCAGGACGGCGGCGCGTCGAGCGGAGCGGAGCCTCACCTTCCGCTGCGATCGCTGCTTTCCTTCATTCTCAGCCCTGTCTTTATCATTTAAAAACAAGTGTTCCGAGCTGACTGCTATGTGCTATGTGCACCGACCCTCTCCCCCCTCGCTGAAACATCCACTTTGATTTGGTGGGCATTTATAACCTCTTTTCTTGCTCATTGATTAATTAGGCTTGTTTGTAGTTTATTGTGATTTTTAATTTTGTTCCGCAAATTAATTAAAATTAAAAATTGTTATAATTTGTATTTCCCGTTTTACATTTAATTGTATACAATTGTATACATGCAGTTCTTCTTGTGCACAATATTATTTTTGCTTTGTTTTGTACATGATTACATGATTGAAATCATTTTTTTACGTGAGGAATCTCATCACCAGACCAACTTTTTCTTTGACTTTCTGTCACACATATGAAAGAAACCAGCATCGTCTGGGACCTTCAACAGAGCCGACCAATGTCATTTTATCTGAACAGGGACTGAAATTAAGCATCGCAGCATGAAGAAGTTTCGGAGGGTTTTGGACGGCCTGACGACCTCCTCTCCGGCCGGCGTCGGCGGCGGGGCTGCGACTCCTCTGGCCCCGGGGACGGTCCCCAGAGAGCTGGAAGTACGGGAGACATTAGTATCCGACAACTTTCAGGTCTGTAAGGTGAGTATCTTCGCCATCTATGAGTCTTTACTGGTTTTGGTTTTAGACACCTGTTATTTCCCAGCACCGAAAGGCGCTATACAAATCTGGCGAATATGAGGGACAAACTGTGCGGCACAGGGTCAGTGACACGTTAAATCAGTATTTCACCTCCACTGCCACCACCTGGCCAGCGCCTATTCTTCTAACGGTAGGACTCACATCAAATCCGGGCTGTATTTATTTCATAATATTTTCACTTCTCGTCTTTTTTTTTGTTTGGGTTCTATCTTTCTAACGCAAATCACATCAAATGCAGCGATTCTTAACCTGATTGGATTATGTACAAAATAACTGACAGTTTTCGTATTTGCACGTTTATTGTGCCTGACAGGTATCGAAATAATGTTGCAAGTCTGCTTATTTAAAGCGGACCTTTCCGGTTCCAGCCGTCAGACCCTCCGCTTGGTAGCTCTCTGCTTCTTACGCAGCCTTGCAGGGGTTCCGTTCACAGACCTTTAATCCATGTAAGTGCTCGTTGTAAGGTAACAGCAAAGTGGATTATTGTATAAACTCCCGCAGATGTACTCAGATTTCCCAGGTAACCGTCTTTTGATAGGAGATACAGACCGCTGTTTTTTTTCATGCCGTGTCCATGCACATGAAGTGAGCCGCATGTGTTTAGAGCTAAGCAAAGAGGGGATGTCTTCCGTCTGACTTTAAATTGTATAGAAAATCATTATTAGGGATTTCGTTGTGGGTGGAGGCACGGCTAAACAGGGTATGGACGGACGGTCAGGGTGGTGTTTAATACATTTCACATTACTCCACACAACTCTCCTTATTCCTATTTATCGATTTCTCCACATAGCTGTGCCAGTTTCATTATCTTCCGTGTAATCACATCTCTGCACCTTCAGGGCAGGTCCAATTGAGCGCATCATTTAACTTTGCTTCAGGTAACCATTTAACACCGTGTTAACTACTATATTTCGCACCACAGTCCTTTTGAACCAATACCCCAGCGTGTATTTATTTGATATTAATTAGTGTCCATGTTTGTCCTGTTGGTAAGGACAAATGGCAGAAGCAGCAGGAGAATTATGATAACAGTAGGGGTCTCCATGCCAATTTGGTTTGTACTTTTCCTCCTTGCGACTCTTTGCAGGTGATCCGAATGCCTCATCTGAGCTGTTGTGAGTCTTCGTGGCTCCAATTTGCAGGGAGAATATGTCTGTTTAAAAGCAAGTTCACTCCGCTGCAGCAATTCAGCATTAATATAATATTTCTGTTCCCTTTCCTCTCAGCGTGATATTTTCCATCACTTTTTCTCTTGTTTTTGAAAATCTTTTTACAAAAGCGGACTCGTGAGTCAGTGCTACTTCACGAAGAGTGTTAAGAACATGAGGCCATTTTCTGAGCGTGGACCGCTGGCCGTTCCCTCGCTGTAGCCTCGTTATGGGGACATCCAGCATAAGCCACACAGGGTTTTGTTCACAGTCAGTCTATTCCTGTGTTCCTGTTTCCCTGCTGTAACTAAGGAGAGCTGAGCAGGACGGTACTGTGACCCTCTGGCTGAATCTGAAGCCACAGGTGCCTCAGTGACAGGTCATGCAGTGCTCGCTGGGGACAGTGACATCAGACAGAGCGTTGACATTATAGTGCCGTGTCATGGCTCTGCATGTGTCTGCCTACAGTCGGGGTCGAGTGCTGATTGGCAGCAGTCTCTTCTGAGACCGTAGCCAGTATTTTCTGTTTAATTTCCCCAGCGTTTAGCAGGTAGAGAGTAAACACCACTGCATATCCCACTTCCTGCTTCCTGTCCCAGCAGGAACTCTGCTTCTCTACTTGCTGTTCCACCATAATTACTTTGTTGGAGTCATTAGTTAGATGTCACACCACCTGTATTTTCCCGAATCCTAATTGACTGATAATTAAAAGGTTCTGTAAAGACCAGCAGATGAATTTTTACCTGCAGGATTCGCGCAGTGTGTGTCTGGCTTACAGGTCATACAGTTAAACACGTCTTTCTAGCATAAGCTGCCCTCGTGGGCCCCGGGAGGGACACACTGCAGTGAGATGAAATCTGCATTCGTCTTTAGGTTGCGTCAGGTCTAAGCAAATTGCCAGCTTTGTTGGAAATGTATTGTGTATATCATGCATATTAATTGAGCCTTGATTCGCTCACCATCTCAGAATAGCCAGAAAGTGAAAAATGTTGTAACACCGTTTTGTTCTGCTGGATTGCTTTGTGAAACAAGCCAGTAATCAGAATATTAACAGGGTTCGGACGTGCTGTAATACATAAGAGGGATTTGAAAGGCTTTCCCTGTCAGAGGTAGTTTTGATGTTGGCTCTGATGGTCACAGGTTACAATTGCAATTATTTGAGCTCCAGTAACATAAGATGTTAGATGTCTGTCTGATCCTGGGTGGGAAATGTCTGAATACAGACAGATATGTCCTTCTGTGTCTTCCCTGCCTCTTTATGTAAAAGAATAGATGGATATTGAGTGGCAGTTAAAGATTAAGGGAAATAGAAGCCAATGAAAAAAACGTATATGGCGGTCCTAGTTTGAGATGCAGTAGGACCATAGTGCGGTTAGGGTCTTTCATCCGCCAGCTCTCAGGGTTAAATTAGGGATGAGGGAACAGAGTGATCCCTCTTCTCTAACGCTCACCGTCATCCAGCCTTTAAGAGATACCCGAGGACATTCACTCTCCCACCGAGACTAAGTGATTGCCTTTGTTCTGTAGTCCTCAGTACTTAGAAATCACCTTTTAAATTGAGCTTCAAAATTTAAGCTATTGTCAGGCAAATCATTCATTCCAAAGTTTAATGCATTCATAAAATATCCAAAAAATCAGATGGGTTTATATTATAATGAACATAAGCTTCACTGGCAGCTCAACAGAACTTCGGCAGGATGTCATTCTTTCGTTCTGTCTGAGGTTCCTTTGCTCTTTATTTCAGTTTCATGCTGCTGCAGCTGTCCTCCTATTTGTCTCAGCGCGTACATAACCCTGTGTCCCCTGTGCATGCCACTCTGACCTGCCTTTGAACATACTCCTTTTCCAGACAGCACGGCATGGATTCCCGTTCCAGCCCACCGCCCTCGCATTCGACCCGATTCAGAAGGTTCTCGCCATCGGAT
The DNA here is from genome assembly GCA_026777045.1 of Hyperopisus bebe. Lineage (NCBI taxonomy): Eukaryota > Metazoa > Chordata > Actinopteri > Osteoglossiformes > Mormyridae > Hyperopisus > Hyperopisus bebe. Next base: position 44,210,862 of record JAODJW010000001.1, on the reverse strand, counting down.
GCCGGGCAGGTGGGATGAGAATGTATCCTTTTTCCGTGGGTTCGACGTGGCGTTGGGGGTGACACTCCTTTTCTGTGGGACTTTCCTTCGGGGATTGCTGGGTTTTCCTCCTCATTTCACCCTCATTGGCATTGGAGGTGCATGTGTCACTGAAACCATTATGTGAGGAAAGGACAAAAATGGAAAATGAAAGAGAGAGTAAAGACAAAAAACACAGAAGATTATCAGTTGGTGCATATACAGCTCTGGAAAACAACGCTAAGCACCAGCATTTTTAAATCCTGGTTTAATCCAGGTTCTGCTGGCTGGAGGCTACGCTGAGCAACAGGTTCCTTCCAGGATCGAAGTGTTCACTTTTTTTTAGCATTGGAAGCATTGAGCGAAAACTTAGCGATGATACAGTCCTCTCCACTTTTATACCCTAAGCAGCTTACACACTTTTCACAAAGA
>JAODJW010000001.1:44186461-44196978 GCA_026777045.1 Hyperopisus bebe | reverse complement strand
CGGTGGGGGGGGGGGGGGGGGCTAAACACAGATCAAAGTGACAGAGGACATTCAGAGCAGTGTGTGAATGTCGCTTTACTTACACAAAAATGTACTGAGGCCAGAAGGAAAAACATGATTGGTTCAGAGAGATAACCAATCGGCTTGGGAGGAAGCGGGTCCACCCAATCAGATGTCTTGGTCCCGCCTCCTCTAGTTGCTTGGAACATTTTTACAGAACATTTTTGTATATGAAAAACTCCCACGAGCGTGAATGTCATACTGATGCCTTTGTACCATATAACATTTTGGACATCTTGGTCTATTTCCTCCTGAAACACCTTGGTCTAAATGCCATATTATGTTTTGTAACCATAAGGTTTATAAATGTTCAGATTATAATCTGCTGATCTCCTGCGATAAGGCTGAGGGGAGGCACACAGACACGTTCGCCCTGATTATTCCTACTCCGAGTGTGTTGCTCCCGGGCTGTGAGAAGATCGCTCCCTTTGTTAGGATGGAAAGGGAGACGCGTCACGTCGCGTTACTGTGCGAACTGTATAATTTCAGTCATGAGGAACTACTGGAGAGATGCCATCACAATGGCTCATGCCTGCCGGGCCCTTTCCTTTTGAAAGGGTGATTATCACTTTAGAGGGACCCAGTCCAGATGTAGATTCCGTTTTCACGCCTGGTCTTTATTTTATTAGTCGTTAAAGTGTTGCAGGATTCACATCTGCGGTGTCCGTCTTGGTATCGTGCTGTCAGTCAGTACGCTTCATAGTTCCTGTCATATGTCTAAAAAACAAATTCAATATAGGTTCACCCGGTCGGCTTGTGCTCCTCGCCAGGGGTGTGTTTTATTGGCCAGGCGGGAAGAGAGAGACGTGCAGGAACGAGGCAGAGCGAATTCCTCCAAATGGGAGGTGATGAAGGGAGATTTACAGCCACCGGAGTAATTTGGTTGTGTGGGATATCGCCGTGCGGCCCTTGCTCTGAAGGTGACGAGTGAGGAAACGAAGGACGGGGGGGGGGGGGGGGGGGGGGGCGTTGGAGATGAGGAGGAAAGCAGACAAGGAGAGCTGTCAGCAGTATTAAGGTCCAGCACTCTGTAATTACGAGAGACTGGATGAGTCTTTATCACTGACGGCGAATTGCCAGCTGCTGCCCAACATAGTCGACTCTTTCTAGCCAGCTGCAGAGGATGGCTGCCGAATCCTGGCACCGGACGCTGGAACATGTGGGCAGATTATGGTAGAATAATGTAAGGATAGATTATCACCGTGTTACTGTCAGTCCTGACAATTGTGCTCAGGGTGTAGTGGTATCGGTATAGGTTACTGCAATGTCAGTAAGAGAAGATGAGGATCTTCATTGATTTTCATTTCTGTGGGGATTCTCCAAAGAAGGATCTGCTTATAACGTGAAGGGCCTTCCAACAGATCTTGGCTCTGAATGCCATTGTAAGTTAATCATCGCGTCTATTGGTTTGGTCCGGTTAGGTAATCTGTCACTGATCAGATAACGGCCACACACGTGCTCCTAGGCATGTTAGTGTGGGTGTGTGGGTTTTCAACCCACGTAATGACTCATTACTAGGTGGTTGTGTGGTCGGTGGTGATGGAGTCTGAGATGGGCTATGGAGGAGAGGAAGCGGGATGCCAGAGTCTCTGTATGAAGCAAACGTTCATGCTGAGACTGATCACTGAGCAGAGCTCATTCTACTGGTCCATTGAAGCAAACATAGTAACGTGTGCACTGGAGTAGGTTGCAGTTCCCAGTCTGGGTGTGCCAGTCATCCCAGTATCCCCTGTATGTGGCTTTCAGTTATACCTGTAGTCAAACGAGTCGGTTTGTGCCAGTTATACCTGTATACACATCTGTGTGTGTCAATCCATTGTCCCATTGCGCATAATGTAACCTTTACATTTATTTATTTATATCCATTATGACATTTTTCAACTGGAATAATTAACATTCTATACTTAAAGGCTTATTTATGAATCGGGACAAGTATTCACTATGGGCTTTCAAAGGATCAACTCACACAGGCTTTAAAAACACTCATTTCTTTTCACACTCCACTGTTTGGGCTGGTGTGTCATTTTTAAAAATGATGATGTGATTGTGTTTTCCAATTTCCTTTTCATGGATGGATGATTTAACAGGCTTTATTTTTTCTGTCTGAAATTCCTTCAACCTGCCGTGTAACAGTGTAATCATTCTGTTACCGTGGGTGAGGATGTTTTCAGCACTGTCAATGGGAGACGCGTCCCTCTTTACCAATTAGTTGCGTCAGACTACATTGTATCTTGTAGTGCTGCCCAAATCAGGAGCTTTTTCTCTGGAGACGTGAAGTCCATAGTGTGCTTCTAATGGTAAAAATCAGCAGAGGTTGTGTGAGGTTGCGCTTCTTCAGTTTTGCCTTTATCAGAATCAGAATCATACACGAAAATTAATTTGTGGCGTGCAGAACAAGCAAAGACACTCAAGACAATCAACATCATAAATAATTTGCCTAGTGCAGATAGGGTGAATAGCGCAATACAATGTATCAGCAGGGCATGTGTGTGTGTGTGTGTGTGTGGGGGGGTGATATACTTGGTGTGATGTGGAAACAGGTGGTTAGATGGGCGGGGGGGGGGGGGGGACAAAATCAGTGGCTCTTGATGCCATAGAGAAACGGCTCTTCATTATTTTGTGCATGTGAATGAAAGTCACGTATGTATCAAATCAAACACCCCCCACGACTCTCCAAATCCACTGTGATCCGAATCCCCCGAAAAGGCAAGCAGGAACATTCAGTTCTAGAATCTTAAAAATGCCTGATGTGATTCCTCCTCCATCCTTCCTGCTTAGGTGAGACTCAGTCCATCCTGTGTTCCGCTTTTTATAGCAACGGCAGAACACGCACCAGGACAGCAACCCCACAACATTATTTGTTCAACACAGACACGGAGGGGAGTGTAAGCAGACTGGGACAACCATTAATTAACCATTAATGCTCTTCTATTATTATACATAATACATGTCACCCACAGGTAATTATACAATTTTCTACCGATATGCACTGGACTATTAAACGACTTAAGTGCTGTTGGTGTTGATGAGTCTGATATTAGGTAACATCTTAAAAAAGATGCTTAAACATCCTACAATTCATTTGCATAACTGTGATACATGCACTTCGTACACTAATCACTACGTGTGCAGTCAGATCATCACAAGGTCATCTAATTAGTTTCTTCTTCGGGCCCCGTAGGTATGTGTTGTTTTGAAGAAGTTCAATGGATTCAAATACCTTGCTGCAGACTCAAAACACAGTGTCCCATGTTGCCCACATGGTTAAATTACATTATGTCGCAGACATTCATGTTTGGCGAGAAAATGGGGTCAGCCAGCCCCCGGAGCACTTTAGGTTAAGGGTCTTGCTAAGGGCCTACCAGGGAAGTCACTCTGGTTTACCAGGGATTTGAACTGGCGACCTTCTGATCGTCTAATCACAGGCACAGCATTCCAACCCATGAAGTCACACACTGCCCATGACGTTTATCTTTTGACCAGGTGGTCAGGACTGGCCAGTGCTCGTGTTTCCCAGTCCACCAGCAGGATTTGTCTGTGCTTCTTTCCTCGTACAGATACATTCTAATGAATCATGCAGAACAAAGAATTTTTTTTTTTTTGCCAAGTCACCCTGAAATGTACCTTCGACATTCAACAGACTACCCAGAAACATGCAAACACCCATTCACAGACAGTGCAGGAGTAAGGGGGGGTGGGGGGGGGGCGGTTTGCTCTACCCGGCTGCTCTGACAGCGCACTGCTCAGATTTTCATCAGGCCTGCAGGCCTCTCAAGGACATTAATAATTCATTCGGTACCAGACAGAACAAATCATTCATGTTAACCATGATTCACATGCTCTGGGACCAACTGGGGATTATTTTCCCAAATTTAAATCCGCACACAGGTGCTGGTGCTGCAGCATCAGTGCCACGCCGGCCTGGACTCCACACCTGGGCTTACGTCCTACCTGTCCGGGCACACTGACACTCCCTGTCCTGCTACTGCATCTAGCCCTTTCTACTATATTGTATTACTTGTTTCTTTCTTCTCTCTGCTATATACTTTTTGTAAAGTGGTCTGTAGCAAAATGTGACACAAAGTGAGGCTGGGATGGGGCTCCATCCATCCAAGACATAATAAGCACAAATTCTGGGAAAATGTCACCTTGGGCCTCCAGTGGTTGAGGGGGGGGGGTCTCCCTCAGAGGATTTTGTTGATAGGCCCCGGCATTAAAATTTTAGGGCCCCCTCAACCTGTCACGTTCGCGCAAGGAACAACCAGGGCAGGCAAGCGGGAATCCAAACAGGTCGGGTTGATTGATGTAAAGGAAGGACAGCGACGCACATTAATGACAAGTCTGGGGAAGACTGACTCAGACGAGGACTAAATATACAAGACGAGCTGGTATTAACAAGAAACAGGTGAGAACAATCAGGAATAGACACAAGGTAATGAGGTGGGCGTGGCACACACGAGGGTCGGACGGAGCTGGGCGTGGCACAACCTGCCAGGGAATCCAGACCCCTCCAACTCCCCTGCACCTTGCTGCTTTCCAGTGACTCTTTGCTCAGCTTCCTGGCAGCCTTGGTAGTCCCATTGTTGGCCATTGAAGACCATGGACCGATAGGAGAATCCTGCATGACTGAACTTTGTGCTGCAGCTTGAATAGTTGGTCTGCTGGCTACGGACTGACAGTGTCCTTGAGTGTTCCTTTTCGGGTTGTGTAGCAGATCATCGGGTCAAAGTGTTCTGATGTGTTCCAATCTGAGACGTGCAGCTGTGTGTGGGAGTGAGGGAGGGTAGGTCAACCAAAGAGACTAAAGAAGAAAATTACGATAATTAGTGGAGGGGGAAAGTGGAAGTCCTGTCTCTTTCTCATCTGTTGATAAACGGACTTTGAAACTTTGGGCCATGTGACTGGTTCCTGAGGGAGTTAGAGTATGAGGTGCTGCCTGAGGAAGATGATGGATGAAGGGTATGGCATGCCGACTGAGGAAGATGATGGATACAAGCTGTGACGCTAACCCTCTTTCATCTCTCTTCACATCTCTTCAGTTCTCTCATGAACAGCTCCTTTCATAACTTCAATTTATTTTTCGTGTCATTATATCATGAAATCAGGGTCATTCCAAATAAACACACAATACCACAGTCAGACCATTCTCCACTCAGACAGAGGATACATTATTTATTATTATATTCTGTGTTTGTGGGATGATGGTTTTGCTTGCTATGATTATGCAATATCTTGTGCTGTAATCACCAGATGACCTAAACATAGTTTGCTCTGCAGTCTGAGGGCTGTTGGATGTTTTTTTGAACGCTGCCCAAAAATCACACCCATAAATAACGCGTGTACCTCACAGATCCAACCCCCCGCGTTTATATTCTCTGTCTGTAGAATCACAATCAGCCTCATTTCTCCAGAATGATCTATCGCTGTATGAAGAAGGTCCCGTGTGCGACACACAAAATTCATTTGAACACTGAAACATCTGTAAATCTCCTGGCATCAGAAGTGCAACAACTGATGAGCCTTGACTGGCCCTGACCCCCTGTATAAATGAACTGGGGGCTGGAAGTGTGTGTCTGGGGGAAAGGCAGCAAGCAGAGCCCCCTCATTGACAGATACCCCTCCTGCCACTCAGACAGGAATCCGTTTGGGGTAACAACCTCTGCAGCTGGTGTTCTGATGAATGGTTTCCCCCTCCGCTGTTTGGATATTAGAGTTGGAACTTGTATTCCCTCAGAGGTGTAACCAGCATGAACATGAAACATCACAGAGGGCCAGAGTCTATAGTACAGGAGACTCTACTGCTTCCTGCTATTTATCAGACTTTAATTACCCAATATAGAGGTTAAACCAGAGCTAATTATTTACTCCAATTTAACAAGCTTTTCATTTTATTTTGGTCCCCTAAGTACCAGGGAGGGCTAAAAATATGAGGGGTAAAAATAATTAGATGAGTAGCATAATTGTTGCCTTCTTAATTACAAAACAGTAAGTAGAGGTTTCTGGGCTGAGGGGGAAACTGGTCTCCATGCTCTCCTGCTCACCAGCCCCTTGTTTTACGTGGCAGCAGCTGCGAGGCTAATAACTTTCTGTGACACTGCCGTGGCACATCTGTGACCCATCCAGGGAAGGTGTCCTCAAGTCTGCCTGGTTTTTCAAACACAGGGACATACACTATCTCTCTCTGTCTCTCTGTCTGTCTCTCTCTCTCACACACACACACAGACACACACACACACACAGACACACACACACTGATGTAGACTGTCACACACACATACACACAGAGATACAGATATCTCTCTCTCTCTCTCTCTCTCCCTCCCTCTCTGAGGGACATACACTCTCTGACATACATACATTAGGAGAAATATACATTGACAGACTTTAAGAGATATACTCTGTCATTCGGCACATTCAGAGACTAATGTACCACACACACACACACACACACACACATACACACACACATGCACGCACACACACACACACGATTTTTCAAAGCTGCATTCTCAATTAAAGTTGCAGGACCCTTTAATGCTGAGCAGAAAAAAAAAAACATTTTTAAAAGATTATCAAGACAGTTGAGCTTCTGTCAGGATAAGCCTTGACTGATGACACATTTTTCTTTTTTTATCTTTCCCCAAAGACTGTTTACAAGTGTTTCCTTCACAATTTAGAGGCCAGTTAATTGTCCATTGAATACTGCGCTCCTCTGACCAGCTCAGGAAGAAGACATTAAATCTGGTTATAGAGCAGTAACAATTGACGGCCAGTAAAATGAGACCAGGAGCATGCTCAGTCACAGCCTTGGAAAAGTCTTCGGGATAATGGAACCATTCCCCGATTGTGTCAAAACATTCTTGCGAAAAAGCCTGATTAAGAAAGGCAAGAACCATCTGTCAGATTCCTCTCCATGCTGCAGAGAGAAGTTCAACCTGTAGGGGTCAGTGTTATGTCACAGGATGCCCCTCCTCCTCTGAGTCACTGGTGGTTCCGTGACTCGGGCCTAAAGCCTCGCCTCGTTTTTGCTCCTGTTCCGTTCAGTACCTTCTTCTCTCTCACCTCACAATTCCGATCACCTCTCAGCACTCCTTCACACTTCCTTTCTGTTACCTTCAATTTGTCTTTCCATCATTTCCCTCCCTCATTCTCCTTTTCTCTCTATCCGTCCTTTTTCTTTGTCCCCCTCGCTCTGACTCACTGCCCATTTCACCGTCCCTGCTTCCACATCTTCCGCCTCTGAGAAAACCTGCTGGTATCTCACCTGACGTCAGCATCGGCATCAGACTGAAGAACGTGGGGCAGTTCTTCCGCACTGAGTCACTGGTTTATAAAAATGGTATGGTTATGGTATGATTATGTGGCAGCCGTGAAAAGCACCCGAGAAAAGACTGAAAGGCAGAACCGGAGCGGAACTAACTGGGCAGATGAGGAGCATGAGTTTTTAGCGTGATACTGATATAGAACCTTAATGTAAACTCTGAAAAAGCGCAACTTCACTACTACATTAGGGTTTGAGAGTCTTAGGGGATGGGAATAAAATTCATGGAAGATTTCTGGCTTCTCCCATGAATCCCAGACTGCCCAGCTCTGTAGAGTATTTATATGCCTGCCTTGTGGATGCAGCTAGTCAGTGGGAGTGGTCACTGGAGATTCACTGCGGCCTGTGATTTCTGAATAATGAATGATGTTCACACCAGTAAGACTGGCACGTACAATCCGAGTGTACTGTATGATTCTGCTGTCAAGTACGCTTCAATAGTGTCGATTGAAAGTTTGTGAGTGAGTAAAAAGCCTTTTGTTTGCCGTCTCCATACAAAAACATGACAAAGCCGTTACTACATAAGTACCGTCTCATAGTCTGACTTCAGTCAGCATTCAATTTCAATACAAGGCGATTCAAATCAGTAGAGTCTGTCTTCATGGTCATGAGATAGTGAGGAAGATCAGTTTGTATTTTAGTGATCTGGTATCTTCTTTACTGCCTGCACACTTCACCGCTCAGAAGTAACGTTCCGCCTGTCATTTTCCCGTTATTTTGGCTATAATGTGCTCTGGCATTCAGATTTATCGTCATGAAGACTATCGAGCTGAAGGCAATTAGCAGCCATTCAAGCATTGCAGGTTATTAACTCGGTGACCTCAGCCTCCATTCTGATAGGGATTATGTATGACTTCCTAATTCCTTAAACAAACGGTAATATAAAATATTTCAGCAGATGCTTCCGTTCGTAGAATGCTGATTCATAGCTACCCTGTGCAAAACAAACTTTTCTATTCTTAACTTATATTTGTGAAAACAATAATGATCACCCAAATAATTACATCTGAAGCTTACTGAGGCTTTCATGCCTATTGGCTTAACATCTCATGCCCTCAATCAAAGAAAACATTCATGTAAATGTCAGGGCATTAAGGTTGTACTTAAAACATTTCCTTTATTCATGTGTTCCATGTTATCTCAGTCAGGATGATGACATACATTGGTGGCAAGACAATCAAAGGCCCTCATCTCGGTCACATGACTGTAATGTAATATCTTCTCTGTAGCAGCTCAGATTAGCTATAGCAGGTGTCGATAAGCAGTCCTGCTAATAATGAGGACCTTCATTTCATAATCCCCCTCAGTGGATCAGTAACCATGCTGCTTTTGAAAGAATCATTGCTTGTTCATGCTTTGACACCTACTAACAGTGTTCCTTGAGTGTTCAGCATGTTCCTCTGGAAGTTTGAAGATCTGGTTGAGGGACCAAAGCCATTGTCCGGGATAATAAAGCTATTGTGTCTGAAGCCTTCCCTGTTTGATACATGTGTCGAGGCCAGACTTCATTTTGATTATTTTGCTGTGTAATAAGTACACCCCTGTTTTTGCATCTGTGCACTCTTTGTATGTTTTTGAGAACCACTTTATGTTGTCTTTCTTTGCAATACGAAATCTGGGTAATGCTTTTCTTGAGGGGGGTTTCTTGAGGGTAGTTACTCAGTCACTACTCAAGAACAAATCATGATTTAATATAGTTCCTGTATGAAATAATGGACTGTCATGATTATTTGACTGGTTAATTAATGCATTAAGTAAGCATGTAATACTTCATCATTCCTTCAAGAAAGTTTGTAGCCATAAATTTCTGTATTAATTTTTGCAGTAGATCTCGCTTAAAATTTCATGTTGGGAATTGTGTGTTTGTAGTGTCCTACTGATGCAAACAGTGAAAAAGAATGTTAATGGGTTGGAAAACAAGGTCCTCAGACTTTGACATTGTTTGCTCAACAATGAAGGGGCCTCAGAGTGGAGGTGCTCTACAACCTTCAGACAGAGGTTAGGCATGAAGCTGTCCGTTGAGCCCTATTATTTTCTTATGTCATGTAAGCAACGATCAGCCGGACTGCAGTTATTTTAGAAGCTTTTGGAGGGTTGAGGTTAAGATAAGGCGAGGTGCAGAAGGAGGGGCTTGTTGGCGATAAGGATGAAGTGCTTAGGATGAAGTTTTTCTGCTTGATCACTGGCATAGTGTTCTGAGGATTTCTAAAAGCAGGCCAAGACTTTGTGGCCACAGCTTCAGTGGTGCGTCTGGCCTGCGCTGGGAAGAACCCGAGTCCCAGTAGACATTAGAATTAGATTGGAATTTTGCTCTCCTATGAGGCACAGGTCAGATCTGGGTGAGAGCTTAGGGTCAGCCATTTATCTGGTACTCTTGTGGGGAGGAGGGTTAGGAACCTTGCTCCAGGTGGGACCCCTACCAGAGTAACCAGCCCGTGATATGATTACTCCTCTGTTGGCCTTTCAGATAGAGGGTCAGTGTCTGAACCTACAGAGCCTTGCAGCGTGCCTGTGATTCCTGCTCCAATGTCATTGTCAATCTTTGTAGCGGAGCTTTCATCACATAATGCTGAAAAGGTCAAAACAGTGAAGAGGACAATGTGTTTTAGAGAATAAAATAGCAAAGTATAATAGAACAAAGGGCATGAATGGCAGTACTCAGCTGGTCCCTGTCGGGTTTCACCTCTCCATGTTTTTTTTTTGCACGTCTGGTTATGGGAACCTCCTTAACTGGGAGATGCCATCAGACTGGGGAGGCCAGGTGTTGACTGTCACTGCCAGCATGAAAGTGGAGCTGCTGTCCTTCAGCTGCAGTTCCTCATCAACGAGGTGAGTAAGCATGGTGAATAAGATAAGAGTACGGGGGAGTATAGTGAGAGAGGTAAGATTAGAAGCATGTAGAACGAGGGGAGTAAGAATATGGGCATGTTGAGTGAAGCTTAGAGTATGTAAGTGTAGTGGACCACGTAAATTCATGAGTAAGTATGGGGAGTGAGGATAGAGAATTTAGTAAGTATGATGAGGGAGGTAATAATATGGAGGATAGTAAGTGTGGCAGGTAAGAGTATGGGCAGAGGTGGACATTTCAGGTCCAGAAAGTAAAAATCCAAACCAGGATTTTGTTTCAACCAACCAG
>JAODJW010000001.1:44167756-44186361 GCA_026777045.1 Hyperopisus bebe | reverse complement strand
TGTACTCAACTGGTTGGTTGAAACAAAATCCTGGTTTGGATTTTTACTTTCTGGACCTGAAATGTCCACCTCTGAGTATGGGTAAGTATAGTAAATGAGGTAAGATTCTTCCATTGTCCATTTCAAAGGATCAAAAGAATTCCATGTCACTCCATTGTTTCACAATGTTGCTATAGAGATAGAAGCTCTACAATGGATAAATTAGACCGTTCCCTTCAACATGAAGGAAAGCAGCATGCAGTGTAGTGCCTTCATAACTGGCTGGTTATTTAAAGCATATGCTCCAGAGCTCCCTGTTGAGCTTCTGCCTTCCCAATGGTGCAGTTTTATGGTGCTGTTGGATCAGCCAGCTACCCCCCCCCCCCAATTCACCTTTGTTATCTATCAGCAGCCAACAGACGCTTGAAGAGCATGCTTTTGTGAGCATTTGGTTCACGATCACATGAAAATGCAAATGACGGTATGGCTTGAAACTGCATTAATTGCTGTGCGTCAGAAGGGAAGTGATTGTCCCTGCACAGAAGCATGCATCTGTCCCTCTGGCACCTGTATGCATTACAGGCACCTTATGTTCTACTCATGTCTTACTCACACATCATTCATACTTCCTAATACCTTACACACATGGCAGGTTTGTTGTCACTGGGGCCTCACCCCCAGTGTAGTGACTCTTTGTGGCCAAGTGGGGGCCCGCAAACCTCACCTATTCTGCTTCTCACCCCTTGCCCCCATACTTTACAAGTACATAACTCACACTTAACACTCCGCCACTTAACACAAAAGATATTGATTCACCTTGTGTGTGACTAGTGTTTTATTTTAATCTATTAGAAGGAGACAGATGTTTTTAGTGATTTTTTTTACACCCTTGCTGATTATTTATCAGCTGTACTTAATGTAAACAGCAGCTAACGACCTTGCTCATGTAAACAGACCCGCGTGTCGGTAGCGTCGTGTAGGAGAGGTGCCGCGAAAGGATGTGGGCTCCAAGATAGCCAGGCTGATTCTGGTGGAAATAAAATCAGGCAAAGCATCAAATCAGAACCCTGAAGCTCCTCTCAAAGCTGGCTTTCATCCGCATTAATGTGCAGTGTGCAGTCACTCAAATGTGAATCGTGCTGTGGCAGCTAAAACCAGGCAAAACTATACCCGCTAACCTGAAAACTGAGAGCTGTTTACTTAGCAGGTACATAGATCCTCAAAGAAAAGAGAACAGGCCAGAAATCTTTCTTCCATTATTTCAGCCGAGCAAACACACACACAGACACACACTCACAACCACACACCCACACGTCTGCAAAGACAAAGAGACCTCCAGATTATCAGACCTTGCTTAGAAGGGTACCATTCAGTGCTGTATTGTACTACACAGTGCTCTACGGTGGTGTGCTGCCCAGAAGGTTGTGGGTTCCAATTCCATCTGTGGTAGGTCAGTCAGATCACCATTGGGCCCTTGAGATATGCTCTTAAGCCCAACTGCTTCAGGGATGCTGTCCAACCCTGCTCTCTACACCCGTCGACTGCTTTGGGAAAAGGTGTCTGCCAAATAATCAAACGTTCCTTGTTCACTGAGAGAATAGGCTTTTGTCAAAAATAAATGCTATGACATTTTCTTTCTCTTCACCTATAGGGGGCACTAGTCACGGCGTGTGCAGATGACACACTTCACCTGTGGAACTTGCGGCAAAAACATCCTGCAGTTTTACACTCCCTGAAGTTTAATAGAGAGCGGTGAGTCAATGAGTTCACACAAGTGCACACACATGCTCGTGTGACATTTTCAAAAGGCTCTGTGAAATTTCAGCGTATGTCCTTGTTTTCTCTTTTTGCACGGCAGCCAGATCCTCAGTTTCTGAATGGCACATTCAAACTTCTACACTTGTGTGTGTGCTTTGTGCTTCATGTTGGGATTTGCCCCTTTATATAGAAATCCAACACCGGAGGGCGCTCAGGAGGCTGCACATCCAACACAAAAGACTTCTCTCTTTTTAATATGGTGATTCTTCTGGAGAAAAAAAAAGCAAAAAGTTGCTTTCATTTTTCAGGTGAAGCAGAAGAATGAGAGAGTCCTTGCCGCTCTTGCTGTGTGGGTTGACCTCTGACTGCTTTGCACAATCAAAGTTCTCACATAGAAGTCTATGATGTTTAGAAATATGTTTCACTCAGGAAATATGTAGACAGCCTTGTTGCTTTATATTGATTCCTTAGCTAGAGAAGGGGGAAGATATTGATGGAAACATGTAACAATATATGAATATCGAGCAATTAATATTTATTCTATTCTGAAGTCACCTTTGCCTTCAGGACAGAGTAATGATAACTTTATTCATCTCTGTGGGAAAATTGGGTAGTTTTTGCACAGCCCATCTAACATTCCATGTGACTCACAGACATATAGACATGAAAGAGCAAGTTTTGTGGTCAGAAAGCAGAGTCTTGGAGCAAATGGGATCACGTGCCCAATGCTGACCTCACTTTGTGGCAGTGGCATTGTGCCAGTCAATAGGTAGGCATGTGCCTACCCAACATTTCATAAAAATGTAGAGTCTGAAATAGTTATTCATTCATCCAATAACGTGCCTGCATTGATTGTGCAAGTTGTTGCACTTACAGTAAACTCACAGTCAGGTTGTTCTGGCCAATGACAGAGCTTCCTCCATCACATTGCATCTTAGTCCCCTCCCCCATCCACAATAATTCCTGTCATCTACGATAATTCAACACATCATCAACAAGTTGTCGCACCGTGACATTCACGGCTCACATCTCAGCGACCGTAAACAAGGTTAGCTATCTTTAGCTGCATGCAATTGCTAGCCAAGTAAATGTGCTACTGCGAGTATAAGAAGGCAGCTGAATTGTTTCTGTGTTGTTGTTCTGCAGATACATGCTGCATAAGCCTAAAACTGTCAAAATATATTACGTACATCTGCTAGGGTAGATATATGTGTAATGTGCAATCACACACATACTGCAAAACTGTGTTATGAACTTATGTTAAGGCAGGGCTGCCAACTTTGGTCAGCTGGCTGGAGTGAGATTTTCAGTCTGCACACACATTTACGTATATGTAACAGTTTTATTACCTTGTAAATAGTCTGTAGGGTTTGCAAACTACCCCAGCGCTTTTGAAGAAGCTAGTTTTAGATTTATAATGGAATAACATAGATTTGCCGTAAGATTTCTTGTGTGAGCGTGAGAGTCTGAAAGCGTGACAGTCACGCCAGATACGTGAGAGCTGGACACCCTGGTCAGTGTTAGTCTGGTAATGTTAGCCAGCAAGGTAGATGGCAGACCAGTTCAGTTTGCAGTTACCGGTACAAATTACACTGTCCTTCAGCATTTGCTAGCTAGCTACAAACACCAACACAACATCGCCTTTTCCATCTCAATGTCACACAGTTTGAACACAACTAGCAATCTATTTCCTGGCTGACACTGACTAGCTAGTCATCTAGGTATAGGTAACACTGCCAGTAGTGGTTGCCCTTTGCTGGACATAAAATATGAGTTTGATATGAAAGGGAAATAAGAACATAGTGTCTGGGTACCAAACTGACATCATACTGCTGATTCTGTTCAGTCCAATTCATATCAGAGCTAAAGAGTTTTCAGTTTCTGCCAAGGGCGACAATTTCATGTTTCTGGCAACCAATTAGAACATTTACATAAAATCCTTACTTTTTGCAGGTGGCATTCAACCTTTCAATTCCTTCCTCCTCAGGTTAATTTAAACTTGACAAATTGAGGCTGAAGGCAGGATGTGAGGACAGGTTCTGCTTGTTGGCTGGGATTTGAGTCCAGCATTAGTAAACACTAATGGGGACCTGCTGGGGACAGAAGGCTTTACCAAATCATACTGCTCTGCCTTGTAGGCAGTGATGGATCCCCAACTGAATACTTACTCACAACAAACTTTTGCCTGGTTACTCATGTTGAATTAAGCCATGTAAGTGTGACTCAGCCTTTTTAGGTGTGCAAAGCTACTGTACAGGGGATTGATGCTGTTGATTTTGATACATTTAATTACCATGTGTGTGCTCTAATATACTGCACATTTCACACCTGCTTTATGAAGCTTGCATATGTTTGTTAAGAGTGTCCCTGAGGTTTTTACACTATAATACCCTACATTTATTTAGCAGACGCATTTTTTTCTGAGCAATTATCCTAACCCACTCAACCACACACCACCCTACGTTTTGCACCCCAAACTATCCTGTCACCATAGCCTTTTGGTGCCAGTGCTCTTCCATCCCCTGATGCATCCTCTCTTCTTTTTCCTCTCTCTCCAGCATCACTTTCTGCCACGTCCCGTTCCAGAGTAAATGGCTGTATGTGGGGACGGAGCGTGGAAACACGCACATTGTCAACATAGAGTCCTTCATCCTCTCTGGATATGTCATCATGTGGAACAAGGCCATAGAACTGTGAGTATAGTCGTAGTTAATAACAATGATGTCAGGGGTCTTGAAAATGCATTTCACTATAAATGACTGATGACGGTCCTGATTGGCCTGGTATTCAATCACAGCTGATTGGCATCACAAAAAGGCATTTAACTGATTTAATTGAAGGCCGTTACTCGTTAGTGACATCACACTCAACAAAAAAACAGGCTGATGTATTATACATGAACAATGTTTTGTATAAGAGAACTATTTCGGAATGTGGAATCACTGTCAAAGCCAAGATCACGACCGAACTTGTAAAGAAAGCACTGAAAGATGTTTTGTAAGTGATTAGTGAAACATTGCAAGGTTTCTCTGGTGCATTTTCCAGTATTTCATTATAATTATTACAGCAGAACATACAAACTGCTGTGACCCATGTTAAATTATGTTTATGGAGATTTTTACTGTATATGGACGCTAATTATCAGGCTTTTCAAGCAGCGAGTAGTTTTTCCTCAAGATAGTGGGAGTAGAGTGGCAGACTAGTTGAAATAACCTGATGAATTATGTCTTTTTAATTTTTTTTTCTAAAAGTTAATGGGAACCACTGTGTAGAAACACTGAATTAAATTCATGATCTGTCTATAAGTCAGTGGGAATCCCTCTTGACAAATAGTGAATTGATGTGTGCTCTCTTTTTAGGTAACGTCTAATATCTGGCTCCTATTTAATTTTCTTTATTTAACTAAATTACTTGGGGTACATGGTGATATTTCTCATAACTTCTTAGCATGTGGGGGTAATCTGAGTGAAGGCTGCCTCTGGTCTGTTACAGTAGCATTTCCCATCACATTCCCCAGGGCCCCCTAGATACTGCACCGCTTCGCTCCCTCCCAGCTCCCAGCCAAAATGTGGACTGTCTGGGGGCCCCAAGGTCTGGGTTGGGAAACACTTTGCTACAGCAGTGCCAGGCTTCCATTTTAACTACTAGTTGTCCTGTGGCAGTTACTTTTAAAAACTACATAGGCTCCTCATGGTGAATTCCCTGGTGTGAGTGAGATTCAGCCTTGTCCATCTTTGTTGGTCTGTGTTTGTCCTCAGTCTTGCTTAGCTCACATTCTGCCTTCCTCATAAATGACTTTTAGAGAACTAGCCACCACATTTAAGGGAAAATATGGTAAATTTGAAAAAAAAGTCTCATTAAATTCTGCTACTGAATAGGATAAGCGGTTACAGAAAATGGATGATAAATCCTACTCGGTGTGTTTCCTCTGCCTTGCGCCTATAGCTTCCGGGATGGGCTCTGGACCCCCCATTCACAAAATAGATGGGTGGATGGATGGATGGATGGATGGAAGGATGGTGTGTTTCCTTTCAATGAGGAGATTGGCAGGGCTCTTGTTCTCTGTGCTGAACGACACCCTAGTCTTGCCTGATCAGACCCTGATTCGAACCTGCCCCTGTGTTTACTTTGCCTTGCTAGCTTGGAATAAATGACTACCTTTGTTCACTCTCTATCCAAATCGCTTCTTCCTCTGTAATTGGGAATTATGAGCCAGAAAATAGCGCACAAACAAACATCATGCCCGGTGGTTGCTATGGTGATATGCGAGACAGACGAACAAGCCCTATTCATCCAGATGTACCCAACTGAACGGCAAACTGGCTTCTGTTTCCAAATTCAGCTCTGGGGACAAAATAAATGTACTAGCGATCATAGTCTGCATGGTGTTTGTTGTATCTTTGAGAAATACCGAACAAAGTGTTTCACATGCATTTTTGGAACTCTTTCTAAGAATGAGCACCTCGTCAGATCATTGGAATGCGCTGAGGAACACTTTTATCAGGCATTTATACAGGAGAAAACATTCTCAGAATGTTTTCGGATTGATGAACTTCTGCAACAAGACACTTACATATACATCCATTTACTTCAGTTTTCTTATCTATACATTAAGTGTCCAGCTTAAGACTGTTAACACAAACTGATAGTTGCACCTTACGCTGTTTTTGCTTTGTTCTTGTTTTAATCCTCACATCCTTGATCAGAACATTCTAGACTTTATAATTTCACAATGGTCATTATGTCCTTTTCATCATCCTCAAGCGTTCCATCGAACAAGAAGCACAAACTACGTTGAGAAGTCATTTCATGACTGAGTTTGTGTAGAGTCACAATGGGATGGTTATAGATGGTGTTAAGATTAGCTGGCGGTGGAAAGAATGTTTGACTCTGGATGATTATTGAAATTTAAGGAAATGCCAGGGATGGTACTAGATATAGCTGGAATTAGGAAGAGTGTGTTTGCTGTATAGATATTCAGCTATGAGCGCTGAAGAGAGATGGATCCTGACACAGGTGAACGTGCTTTTATACCTAGATGATTGGGTTCCAACAGCTGTTGTCATGGCATGTCAGAACCTTGGGTTGTGCGTTTACTTCTGATCATTATGACATTGAGCTAATGAGTTCTGATGTTGCACTGGTCAGGTGAGCTTAGGGTCAAGTAAACCTGTTACTTTCCAGTTTGATTTCCCAGTGTCAGTGCTTTTTATTAACTGCATTCATAATGCTGGACTGAGATTTATGATCATAAACATTTAAGTGTTAGGAAATTTGTATGTCTACAGAAGACTCTCATTAGGATCAAAAACCCTTTGATTCAAAGTTTTAACTTCTATAAAGACATTTGCTGCGGTTTCTACTGTAAACTCTATGTCCAATTCAATCAAGTGGTCCAACGAAACAAATTGCAGCTTTAAAGGAATTTAAGTGGATTAGCTGTGAAAGTGTTTTGGACAGTTTTACTGGTCCTGGCACAAACTGTTGCAACACCCAGTTGTGCTAAACTTGATTTAGACCGACATTCAAAAATCATCATCATATGAAAATCATAAATACCAGATTCTTCAGTAAAAGATTCCACATCGCCATGTTTGATCTCATTCCTAGATCCACCAAAACCCACCCTGGACCAGTGGTGCACCTGAGTGACAGACCCAGGGATGAAGCCAAGGTGAGTGCTGCAACAGATGTGACATTTATTTACTACTGCTTACTTATGACATCCACTCTTTATTGTTGCAAGTAAGAAAAACTCTTTGTTAGCTTTCCCAATTGACCTTTTAGCCATTTAGCATTATTTAGCATTTAGCATGAATGACTCCAGCTTTTTTACCTGTCTAAAATCTGCATTCTCCCATCACCTTCCGCAGCTACTGATTGCATTTGAGAGTGGGACTGTGGTTCAGTGGGACCTGCGTGCTAAAAAAGCAGACTTTAGAATCCAGTATGATGAGGTAAGTTTGGCTGCACTCACCCGGTGGAGCTGGAAGGCTGTCCATAGATCAAAGAGACCTTAATCTTTCATGGGAGGCCGAGAGAATCATTGCACTACTTATCTGACAGGAGCCATGCAGTAACATCTTTTGAGTCCTCTTGGAACTCTTTGAAAGAATGAGCAGGTTCCTTTTTAAATGATTGCTATTAGATTAGCTACATGCTGGTTCACCTGCAGCCTCTAAGAATCAATGGGACTTAGTTTCACCAACACATTTATGTCAATAACACAATTGTTCTTATGCTAACCTATTGGAAATAATAAAAAATCGCAATTCAGAAAAAGAAGAGAGCATCTACATTGCTAATGGATCAATTCGGTGAGTTGTACGACCCTGTCTTTGACCGATTCCTGCATTGTCTTCATCCTGTCACCACCTAAAATCCACCTTAGGCTATCCACTCTGTCGGTTGGCACCACGAGGGGAAGCTTTTCATGTGCAGCCATGCAGATGGCAGTCTGACCACCTGGAACATGAGGAACACCACCAAACCCTTCCAGGTCACCTTCCCGCATGGTGAGAACATCTACCCCCATGTCACTTGCTCTCATCCACAGATCCAAGTTTCTGATCTTATCTGCTAATCTTACTGTTTGATGAGGTGAAGTCCATGGATGTGGCCCAATTTCTAGACTTGATGCCCCTGCTCTAAAGACCCTTCTGTTTCTCTCCATGAGTTTGTTCAAATCTGAAGTCATCATGTTTGTCATCTACTGCTCTCACTAGGTTAACAAATCCCCTAAACATCATATACTGATGTGGAGTTATTCTCTTCACTTGTATTCCTGCCTGGATGGGGATTTTTAAGGTCGCCAGGGAGCCACGTGATGGAATGTGCCTGCATTTTTCTTTTTCCATTTTCCAACCAGGAAAAACTCAGAAGGACAGCAAGAAGGCAGAATCATGCAAGCCCATCCCAAAAGTTGAGTTCAAGACAACCCGGAGCAGGTAAAGTCAACTCCTTTGAAAGGATGAAACCCGTGTCACTATGACGTCAACGGAGACCAACTGGAGTCTCAGGCAATACGTCTGGAATTGAGCTCAGTGTCATTTTAGGTCTCTGTTTGTAGGGGGTTTCAAGAGACTCTTATCACAACAAAACAGATGCTTTTGGAAATTTGAGCTCATTATTAGCAAATATACTGAAGGTTTTATATAACCAAAAAGGGATTAAAACGTTCTTTGAAGAAAGCTGCCTTTAGTGTCCAGATGGTTTGTTGCTATTTGTAATTAGCTATTATATAACCATTTCCGTATTTCCATATAAACAAGCCTAAGCTCATTCTTCCTTCAGCAGTGAACCTTTCGTCATATTTTCGGGGGGTCTGTCCTATGACAAGGCCGGCAAGAGGCCAGCACTCACCATCATGCATGGAAAGTCTGTCACCGTGCTGGAGATGGATCACCCCATTGTGGATTTCCTGGTGCTCTGCGAGACCCCATACCCTAATGGTTGGTATACTTCCACTGGTTTTGTGAACGTCAATATCTGGAATCAAATATGGGCAGAAACAAGAGGGTCAGTAGAGTGATTCCACCCTTAGGCCCTTGATCAAAGGCCTTAATCCACCCAACGGCGATATATATGATATACCTGAGCACCAGATATGAAAGTTCTCAGAACTGTGGTGTGTGAATATCCTCAGGTTTCCGTGTTATATTTGCATTATAATCGCAGTTCCCACTGGTCCTATGCAGGCTACAGTAAATTTACAAACAATCGTTTATACCCTAAGGCGAGCAGAATTAATTGGTTCAGGCACAAATCAGGATTCCACCTGGACAATATTTGACAGAGATATTATCTCGTATGCTCAGTCTTTATCAGAACTAATCCTGGGGAAAATGTAATTAAAATAATGTAAGGGCCTGGTGACACACACCCTGCGTCAACCTGCACCACATTTTATTTTCACGTTATATTTTCAGAACTTAAGGTTAACTTAATGTGTAAAATAGTGATAAGACGTAACAAAGTGACACCTATTGACGTCTCATGTCCCGGGTGCCTTCAGGAAGTTCTGTGCCTTTCTAATTGCAGAGGTGCAGGAGCCTTATGCAGTGGCTGTGCTGCTAGAGAAGGACTTCATCATGGTGGACCTGACACAGAGCAAGTATGTCATGATGGAAGGAGACTCTGTACACCTGCTTAGACGTTACATGCAATCAGGTCACTGGAGCTTCTGGATACAAGCTGCTACTTAAGCTGCCAGCTGCCTGTAGGACTTTATCATGCCATGTCTGACAGCCAGTGGCTCTGACAAGCCTTTCGGAAATATAGCCTCCCGTTGCCTCAATAACACATTATCAGTCAGCCTGGAGATGCAGCATCCCATCTGTCTTATCTAATTGGTCAAAGCCAGACGCCAGTGTTCAAACTCATTTCTGTTATCTGATTGGTCGAAAAACCAGCCACGGGTGTTCAGACCCATCAAGTATCATTTGGATGGACAAAACCAGGCGACAATGTTCAAATTCATTGACAATAGCCTTTTAGTGCAAATCGGTACATGCTGTCCCCAGGTTAAGAATGTCCGACTTGCACGCACACGCTACTTTGTGACACTTGTGAAAACACTGCGCAGCTTCAGCGGTTGGTCAGCTTGATTATTATTGTGTAGTTATTATTATTATTTACTGTATTATTATGTTTCAGACTTACCAACAAATTCTTTAGGATTTCAGGGAACAGATCTCATTTGTAACATGGGGACTGTCTGTAATTAATCTATAGCTTATCTCTATTGAGGTACATTTTGAGCCACACTGATACATATCTGTGACAATTATACCTTTCTGCCCGCAGTTTCCCGGTCTTTGAGAATCCGTATCCCATGGACATTCACGTGTCCCCGGTCACCTGCACGGCCTATTTCACTGAGTGCCCTGCCGACCTCATCCCCGTTCTCTACTCTCTGGGCATCATGCAGAAAAAGCAGGGGTTCAGTCACAAGGTGAGACCAGCCTCTGCCATCTCCAGAAGAAAGGTGTAAACCACATGAAATGCACAACAAATCCATTGTAAATCCAGTTTAAATAGACTGTAATCCCAGTGTTAATCTCACTATAATCCCACTATAACAAGGGCTGCACAAGTCTCTAAATAATGAGTGTTTTCAGGGCATGTCAGTAAGGTGATCCTTTTTCTTCAGCTGCGAGCAGCATGTAAATTATCCTCCATACACTGAGTTCTGATGTGTCTGTTCCTTAGGAAGTTCATCTTCTGTGTTAAAGTACAGTAAAAAAGCAGACATGGCCTGGCTTACAGTCAGCACCCCAAGCATATGCTTCCTTCTTGTATGTGACACACACACACACACACACACACACACACACACACACACACACATACAGTTCATATATTCCTACCATTGTGGGAACTCTCCATTCATTTCTATGAGCATAACCTTAACCCTAAGTAACCCCCACCCAGCCCTAACTATTAACCATAAATAAGCAAACAAAATACAAGACTGGTAGCAATTTAAATTATTTGATTGCACTGATATTTATAAAATTGAGGTTTATATTGTGGGGACCTGAAAAATAATAATAATAATGATAATTATTATTATTATTACCTGAAAAATGTCCCCACAACTTAAAAAGTAACAGGTTTAACCACATCGTAGGGAAATTTAGTACAAACCCACAGAATTGTACAGACCTGCACTTCCACACAGACCTGCGCTGAGTGCAGCACATGTAAAGGCCTCCAGGGGGACGTTGCGTTCTGCCCCTAGATCAGGCCAATACTCGGTAATGTGACTGGTCCATCCGCCACATTGTCCCTCTGCACCTTTTCACAGCATTTATATAATATGAGGGTATCTGTGAGTTTTCCTCCTTTGTGTGTGTCATGTATCGTACATGCACGCTTTCTTAGGAGTGGCCGGTGAGTGGTGGAGCTGCAGGGGCCCAAACGGAGCCAGAGATCATCCTCACAGGGTAAGATCCTTTGTGTGCTCAATGTGCTCGTGTCTGGGACCCGGTTTGCTGCAGTGAGCTCAGGCCTTTCCAACTCAGCCGTGACGTGAGTTGAACATGGGTTTGTCGCTCCTGGTGACCGCGGAGCTCGTAGTGAGATGGGCTTCCTGTAGGGCAGTGTCGTCACTGGCCTGGGTGAACACTGCTGCAGTGCTTCAGAGTCAGGCCAGTGTGGGGACTGAGCCTGCAGACCCCCTGTGATGGTATCAGATGGTTCCTCTCTACTCTAATTAACACATTGGACCTGCAGTGAAGACCACTCCTGTTTTTCATAGGCACGCCGACGGCTCGGTAAAGTTCTGGGACGCATCTGCCAGTGAGTCCAACTGCTCTTCTGTTCAATTGAATTAATATTTATATAGCGCCTTTCACGACAGAGTCACCCCAAGGCGCTTTACATGGGTGTGTTGTAATACATTATTATGTCATATATAAAGGATTCTACAAAAACAGGGAAAAAGGGAGACAAAAAAAGAAAGAATGAAAGGATGAAAGCCAGATGACAACGGCTCTGCTGATTTTAGTCTGGATGTGACTCACATCTGTTTTCAATGTCTCCTGATCTGAGTTGTGTCTCCTTCTCAACAGTGACCCTGAAGATGCTCTACAAGGTAAAGACATGCAAGGTGTTTGAGAAGCCGAAAGCGGCGGAGGGCCGGGGGTCAGAGGTCATGGAGGAGGACCCCTACGTGGTGCAGTCTGTCATCTGGTGCCCCCAGAGCCAGCTGCTTTGTGTGGTGGGCTTCTCAGCCTATGCCATCCTCTACCGATTCAACAAGCATGACGCCACCGCTGAGATAGTGGTGAGTAAGCTTCTCCCACCCCCAACGGCGCCGCCGAATCAGCCACCCCGGGGTACAATTTCATAAATATAACTCACTCTTTTTACCGGAAATATTTGTCACGGAGAACGAGCCGTCCAACAATAGCTAGAAGTAAAATATCAGCCAGTGGAGTGTTGTGTGGGCAAGATGTAAGGCCAGCTGGTCAGTTCTGCCTGGGTATTGACAAACGCCACTGCCTGAGATTCACTGGTCCTGCTGGGAGGCTCATGAGCTCACACACTGGTCAGTTCTTCTGGAGATCATGAGCAGGTCATTGTTTAAACTTTAAGGGAATTTGCTGTGTTTTTCTGTATAAATCCCTTATGCATATCAATCATATTGAACAAGTCATAAAGCCGTCACCAAAAATATGAATAAAATGTGCGCTTGTGTCGTATAACCGGTGCACTCTGTGGGTGTCTGTGTGTCTTGTACACTCAGTTGGTGTGTGTTTGCGTATATCTCAGTCTGTCAGACCATATTTAATGAGACCCTTACCCCCCTGCAGCCCCTGGAGGTGTATCTGCAGAGTGAAACAGAGGACAGTGTCTCTCCTGCACCAGCTGACGTCCATCCTGCCACCGTGGATCCCAGGATCCGCTCACCACAGCCCTTCCCAGGAAATCCCGGGAGCACCACAGCCAGCAGTGTGCGAGACAGCGCCCCCTACCTGAAGTGAGTGATCCGAGGACCATGATGACCTTGACCTAGTGCCCCGTGGTGAAATGACCTAGAGAAAGGGTGTTTTCCCAGGCTGCCTTGTGGCATGTGGAAATCTGTGTGTACATCAGGGTGAAGACGCGCGCGGCGAGGATGCCCGCCGGGTACCAGGCCCAGCTGGTGATTCAGATCCAGACTGCAGACGGGGAACCTCCTCACCAGATCACCGGAGTCGATGTCAATTCCGCATATGGCCTGTGAGTGGAGCTGGTTCTGTTTCTCTGTCCTAAGACTGGCAGAGATAAAAATAGTAAGAAAAAAAGTAACAGAGTGTGTGTGTTTTCCCTGGCTGGCTCTAGGGGGCAGTAACAGCTCTTGTGTGTGTTTTCCCAGGCTGACTCTAGGGGGCAGTAACAGCTCTTGTGTGTGTTTTCCCTGGCTGGCTCTAGGGGGCAGTAACAGCTCTTGTGTGTGTTTTCTCTGGCTGGCTCTAGGGGGCAGTAACAGCTCTTGTGTGTGTTTTCTCTGGCTGGCTCTAGGGGGCAGTAACAGCTCTTGTGTGTGTTTTCCCAGGCTGACTCTGGGATGTGGTAACAATCTGGTGCTGGTTGACTATCTTCAGAAGAGTCTTCTGTTCTGCATGAATATACAGGAGCTTCACAGTGACCCCTACCTACGAGTGCGCTCACCTCACAAGATCAAGCAGTTTAGCACAGGTGTGTCCACATACACACATGATTGTATTCATATCTTTGCGGGGACTCTCCATTCATTTCTATGGGCAAAACCTAAATCCCAACAATGACAACCTTAACCCCTACCCAGCCCAAACTTTAACCATAAGTAACCAGACAAAATACGAGACTTTAGGCATTTTTACTTTTTTGATTGCAGTCACAGATCTTTGTGGGGACCTGAAAAATGGTAATCACAAAGTAATATAAACCTAATCTACACACAAACACACACACACACAAACACACACACACACACACAAATATCTATTTATTTATTATTGTAAGTATTGCAAATTGACACATTTTGTGTAAGAGTTCTATGTCATATTAGCTTCTCCTGAATTAACCTTTTATGATTCATAGTCCAGCTGTACACCTTTACCGTGTCGTTTTTCATTCTTGCTGAGCCCAGCTGGCGTCTTCCATAATGTTAGTTTTATCGTCTTTTTATAGTCCTTAACTATCAACAAAAAGACGCAAAATCACTGAGCTGAGGTTCAGGAAATGGGGAAAATCTCCAGGGTTATAATGACATTCTTCATTCAGTTCCTCGTCAAGAGAGGATTTATGCAATATTCTATGACAATTTGAAAAAGTTTCCTTACAATCAATAATAATAAAAGATACTAGTCTTTTCCCTTAACAGAAAACTTTAAATATATTTTGCATAATATTTGCTGTGTGACGCTGAAAGGTTTAAAATTATGATTATGTAACATGCACTGTGGAATGTTTACATGAAAGCATATTTGTTTGAGCAGTGCTTCATTCAGCTGTAATGCCTTGTATTGTACCCGGAGATACGTGCTGTGCTTATTAGCCTCATGCTGAATGTGTTATTCCGCTGTCAGTGATCACCTCACCTACATAACCTGCTTCAGTCTAGGAAATAAGATGATGCTCTATTTACCATTTAACTACTGTACAAGTAGGAGGAATGCACAAATGATTGGGACCAGTTTGGTTAAAATCTGAAACATGGGGGGGCAACTTCATGCAGATACGGTCAGGACATTCATCGGGTGCCCCTGGAGAGTTTTGATGGGTTAACAGCCTTGCACAAGTGCCCGATTGGTGATGTGACTATTCTGATGAGAGCAGGACTAGAACCAACAACCTTCCGACCACAGGCACTGAGGCAGAAACCACTGAGCTGCACACTGCCCCTGTTAGTTTTCACCAAAGCCCAGTGAGGCGGCAGTGTTCGGCCGTGATGGTCCTTCCTGGATCTTCCCCTTCATTCACCTCGGCCTTCCTGTTTCTCTTCCTTCTCAACTCTTGCTCTGCAATGCTGGCTTGGCTCCTGACAGATCACTTTAGCGTGCGTGGGCTGGCTAACTTCTGCTCTGATTCGAAGAAAAGGATCCGTACACCCAATCAGAGTAAGTACAGCCTCGTTGTAGTGATGGGTGATTTTTTTTAGTTGGTGAAACTCTAAATGAGGGGTAGGGAACCTGATCCATGGATTGCGAGTGTGGGTGTGGGTTTTTGGGATGACCTCTCAATCAGTCAATAACAGTGGGTTCCAAGGACTGGAGCTGAGAATCTCTGCTTTATTATTGGCTGACTGAGAGGTCAACCCAAAAACCCACACCCACACGGGCTCTCCGTGGAGCAGGTTCACCACCCCTGCTATAAATACCATGGCATTGCTGACATTATATCGATGCGATCCAGTCAGACATTTAACATCGGTTTTATCTTCTTGTTCCATCATTACCCATTGGCTGCCACCCCATCTTGGACACATCTCCTCTGATTGATAACAGGCCTTACCGAACTCTCAGATAACCCAGCGCCCCCTGAGCTGGAATGGAGCAGGTCACCCACCTCAGGTAACACTGAGTGCAAAGCTCCTCTCTGCCTGTCTCTCTCTCTCTCTCTCTCTCTCTCACACACACACACACCAGCTCTAACACACCTTCTATTTAAGACAGTAATATGGATTTTCTTTGAGCAGCATTCACTTCACTTCACTTCACTTCACTTCACTTTCATGTGACTTATGTGGAGCAAATTCTAATTGCCCCTTTAATATTCAAATATGCCTCTGTGAGGCATCCATAATCCTGTGGATGTGTTTAAGTCCTGTGGATGCTCACAAGATAGACTGAATAAACAGAGAAATCATTAAGCGGTAGGAAAGATACATGGAGAGGGAAGGATGCTGCAGGACGTATTGACAGCACTGTGCACCCTGAATCGAGATATTTAAAGACCTGAAAAAAGAGACGGTCACTTCGACTCCGAGGCAGAATATCTCCAGACCAAGAAGGTCACATTGCTCCACCATCATCTATATTCTTAAGTTTTTCTTGATTTTTTTTTTAACCTGAAGATTTTCATGTGCTGTCATATTTTTAGCTCAAGGCTGCAGTAAGAATTTTTCCCAATGAGTCACTGTGAGATTGTAAAAGCTTTTGATGAGGAGCTGCGGCACTTTAAATTAAAGTATTTGTGACTCTGCTGGGACGTAGGCTGCCATTTAGCGGCAGTGAGGAGCTCTGATGATCCTGCACTGTCTCCACACACAAAAGCACCAGAAAAGCTCATTTCCAGCAGGAGAAAGAAAAACCAGCATGCATAACCTCTGCCTTTGATGTTATTTTATAGTGATTTTATGGTGAAACTGGATGCGCTTGATCCTGTTTCAGTATCTGCATTTGTGAGTGTATTTGGTCACGTGTGATTGGTTCTGCTGAAAGATGAATGACAGAAGTCAAAACACATGCTTGGTGACATCTGGTCCCGAGTTAACGGAACATCAGCTGGCTTCAGGCATCCGACTCATAACATTGTTTAGCAAATGGATCCAGCCGTGATCCAGTGTGCTGGTCATGAGGGGTCCTGTCAGACCTGTCAGTGACATCTCTCATTAGGCAGTAGGTCATTACCTGGCTGTCAGGTGCTGCCTTGGTCACGTCTCTGACTCGCCTCTCCAGGCAGGTCCTGCATCTCGTTAATAGAAATGGTGCAAAACCACTTACCTGCTAATGACCAGTGTACCTCCATCTCCTGCCTGACGTATAGCTTTCCCTCATAATTGGCCCGGTTCCCCTGTCGTGCTGTTTTTGGCTGCACCGCTTTTTGTGTGCAACTGGTGATGTCTTGGCTCCATCGCCGCACACACTCACTCACCATTGCGTCTTAGTTGGCTTCCTGACAGTAACCTGCGGTGCCCATAAGTGTGTCACTATAGCTCATTGGCTATGAGGCCTTTTCGTTGCTGTAGCCCTTGGACTTTGGAGTCTATAAGGAGCAGATCCTCAGTGTGTACTCTCTCAGGAATACAGTGTGTGTATACCTAGCATGAATCTGCCATTTGTTACCGTGAACACCGTGTGTGGTTTTGTGCATAATCTGTGAAAAATGCTTCATGTAGAAATAAAGGGGCATAATAATATTTCCAAGAATATATTTTACAGATGTGTTTCTGTGCAGTTGTGGCCTCGTTGTATCTTTGTGTGAAGTTCGGTCTGGCTTTTTTTCACCAGTGAACTCTGTATCTCTTGTCTTATTCATGTCTCAGAAATAAAAAGACTTTGGCCTCTGTATTTTTGGGAAGACAGAACAAAGCACATAAAAGATGAAATGGACAATGACTCCTGCAACTCTCCGTTTCATCCCTTCTCTGTGCTCACCTGACAATCTGTCCTTCGCTGATGAATGATCTCCACTGTGCTTTTGGAGAATCTTCTCTGTGCTGATGAATGATCCGTCCCATGGTCCCTGATGTTTGTTGGCTGCTTTTGTTGCATTTCTGTTGTAGTTCCACACTGTGTCTCCCCTCCCAATGACCCCGGCTGCATACCAGAGCCCGCCTCCGCTGTGAGGGCCAGTCACTACAGCTCAGTCTTGTACCTGCTAGACAGCGGTAAGCTTGTCACATGGTCTTAGTGTTTTACCTGCTGAGCAGCGATGATCATCTGTGCAAGTCGTACATTTGGGGTCATAGTGATGACATCACCATCGTTTCCACTGTGCACCCAGTTGGAAAGTGGAAGTGGGTAGAACATAAACACACCTGTGGTCTCCACAACACCATGGTTGGACCATTCCAGAATGCATTCATCGATTCCAGTCCAAATCAGGAAATGGAACTGGAGTTAGAATTTACAGTACATACAGCTGAAATTCGAATTCAGTTCCAATTCTGTTCGTTTTTTTTTTTCCAATCCCAACTCCAGCTCCGTTTCCTGATTTGGATTGGAATCGAAGAATGCATTGTGGAATTGCCCCAATCCTGCACAACACGGTTGGATGTTAATAGATGGCTTAATTTTACCTCCTGCTCCTATCATTTCAAAAAGCGTGTTTCTTACACATATTTCCTTTTCCCACATAGATCACATTTATTTTTGCATTAATTTATTTGAATCTATTTTGTATAATAGAGGTTCTGTAACATCACTGCACAGAATGATTGTCCTTCAATGCATAATGCAGTTTTACTGAGAAAATACCATCTAGATGTTTCTACAAAGGTCTGCTGCCTCCAACTTTGGCGAGGCCTTTTCAGGAATGGTGTTTGGAATAAAGATTTTTCCAATAATATTATTATTATTATTTTTTATTATTATATTCTTGGTCTATGTAGGTCAGTTATTCAAAATACATGTTATCTTGCTCATTATAACATGTATAAGGGCACATTTCGCCTT
>JAODJW010000001.1:44135578-44147862 GCA_026777045.1 Hyperopisus bebe | reverse complement strand
CTTGTTCTCTTTTTAGGCACACAGGAAAGCTAGAAATGTAGCCCATCTAGAGGTGTCCACTGATCAATATGTGGAGATGATTGGACAGGAACTTATTCTATTCCCATTTTTCCATAAATCTGTTAAATATGTTCTCCGCTCCATGGAGAACGTATCAGATACTAACCTCTTACAAATATGACTCTTGTCCTTAGCCAAAATGCTAAGAAACCAGCTGCACCATCACAGTTACAACATCAACGTCACAGCTACAACATCACAGTTATGGACTGAAACATCATTTGTAAAAAGTACTTCTACAATCATTAATATCATTATGTTGAAAATCACAAGCTTTTTAAAACCAGTATACTCATACTGTATATTGAAGTATTGAGAACTGAGTTAACAATCCACTGTCTATATTCTGCCCATTGTACTCTTTAACTCACAGCACTTAGCAAGGCTATGCTATGGATACCATTAATTGAAGTCTTGCTCTCCTTGACCTTGAGTCACATCTCTGGCTACTACTGCACAGGCCTGGAAGGATTCTAGCGTTCGACTGCATAAACCATCGCTTCTTCCTACCTGAGATTGTGGCTGACATCTTCTCGTTATCTACAACATAAGGATGGAGTTAATAAAATCATTTGTTTAAGCTGTTACTACACACCTTAGTTTAATTGCTGTCTTTCTTTTTACGACGCACTGAATTTTGTTGGCTCATCTGTCCAACGCTCTCGTGAGTCACTGTGTCTTTATCTTATCTTCACTTTTATTTCAGTAAAATCAGGACTACATTATGGGTTCTGTCTGTCACGTAACACCACTATGCTAACAATGCCAAGGCTATGGGTTCAAATCCCAGGCAGTGTGCATAAATAGTAACACTTCCCCCTACTGTGAGTCACTTTTGACAAAAGCATCAATTAAGTGAATGAACATTAGTAATATACCATACTGAAACAAGAAAAGTTCAGAAAGAGTCTTGTGAAGTCCGGCATAATAAGTTGTTAGTGACTGGGTATTTGAAACATGATTGTTTATCTGAAACATGATTGGGTATCTGACACATGATTGTTTATCTGAAACATGATTGGGTATCTGAAACATGATTGTTTATCTGAAACATGATTGGGTATTTGAAACATGATTGGGTATCTGGAACATGATTGGGTATTTGAAACATGACTGGGTATTTGAAACATGATTGGGTATTTGAAACATCACATGAAAGTTTTGGAAGTGAAAGTGGGCTTTTTTCTTCATAGGTAAGGTGCTTTTTGTGAAACAAGCAATGAAGTTGGTTTAACTTTGACAAACTAATGTAAGAATATCACTCAATTGTGTCACATGTTTTATCCCAAGCAATTACTATACTTGTTACTACATCTGTTAATTCTGTAAACCTTTGTTCATCAATAATAAATCACAATGCATTTTTTATCTCAAGTAGCAACTATATTTGTACACGATTTGTACTTCAGTAGTAACTGAGTTATTACTAAGTATTTGCATCCCCTCAAGTAAAGTGTTACCAAGTAAAGTACTACCAGGTGAAGTGTTATCAGCATTAATTATCTAAAACTATTTTCGTAATTGTTAACCATATAAAATTATATTGGCTGATAATACTGGGTATAGGAATTTTAAGCCTTTTTTATTGTTTATTGTATGTATTATTATCAGAGACAAAATCGGTATTCCTGTTTCAGTGCTGGAGTTGTGTGAGATAGATCACCGTCTCAGTGTTGATTTGTAAAAAAAAAAAAAAAAAGCTCTGTCTTGTCTTGATTTTGGCCTGACAGCAGAAGAAGCAGTGGAAGCCTTGTTCTAGCACTGCTGGAAGAAGACCATGCCACTGAGGCAGAGAAAAGGAAAAACCCACAGGTGCAGACTGTTCCGGAATGTGTTGGGAATTAGGCCAGGAGAGACGTCAGGCAACAATCACGAGGCAAAATTGGTGGTACAGGAGCTCTCCGCATATAAAACGTTTTTCTTTTTTCTGCCCCTAATTCCCACACTATTTCACGGACCGATTGTTAACCTTCCGTTTAACTTCTAGTGTCTGGCATAGCTTGCTAATGGATGCTTCTGAAGAACATCTGGTGCACCCGTGTGGTCATGTGCTCGCAGTTACCATTTATCTGTATTTTTGAAGAGCTGGCAAAGGCATTGTGGTGTTTCTTTCTTTTTGCTTAAGAATAAGAAAGCCATGCATCCCTTTTGTCTGCAGACTGCGCTGAAACAGTTGGCGGTTACACAGGAAGCCCATGTATGTGACGGCAGATCTGGGCCTCAGTTAATCCCGCCAGACATAAATGGAAATAATCTGCAGTTCTTACTGTCTGGGAGTGAATATATTACAAAGGCCGCTGGAACTGGACTGTGGATAGAGGAGGCTGCTGTCTGCTTATGGTCATTGAAGGAATAATGAATTCTAGAACATCAGGGTATCTCTCAGTGATTTGAAATTTAACAGAATCTGGATCATTCATCATGGCAATGACCCTAAAGACAGCGGTTAATGTAGGTATAGTGAAATACAGGTGACTTTAGGCGAGCTAGTGCCAAAACACCAAACAAAACCAACAAGAGAAGTGAAGTAACCAACATATAAAAACTGGCAGACAGCAATGTTCAACTGAGCTTTTAAACTCCCTCCACACTGCAGTAAAATACCTAAAGGAGAACCTAAGATACAAAGAAAAAACAACCATTGACTCAAAAACATAAGGACATACAAACTTGTACAAAGGCAGCAAATGTGTACAAAATACCAAGAACGATAAACCAAAATCCATAAATCTCATCTAAATTCTAAACCAAAGAATTCGCCCAGGTACTCCACGAAAAATCCACCAGCAAACAGCCTTCCCACTACATCCTGCTGGCCGCCTTTTATCTCAAAAATGAGTCAGTCCTTTGCCGGAGAGAGGTGGAGCTTCCTTTCAGTGGAAAAATCTGAAGTTTTCACTTGGGTTTCCTGAAACCAGACCCAGGGACAGTAACAAAGAACTGAGTCATCATTGGCAGGTTTGTTAAATCCACTGAGCCTTCTTAGCAATGGAGTTGTGGTTGACTTCTTGTATCATGTTTTGACTAATTCACATGATGTAAAAGCATTTTTTTCAAATTCAGTCATTAGTGTATAGGAGGGTTAAAATATATTGAGCAATTGCCTCATGCCGCCATTTTGGTGCATTGTGAGTCATGGTACTAGAGTACTCTAAGCATGTTGCACGCAAGCAAGTTAGGTCAAGTAGAGCTTAATTGCCACACTGGTCATATTCAGTACACTGCATATGGTGATACAAAATAACATTATATAAGCAAAATAAGCAAATGATATAAAGAGAAAACAGATATTTCTGGGTGTGACTCAGACACATTGGAAGCGAAATGGTTGTGAGGTACCTGCTGTCCGTTATGAGGATATCGTTAATTATCTGGTTTTTCAGACATGGGAAGCAAATAAAAGTCTAAAATAAAAAGTTTCCTTTCTTTATTTCTGGCTGGGTACCAGAACTGCAGAGGAAAAGTGTGGATGAAATATTTTGGTGTATTCATGGGTATTATTACTGAACCAGATAGCAAAACTATGAGGTAGTGGTGGACGACAGGCTTTGCTGGATGTGGATGGTACCATGTGATGTCATGTGCAACCGTCCTATAAAAAAGCAGAGGTGAGAGAACACATCCCTATGCTGCTCCATTTCAAGCTTCAGTGGTATGATGTGTGTTTACTTATCTGCACCTGTTTGTGGGGAAGCTGCTTCTTCCCCCAAAACACTGAGAAACTTCTTTGAAGTAGAATGGGCCAAACCAGCCTCTAACCTTTATGCAGGTCTCATCAACAACAACAGGAAACTCCTGGTTGTGGTTCTTGCTTCTCAAAGAGGTCCCACTGTCAGTAAGAATAAAAGTTTACACACTTTTTCCAGTCCTTGTTTAAGTAATCTATTCAATAGCCACACAAAGCAGTAGAATCTATTTGTTTGATCAGACTGTTACTTTGAGACTTTCTGTGGGCAGAATGGAAAATACCTACATGAGATGGGAATAGGAGGGGAAATAGGGGCTTTTGATAGGTATGGAGGAAAACAGGAAATTCATTTGTGCATTGAAATTTTTACAAAAGTCAAGAAAACAAATAATGAGTCCATTTAAATTTCAGTACTTTTAATTACAAAATTTAATTTGAAAAGGTAATTAGTTACATTACTCGTTACCACCAAAGTAGTGGAATTATAGTAACAAGTTACTACCAACACTGATCGATACACAGTCCTGTAATAGATAAGTCTAAATTCTGTAATTTATAAAACATGCATCTTTGGTAATTTTTACATTTCCATTAATTACAGTGTGTAAGGTATTATATGTGCATGGTGGCTTTTGAACACAGCCAAGCAAGTTCTCCTTATTCAAGACACTCATTTCCTGAGGAAAGAAATCATTAAGCGCACTGACGGACTATTGACAGGTAGGAATAACGGATATTCCATGCAGCTAGTGGGGCTATAGGAAGGAATTAGTGGGAAATGATTAAAGAATCTGGGTACAGAGGGAGGGCACAGTAAGTTGGTGAGCTGGGGAGGTAAAGAAATGTGTACGTGTAAGAAGCACGAGAGTAATCCAGAGCTCCGGGCTGCTGCACTTTCCCTTAACAGAACAAATAATGGAGAGACCGTGGTCACCTCAGGAGGCACATTAAGCGTCCTTCAGACACGGGTCATTCTTTCCTCTCTTCCTCACGTAAGACTTCCCTTTGCACAGAGTACTAGCCCCCAATCTGTGCACAGTGCAAACTGCTGTGGTGCTAATTCTCTACACAAAAATGAACAGAACACCCCATAGTGTCATGTCCATAATTTGAGAAAATCTCCAGCGAGAGCCAATGACGTGATAGCAACAAACGACGATGACAGCAACGAAAACAGCAACAGCAGTAATTATAATACACATGCAAAAAAATATATAATAAAAGAAATTGGATGCCTCGGTAACAAATAAATATCCCGAAAACTTTGTTATCTTTATTTCTGAACAAAAAAAACTTAACGTGTTAAAATAACTGGTCTTTAAACTTAATGAACATACTGAAATGCAGCTATTCAGTCATTTTAACAGAGTTTACCTGGTAAATATTGAACTTAAATAATATTATACAGTATAGTTTACATTACATCAGAAATAAGTGCTGATGATTGATGCAAAACAGGCCTGCTTCTTGGTCTAGGTATCTGTAATGAAAGTTATTAATGCACAATGTCTCTCTGTGTCACATTATGCTACATTTACCCCTTATAAAGTAGGTCACTGTGTGGTGATCCTTCTGACCAATGAGAGCAGCCGATGTGCCTGAGATTCACCAGTCAGATGTGCAGCTGGATATAGGGCAACAGAAAACCTGCTTCTGCTGTGAAACCCTACTTTTACATCAGTGACCTCATAATTCCCCCCCCCCCCCCCCATTGCCTGTGGAGTGAGGGCATGTCTTCCTTCACTCACAGGTGGGTTAGCTTGGCCCCAGTGTTTCCGTTCTCATCATACTCAATGCCGCCATTCTCCAGAGAAAAGTCTTGCTTATCTTTCACTGCAGAGTCCACACTGCAGCTGCTCTGTTCAGCTCCTCCCTCAAACCGTCTTTTGTATACCTGGTAGACTGACATAGGTAAAAAGCGGTTAAAAATCTGTTTTTATACTACTGATCAGCTGAAACAGGCAAAGCAAACAATGGTTCATTTTCATCATCACCCACATGGCAAACATTAGGCTTAAACTAAATTTTATTTAGTTTCATCTCTAGGTAACAAGCCAGTTTCATACATCATTGAACCTTTTAATTAAGCTTAATTAATCTTCAATTAAATATCATGGCTATCTGATGTGCTGGCGCTATATTCACTTTTTTACATCCTGGATATTTCTTGATTAATTTGTTTATCAGATACGTTGCGTGAAAGCAACATACGATCAGAGTTGGGTAATTCAGGTCCAGAGAGTAAAAGTCCAGACTGGGAACCAACCAGTTGAGCATAAAGACAGAGTATAAGACGCTGTAGATGAGTAACTCACCAGCCACAGCGCCCACAGCCATCAGCAGCTGGAAGATGCTGTAGATGAGCGGAAAGGCAAACATGACCTCCAGCTCCTCCGTTTTGAAGGATAGCTGTACAATGGTGCTGCACAGCTGGGCATTTTGGAAGCCTGTCTCCAGCGCGATGGTACGACACCTGGATGCAGAAGAACCATGTGACCAAACAGTTCCACTAAACCTCAATAGTGAAGTGCAGTGTTGGGGAAGTTACTCACAAAAGTAATCCATTACAGATAGGAGAGGAAAGTTCAGGTCCAGAAAGTACAAATCCAAGGTTTTATTTCAACCAAGCAGTTGAGTACTGTGTGACTTTTTATAATCAAATGGTTGGTTGAAACAAAAACTAGGTCTGTATTTGTACTTTCTGGACCAGAACTTTCCTCCTCTGTTTCTAAAGGATTACTTTTGTGAGTAACTTCCCCAACACTGGTGAAGTGCTACCTGTATATCATACTCAGGACCTACATAGGCCTGATTCTGTGTAGTTACCTGTACCAAGGCTGTCCCACGAATTGAGCCAGCAGGAAACCCAGGCTGAAACCCACCAAGGGGTAAACAGCTCCGATTATCCACAGAGAGGGTGAGATGACCCAGGATGACTGGTAGAGCAGGCCGCCCACCACAGCGATGATGACGATGAGGACGATGCCCATGATGGAGCCAACCTAAAGCATCACAGAGACACTCACACCATCCACTGCCAAAAGAAAAAACACGCACCCCATCCTAACCCTCCTCCACCCCGTTGACACCCCCCCCAGTAATCTTACTCTGAGGATCTTTTTTGCTGCTCTGGGCCACTTGCTCTTCACGTACATTCCACAGGCAATGGGGACCAGGAGCGAAACCAGCGTTATGCCTGGACATACAGTATGAGATAGTTTGCTTGTCAGCTGCAGCCTTGTGCTCTGGTTGATTTCATGGATTGTTTGTTAGCGGGAGGCTGACCTATGCTCTGATAAGGGATCTGGATGGTACCAGCGGAGGTCCAGGTGGAGGTGTAGATGAGCAGACACAGAGGCATCATGCCCAAAGCCAGAATGGAGGAGCAGGCAGTCATGCTAATACTAAAGACAGAGACATGCACCTTGACTGCTTGTTCCTGTGATCCAAATTTGCCCCGGCCGAAGATCTTCATGCTTGCTCACCTGAGATCCATGTCACCATCCATCCAGTAGGCCAGAATGTTGGAGCTCGACCCCCCAGGACAGCAGCCCATAATGAGAATGACCACTGCCTGAACAGGCAACACATCAAAGGCTAGTGCCAGGGCAAAAGCTGAGAAGGGCATGATGCCAAACTGGCACAGGAAGCCCACGATGATGCCCCAGGGCCGGCGAATATGGCTCCATAGCTTGGCAACTTCCACGGTGCAGCCCATGGCAAACATGACCAAGCCCATCATAACTGTCATGACCACGCTCAGGACTGAGCTCAGGATCTGGTTGAAGTTGTTGGGGGATTCCAAGCAGGAGATTCCCACACAGACGGTGGAGTTACCCGGGCACCCGGGTGGGAGGACGCCGTTCGAAGACATTCTGAAGCCTTCACTGAAGTGGGAACCACATTAAGAAATCGGAAGCAAAGAGTCCGGCTCAAAGCCTGTCAGAGATCTTATACTCATACAGCAAAAACACTCACACACGCAGCACATACACTCTCTGGCAAACCACACACCTCTGAATCTCCAGGTTTAAAATCTTCTCGTGGACACTTATATCAGACTAAAAAGTCATTGCCACTAAAAATTAACTTGAATATGTGCTTTTATGAGGCCAACTGTGGGCAAATTGAATGTCATTGTATCGAATTTGGGTATAATAAATTGTATTGCCATTGTGTTATTTCTTTATCACCTTTGCCCTTAAGTTTTACAGTGGTTTACAGTCTTTGTGGCTCTATATTAGGCTTGCAAGTGACAATTCGGCACCAAACTGTTTGAGCTTGCATCATTTTGCCGGAAGGGAAAGTCCTTAAAACCCACGAATCAAAAAGTACTTGCGTATATAGCAGGGGAGGCAATAAGAGTGTGACCCTGGTGCCCTTGTGTGGGGAAGGTAAACTTTGAATCTGGTGACAGTTGGTGTCTCCATAATGCAGCCCAGCCTTCCCTTGACTTGCTGTGTTCTGACATTTTACAGCAAATTTGTACCACTTTCACTGCCTTTTGAATTAGTATTTTTTGCTTTTTGCTTAACAACAGCCAACAAGCTTTCATCTTATATTACTGCTTAATTCGATGCCCTTTTGACCTCACCGATTTCCGTTTTGTGCAAAGTTTCCATGGGAAGGTTTTCTTGTTCGATCCGATTTGTCAAGTCTCAGACTCGGTCTGGGGTGACTTCCGCTTCACTTTTTTAATGGCCTCATGCGTGTAGGATGTTTGTAACCTGAACTCTTATGGTGTTCATAACCACCACATTACTAAGCATCGCGCTACTAGCTAACATTTACTTTAGGTGCCTCTAAGATATTAATAACAGATTTATTAATATAATATATTAATTTATTAATTAATATTGATATATTGCATATAAAAGAGCTCCTGTCTTAACTGTGCCTTTGGTCAGGGATGTTGACTCTCTACAGTCAATTATCCAGTTGTAAACACAGGTAAATGTCACAATTTCAGCCTAGCATGAATTATATGTATGTAATGTGGCTCAGCTTGCTTAGTCTATGTGCCTTTGATTAGAAGGTCATCGCTTCAAGCCTGGTTCCAGCAGAACAGCCACATCTGTGGGCCTTTGAGAATGACCCTTAACCCCCAGCTCCATGGGTGCTGCTACAGGTGGCTTCCCTTTACTGTCATGCTTGCTCTCACCCACATATGTGTGTAATGAAGAGAAAGATGGGGTAGGTAAAAAGAGAATCTCCCCACAGGCATGATTAAGGAGTCATTATTATTATTATTATTATTATTATTAATGTGGGCTGTAAATGATGTCAGATATGCCGCCTCAAATACTGGTCAATGACTTGCTGTATTGGTGTAAAAGTTGGAGAAGACCCAAAGCAGCCCATAGCAGGCCAGACCATCCAGGCTAGTGATGGAATGTGCTGGAAACACAGAGCCTTACATTCCGCTAGTGACAAGACTGAACCCTGCGGAGAAGCTCACTGCTCCCTGTGTATCAGAAACGGAATTCTTATTTCCTATACAGGGTTAGGGGTCTGGATCCTATGCTGGCAGGAATATCCCAGTATGGGGTGCCAACCCATGGCAGGGCACACGCACCGGGAGCCATTGCACCCCTCTCATGGCCCACTGCCATCTGGTAGGAGGTTCTCCAGTGCCTGGACAGTGTTGCTTAAAAACTGTTTTTTTCACCAAGACTATTCGACTGTCGAATATTCTGGCCCCTCCCAACCTAAAACTGGGTCTGTTAAAAGCACCCTGCTAACTCTGATAACTCTGGACCCACAGCTCTAAATCTAAATCCATCCATCTTCTGTAATCACTCGTCCTATTCAGGGTTGTGGGGGGTCCTGAACTTATCCCAGAATTTGTGGGCAAAAGGCAGGGAACAACCCAGGATGGGGCACCAACCCAAAGCTATGGATTTATTGCACATTCTGCTTCAATGCCAAACTTCTGTTCTGAACTGTGTCTCTCTGTCCCTGTCTTAATGTCATGTATATATTATGTTTATATGTCTTAGTATATACAGCTCTGGAAAAAGACTATTCTATATATTTTTTTTAATCTGCATTTTTAAATCCTGGTTTAATCCTGGCTCTGCTAGCAGAAGGCTACACTGTGAGGCAGGCTGCTTCCAGGATGAAAGTTTCTGAGATAGCAGTAGAGAAGATCAAGGTGAAGCAGGAGACACTGGCAATAACCAAAAAGCAGCCAGGTAGTGGGTAGAATAGACTTTCGAATGCCAGAGATGACCGTCAACTTATCTGGCAGTGCCTCAAGTGACCTTTGAAAAGAACGGGAAACATTTGGCGTGAAGTGCAATGGGAGGACAGTTTGTATCAGGACTGAAGTCCCATAAAGCAAGGGAGCATAAAAGCAAAGCAAAAGCAAGTCCCATAAAGCCCATTAATTGAGAAATGAGTGAAACTGAAAATTTTGCTGTGGTCTCCTGTGGTTTTTCCAGAGCTGTCTATATTCATAAATTCACATTTTCTTCATTAATATATTACTTTTCATTTACATTATGACCATTTACCTCAGACTATGACTCCATGCATCATATATATCTGAAGCTAACAGTAAAAGATACTTTGACACATTCACACTTATGGACAATTTCGGTATAGAAGATGAATGAATGAATGAATGAATGAATGAATTCTTTTTTCAAATGAAATCCCTAAGAATCACCACATCTATCCCTGAATTAAACAAAAACGGCAACATATAAAACAGCCTGCAGAGAGCTTGCTGCACCCTTTGTCCCTCAGCTTTGGATATGGTCAGTGTCAACAAGTATTTCACATGCGGTGAATTCATCATTTTTAGTATGATTTTTTTTGATGATTTGAAAGCTACATCCTCATCCTGTGTTTCACACACCGACAGTCAGCCATCTCTATTACTTGTTTCATCAAATTCCCTTCTGTATATTTCAGTGTCTTTGTGTCAAAGTGTATGTGTCCTACCGTGCCCCTGAATTCTGAATGTCCCCGACTCCTCTCTCCCTTGCAGTTCTGAGATATGAAACAGCACACAGTTAGTAATGATTGCAGGACATTAACATGCATGGTTTTACATCCCTGTCTTTATTAGTGAACATGTAGATCTATTTAATGAGTGTGCTGATCAGTGTTCACACGTGTGAGTTGTGACACGAGCTCATTCAGTTTGGGTGACTTGCTCTCAATGACAAAAAATGCATAAAATGTAAATAAGTTTTCAATTATATAGTGCATATAAACAAAATAGTGATGAAATGCTGAAACCTTTATATCTTGGATTATTGTCTTAAATGGTATTTAATTAGATGAATCAGGGTTAAACGAGGTAACAATTCTATGGCTTGAACTTCGCTCATTTAAGTTGCGTTTTGCTCAATTATAATCAAATGGCTCCAAGATCATAAATGGTCATATAAGAGTCATATAAAATAAAGTTCTTGTGCCACCTGTTGTCCAGGGAACGAGGTTGTCACTTGATTCCCCCCCCACCCCCCACCCCACCTGGCTCAGCAAATTGTATCACTGGGGCCTACAGATTAGCTGTCGCGTGGACACTGGTCTAGCATAGTCCATTATCCAGCAAAACAATGTGAGAGATTGCATTTGTAGGGACACTTCAAAATGACATTAGCGAATCCAGTGAATGAGAGTTAAATGCTTTCAGAGCATTGAATCAAAGAGTAATTCAAGATATTGTGCATGCAATTAGAGCTGAGCCTCGGGATCAATAAGCAGGCTAATATCTTATTGGATCTCTAATTCTTTACATCCCTGCTCAATATCTAGTGTCAGAAATAGTTGTTCATACAAAAACAAAGTAAGAATGATGCTCTTACAGCACCATGGAAACAGCCCTCTCCACTTGATATGTGGTCTTTAAAAAACTCCTTGATGGGAATCTCTCTATAAAAGCCTCAGACTACAGGAACCCTCCAGAGAGCAGCTCAAAACGGAGATCCAGCCTGCAGCTCCAGGGGAGTTTTTCAGGTAGTCAAAGCAGAAGATCAGCAGCTGCTAAGCCAGTTTTAAAGTATACGTATAAGAATGTCAATAGACAGGTTTGTTTCCTTTCTTTCGTATTAGTGATATATATCTAATGCCCGATCATGCCTGTCAATATGTCATCTATCATCAAAGCTAGAATTCAAGGCATTTTTCAGGAAAAGAATGGGAACAAAGGTGTAGAGGAACTTCCATAATGAAAACACATCTTCACAAATCATAACATTTCAGGTTTTCACCTTACTGTCACAATCTGTCTCAGTCGGTCCTGTCCATTCCCATTTGACCAGTAGAGGTCTGTCCTGTCATGTTCCCGTTTGACCAGCAGAGGTC
Source organism: Hyperopisus bebe (assembly GCA_026777045.1). Classification (NCBI taxonomy): domain Eukaryota; kingdom Metazoa; phylum Chordata; class Actinopteri; order Osteoglossiformes; family Mormyridae; genus Hyperopisus; species Hyperopisus bebe. The sequence goes on along the minus strand of JAODJW010000001.1, from coordinate 44,135,795 downwards.
TCTGCTGGTCATCCTGTTTCCTTCCCCTCTTGTTCCTGATTACCCTCACCTACTTCCTATTACATGTAGTTCCTAGCAATTGGTAATGGCCTGCACCTGTCCCTCATGTAGCGTCCCTTATCAGTGTGTATATGTGTCTGCTCTTGCCTTGTTCTTTTGTTGTTCCTTGTAAATGTTCTGTGTTTGTTCCAGCTTGTGGGTAGTTTGCATTAGTATT
>JAODJW010000001.1:44119168-44135478 GCA_026777045.1 Hyperopisus bebe | reverse complement strand
TCTTGAGTTACCGTCCCTGCATCCTATTTTGACCCGACCCTTTTGTTTGTTACCCAGTGTGTATTCCTGGCTTTCAGCGATGTCCCTTTCCATTATCTAAAGCTGCATTTGAATCATGACTCCTTCCCCATCTCCAGTTGTAACCGCTTGCTCCTAAAGTACTCAGCTGCTACGCTCTTTCAATGCTGACCTCCATGAGAACCAAACCGGCAAAAAATCTCAGCAGCATAACAAATTGGACTGGTAGCCTATTTCATACATGGTATGGGGGCCAGTGGCATGGTGACCCAGTGGGAAGTACTGTTGTCTCCCACCGCCAAGGTTAAGGGTGTGAATTCCACCTCTGCTCTGGAGTTTGCATATGCACTCTCTGTTGTGTGCCTTTCCTCAGGCTTTCCTTCTGTTGTCCAAAGACTTGCAATTAGGTTAATTGCCCATGGCATGTATGCAGTGATGGACTGGCATTGCATTAGAGTGTAGCCCTGCTGTGTACTCTGTGACTGGGATAAATTGTTCAATGGAAATAACGGCTTTATTTTTTATATCAGATGATCTTGAAGGGAGGAAGAGACACTGGTTGCACATGTAAGATGATAACCATTTCCCTTTTCTCCTAAAAACCTAGAGAAGAATTCCAGCTTGGTGTCGTGACTTTGATTTTTTTTATGTCTGCTACAGACTGTGTATCTGCTTGTAACCTCAAACCATAAAGTTCCAATGAATTATTTTAACTGTGAGCCTTATAGTTTACAAAAACACTACATCACAGGAAACATCACAGACCGGAAACCATTTTACCACAAAAAAAAAAAAAACACTTAAACAATATAAAGGCATTGAGCATATTTTAAAAGGTCAATCATTCAGCCTGTTTTTTTTTTATCATGACTGATGGTATGAAAAAATGGTGTCAACTGCTCATACATTTTCACGGACAGGCTTTTCTCCCCAGATGTGATTCATTCATTCATGACATTTTAAATCTGTATCAGGATGCATACTGAAGGAACTGATACAAATAATTACAAATCAATACTGTACATCCACAGATAAATATAATGTTTTACAATGGGGTTTAAAATGAGCTACTCTAGATGGGAATACAGGAGTAGAACAGAAATGCATCTCTCCATCACCCACATCTTTCTAAAACGCTCTGCTGAAATGGAACTCAAGCCTGGCATTCTGATAAGTGATTTAGCTTCAGATGCCAAGGATAGCAGCATCCAGCTTTGATACTTTGCAAATAATAAAGCAGGTGTGAAACACTGTAATGCAAAAGAGGCACTCATTCAGCAAACATTAATTTCTGAGGCAAATATGGACACTGAAGTTTAATCAAGGAGTAGAGGGATACTATGTGGTGCATTGAAGATTCTGAATATATGCTAAGAGTGGAGATACAGAAAATATGTTCAACTTGTTTTGTAAATTAGTCACCTGCAGGGGGCAGTATAGCACTAGCATTGCATTTATTTCAGCAATTGATTCCAGCAGCAGAGTTCTTGTGAGGCTGATGTCTGGCGTAAGTGACAGTGGGTTTTACTAGGTGGATTAGGGCTGAGTGGTTTCCTCACCCAATGATATTCGTAGCTCTTCACATTTAAGAATAGTCTTAGAGACTAGCGACACATTAAGTGCAAATTTACCCTACAGTATACTCTATCCATATTCCTAATGTCCATCCATTTTCTGTTACCGCTTGTCCTATTTAGGGTTGCAGGAGGTCCAGAGCTTATCCCAGAGGCTACCTGCGCAAGGTAGGGAACAACCCAGGGTGGGGCGCCAACCCATCGCAGGGCACACTCGCACGCCAATCAGTCACACTAGCACGCCTGCAGGCAATTAGGAAACTCCAATTAACCTCAGCATGCTTTTGGACCATGCGGGGATACTGGAATACCCAGAGGAAACCGTACAATGACATAGGGAGAACATGCAAATTGTACACACAGAGGTGTTCTATGAATTGAAAATGAATTTCCCAAGTCATTCTGAATGTAAATACAATTTTCTTTCCTTTGGAAATACATAATCACTTTAATGTGCTGAGACAGGGGAAGTATTTCACAGTAAGACTGAGACAATGTGGTTTTTAGAGTCTGCTCGGAATCTCTTGTCCCCTAACTGTGCTTTCTTCTCTCAGTCTGTTGCTGAGTTTGGTGCATGCTGACTGATTGTGGGACTTCCTCTTAGTATTAAGCAGTGGGCTTTCTGCCTCTCAGACTAATTTGCAGAAATATTTTCGCCACTTCCTTGTCCATGAGGTTGACGTGTAACCTACCCCTTTGGTATCATAGTTATGAGACAATCCAATTAAGCTTGCCTATTTTCATATTTTTTCTAGTGGGTTAGGGTGGTAGGGTGAAAATAATGTATCACCCAGAACTACTCATTCTATAGCTTGAACATGTCAGTTGTGAAAGACTTTAACACCAGCATGAAACTTTTTCATGAAACTTAAGCCCTCTACCCCGTGCATGGTATAAAATCTTGTGTTGAGAAAGGTGGAGCCAGGCTGCACTGTCTTGTTTTGTACCTGAGCTTGTCTTGTTCTCTGACTGATGTGTTCTTAGCGTGATTATGATTGTCATTGTTTATTATGAAGACGAATGTAAGGACTGACTGTTAAAAAAATCGGCACTGTGATGGTTGAACTAATTGAAGCATATTAAGCCTCCATTTGAAGCAAATCCTACCAATCCTCTTATAGAATTAATTTGGATTAATTAGATTACTGCAGGCGCTTCACCAATCAGGATAATATCTATCCATTCAGGGCCCTGCTTCTCACCTTAGGGCTGTGTCTCTTCATCATGAGCAAAAATGCTTAGCCCAGAGATGCAATAAACAAAAACTCACATAAGGGAAATGACATCCTGTCTTTTATGTATTGATTTTGTATAAGTAGGATGCTAAAGTAACATTTTTTTTACTTTACTTTCCTGAAGTTTACAGATCCCACAGTCAGGATATAAAAATGTCAGACCCATTTAGAGTGGAATTAGGGGAAGTGTGGTGTGGTGACGGTGCCTCAGATCCTCCCCATGTGCTTTTCAGGATGTAGAGAGCAACTGAGGTTCATCTCTCTCTCACTGATGAGTCCTGGTGACTAAGCTCTCCAGGGTTATGTCCGTTTAAACGTCATGACTTTACCTATTAAATTATTAAATTATTGTTACTTAGAGGTGGAAAGTTCAGGTCCAGAAAGTACAAATCCAGACCATGGTTCTGATTCAACCAACAAGTTGAGCATGAAGAGTCATAATCACAGAGTACTCGGTTGGTTGGTTGAAACAAAACCTTGGTCCGAATTTGTACTTTACGGACCGGAACTTTCCACCTCTGCTGTTACTGATACATCATACTACACCTGTTTTGGATGGATGCATGAAACCTGTATAGTAATGCTTTCTTACCCCTCATGGTACATCTGCTTGTCTTTCTGCACTCCTCAGTCTCACATCTGTCAGCCAATCAGCTGTGGACTGGGAAATGTGAGTATGACTGTAGCTGCATCAGTTAATGTGTGATTTAAAGTTACAGCCAGGTTGTGATGATATCCCAGGATAAGTCACAAGACGTTTAGGGTAAATGTTTAAAATGGTTGGAAAAGGACTGAAAGTGCCCCATAATGAGGCCTTAATTCCAGCGAGGGCATTTTAGTGTCTGTAATTGAGTCATTTGCCAGATGATCCTGTACATTGTGCTGCAGTATGAGAAAATGTGTTTTATTGCTTTTGAATTGCTTATCTGGAAGTTTGCGATAAGATCTCAGTGGACTGACTCGTGTTATCAGTTAACATTCGTCACACCCACGTTTATCTCTGTAGCACAGTAATTTGCACATCCATGATGACAGCTGGTAGCAGGGACGTCGCAGTAGATGTGTAAAATGTGCTAAAATAGTTTTAATCGGAACAATAAGGCTGGATTTGTATTAAAATGGCATCGCGCATAGAGGACACTAAAGAGAACACATGACTGAGAAATGCATGCTGGTCAAACACTATAGTTACTATGGTTAATTATCTAAGATCGCTAGGGACCCCTTGGCAGGTGTTTAACTCGTCCTGCTAACAAGGCATAATACTGAATGATGGGCTTGTCTGATGCCGCTGATGTGTGAATACTAAACAGTTAATACCATCATCCTGAATGCCCTTCACTTATTTTTCACTTTCACTGGTTAGATTTAGAGGAACCATCCATTTTTATGCTGCACTCAGGTGCGCTGCAATCGTCAAGCTAATAACAATGATTAGTTCGCTCGGACCTCTCTGGGTTCTGTACAGAACCAGTGCGGCTCCCTTAGCATCGACACGCTCTCTGATCTCTGTTAATATCAAAGGTACAGTTCATCTAGCATTTCATAAAGTCTCCCAGTAAAATATTACTTGATGGGGCACAAATAATATAGTATTATACTATTACTTATGTATTAATTACCCACAAACTAAGTCTTAGTTACATACTGATCTCAGGTTAATTCATGATTAATGAATCGTGATGTATCTTTTATCTCAAACAGTATATTTGTTACTATGTCTATTAATTCTGTAAACCTTTGTGAACCTTTGTGAAGGAATTACTGAGGAACTACAGCAGGAACAACTCATGAAATACTGATCTCATGTTTGTTCATCATTAATGGATCGTGATGCATCTTTTATCTCAAGTAGCAACTATATTTGTTCATGATTCGTTCATAAATTGTAAACATCACTAAATATTTGTACCCCATCAAGTAAAATGTTACCAGTCTCTCTGGGAGATAATGATTGGCCTACTGAGTAACTTCCATCCAATCATACTGCAGCATAGAGTGTTTATCAGGCCACTGAAGCAGATTCTCTGAGCTGGCCTTTTGGCCTTCAGGGACCGCCTTAAACAGATGAGGACTGGAGTCTTGCTTCTCTTTTCAGTGGCTGAAAACAGACGTGATTAGTCTTTCTGTATCTTGCTGTTTTACAGCCCATGCCATTCTGCCTCTTTTGTTTCCCTCAAACATTTGTTCGGGTTGCAGCAAAGCACAATGTGGCCTTTTAAATGGTTCAGTTGTTAAACCACCCTAATTATAGTTCTGCCTGTCCTGCTCTTCAGTTCTGTCAGACATTGAAAGACTGTGATTACCAACCTGATTATAGCTTCAGCGAAAGTCTTTTCTGGGCCTGCTCCAGTACCAGATGCTGTGTTAACGTAGAGTTCCGTTGGGTGACGTCTTTCTAACGGGAATAGGATATTGTGAACTTGAGAATATGGTGTCATGAACAGACTCAGCTGTGTGAATCGTACCCATGGTCATGCTCCACACTCCGTTTCTTTCGTGATAGGTTGATTTCGCACTTTTCTGAATAATCAATCAGTAACATCACTGCTGTGTTGAACAGCATGCATGCTGGTTTTGGAGAAGACAGTCCATGCTCTATGGCGCCCTCAAGAGGAAATTCATAGTTTGCTTGCATATGTGCTTCTCAAGGTGACTATGGGTATGTCTATTCAAGCAGCACGTTCCCCCTGGCAGCAACAAAGCACTTCATTGTGTGAAGATGAAGCAAAGTGCAAAGCTAAGCGGCAGTGAACAGGATCCCTACGCAGGTATCGAGAGTTATTGCTGCTCATGACAGCTGAAACCCCAGCAGGCAGCCATGTTACCACTTCTGTTGCAGGACTGATCTCATCTATTATGTGAAATTCTGCCGAAAGCCACAACTCCCTACTACATTTGTAATGCAGCTAGATCTAGAAGGCTGCTACTGGGTTATTAATGCCCATTGCACACGATTCCACAACCTTTCAAGTCCATATACAGGGAATTTAACTGTGGACTGCAAAAAGCGGGCAACTTATATAGGGAGTGATGTTCTTGCGGCATGTTCATTGAAAATCCTTGCGATGTTGTGGCCCTGGTCAATTTTCATTTAAACCTTCAAACTACTGAGCATGGCATAGTGTCAATTAGCGTGTTTATGACAGACGTAGCTGCGAATGTAAGGATGTTGATGCAGATGAGGATAAAGTAAATATCAGATCCCCAGGCTGGTAAAGTGTCCTGTTTAACTAGGGGAACTAAAGTTCTTAAAATACGGAGTAGTCAATATGCAACAAAAGGGGGGAATTACGTTTTTCTTTGTTTTTTGATGCTCAGCTGAGCAATTGACCTTTGACCCGTTAAGAAGGCATCTGTACTTGTCATGGTATTTAGGCAGATTGGTCCCTTGACTTTACCGTCTGGTCACCACGAAATTTAATTTATTCATTTTTTTTTCATTTTTAGATCTGTCCCTCATGCATCCCCCTGCTTGTCCACAAGATCGTAATGACTGTCAGCCTTTCCTCCATGCCATGTCTGTCCGTGACGTTTTTAAAGGCGCTCTCTGCCAGTCCTGCCTCACTTTGCGTGTCCTCCAGGCCTGACTCAGTAGACCATGGCTAATGAAGAAGCTTCTGTATCTTCAGTCTAGTGTAAATGCCCAAAGAGAGAGAGACAGAGAGAGTTGCATTACTAACCTGAAGGCAGAGATTAGATTTTCACCTCCAGAATCATTCAGATGGTGCTGTTGGTCTGAGCACCTCCTAGATCCTAGAGAGCTAGTTAACGTGTGATCAAAAGCGGGGAGCAAGACCACCAATACATGAAACACACTAAATTATTCACTTTAATGATCGACAGATACTGACAGATTTCATGTGGTCTTTTTGAAAAATCACATTCACATTTGTTATGTGTAGGGATTTAACATAATTAATTATTCACTTACTCTGTTCGGTGTAACTAGCACTTACTCTGTTCGGTGTAGAGTACCAGGTAGGGCTAATTTTTTCTTTCAAGGGTAGATGAGTGAAATGAAATGGAATGAAATGATGAAATTAGTACACTTTATTGATCCCGGTGGGGAAACTCTCTTTTCAGCCTACCCCATCTTGCTCTCTGTAGGTGATGTATTCAGAGTGGCCTTCCTGTACAGTGTACTCCACTTGTGTACTAAGCTATTTTAGCGCTGTGGCTTTCTTATTCACTGTTATCCTCAGACCACTGTCGTTAAAAAGGTGTTTTCAGCTCCATAAATGCTGCAAGATGTTTTTTTGTTGTTCATCACAGCATTATCTGTGAAGTCTAGACAGTGGGTTTACAGAGAATCTCAGGAGGATGACAGTTTCTGCTATTCTAAAACCACAACATATGGCACCCACAATCACACCATATTTAAAGTAGCTTGAATGAGACACCTTAACCTCTCATATCCTCTGTCAAGTTGTATATGAACCTCTTGACTCTGTCTGTTTGGTGCATCTAATTGTGCTTCATGGTTTAGAGTAGAAGACTATTTGAATTAGTATGCAGATACACCTAATAAACTGGCCACTGAGTGTATGGAGAAATTTGTACTGCAGTTAGACACTTAACCTTCACTATCACGTCACGGGAAGGACGGAAACAAAGCCAGTCATGGGGAAAACCAAAAGGAGTTTTATTTAAACAAAACTACAAACAGGGCAAAAGGAATGCACCACAAGGGGTCAAAAAGGGATAAGAGGAATCAGGAGAGGACAGGGGGCAAACTGGGAAGCACTTGCAGACAATGCATCAATGACTGGACTGGGGAGCTCAAGACAGGGAGGCACTATATACATCACTGAGAGGCACCTGGGGTGATCCACGCGAGGGCTGTAACGAGAGGAAAGATTAAACAAGTAACAGGAGTGGCTTGTTAGAGCCACACAATGGAGAGAACAAGAGGAAAGGAATGCAGGGCGTGACAGTCAGTCACGTTCATATTGCTGATTATTGTGAAGTCTGAAGAAAGAGGTTTTCAAAAAGTAAAATGTATAATATTGAGTTTATTATTCTTTTTTAGGGTTCACAATTTAATAGTAATCCGTTCAGGATTTTTATTTCTAATTAATAGGACACCTGATGCTTCACCCAGATGGATTCCGAACTGAATACATTAATAAATGAATACATTTGTGTGCGTGAAAGATGATCCAATGTTCATAAGCAAATGCTCAGCTGAAGATTTGGTTTTAAATTTCAATTTGAGACACAATGGAGGTTTTCTAAACACATCTAAGGTTGAGGTGAGATTGATGCATTTAATTGCTTAATGTGCAACTATCCCTCAAATAACTTTTTTCAGCACAGCACAAATCACTGTGGCATGTTGGGTTTAAATGCGAATTAGGGGAGCAATCCTGGTATACAGATCCATGGATAATATAGCATTTACAGCTGTAGTTTCCTTCAGTTCAGCACAGGGAACAGAACCACTCTTACGTCACATGTAGCTTACTTAATTAAACACCCTCTTCCCCCCCTTATCGGCAGTTCGGCCTTGACTCTAACACCCCAGGAAATCACATTTTGTGCTCGGCTCATTCCCTATCATTGCCTCCCCACCCCTGCCCCCATGCCTCTCATTTTATACTACGTGTGCTACATCCTGTACCCCTGACTACCCCCATTTCCTCTTGTCTTCCCTCCTGAACTTGCTGGCCCCTAAGCGTGTCACATGACCTGCTGGCTTCCTCACATTGCAGTCTGAGCTAGAGCAGACTGTTTTAAAAAAGCAATAATACATTATACCCATGTTTATTATGCATATGAATGCTCTATGAAGCTCTCACCTATAATGGATACCGTCATAATGCATTATAATGCCCAGCATATGAAATAGTAGTGTAACGGTACACGTACTCGTACCGAAAATTTTCGGTACAGGTGTTTTGGTTCGGTATGCATATGTATCGAGCGCATACAGCAAATGTGGAATGTCTTTTAATTGCTGCACTGTAATGTATATTTGTTTTGTTTTTATTTACTCGAGAGAAAGTTTATTTTGATTGACTTTTAAGTAAATTTTTGTTTTTTATTAGTGGGTTGCACCAGTATTGACAGAGAATTTTTATTTAAGACAGGCATACTTTGTTTAGTAAACCACTGTTTAAAACAGAAAAAAAGATTTATACTTTGTTGCTTTTACCCCCGCTGTACCGAAAACGTACCGAACCGTGATTTTTGTGTACTGTTACACCTCTATTATGAAGGTATTTATAGTGCATTATATGTAGATGAGAGCTTCATAGAGCATCCATATGCATAATAAACATGGCTATAATGTGTTATGCCTTATATAAATAGTTATAGCCATGTCTATAATACATTATGAATGCATTGTAATGCATTATGATGGTATCAAATTATAACCAAAAAACTGTAACCAAAAAATTTTATGCCAAACCATTAAATGCATACCACCATTGGGAAGTCAGTAAAAACAGTGTGTTCTCATAATTTAATTATATTAAGTTTAACATAATGAGGATGGTGGCCAAAGGTTGCAGAAGGTGGATATAAGCTGTTTTAACTCTGTCAGACTCCCAGCTGAACCAAGGTCAGTTGGCTCTGCTCTAGGTCTCTGAAGTACCAATGAGTCCCAGATTAAAAATTCACTGTTTTATTCCCCTGACTTCTGAAACAGGCATATATTATTTACAAAATATTTTTTCAAATACAGTTATGAAACATTCAAACTAAAATAATTCATCAAAATTAAATGAATTGAAATCTGAAGGTGTTTCAAATGTTATAGTGTACTGAAACGTTATGGGAATCTGCTCTACTGTGATAATGCTACCCATAATATATTTGAATTTGAGTTACAATTAGCTATTAACTGTATTCACCAAGGGTGTTAAACCAGCTTGCAAAGCTTTCACTGTGTTCTGGGAACATTTTGTGAAGCCTCTGAGTGCATTTGATCAGTTACGCTTGGAGAACAATCTGTAAACTGTCAGGTTTCTCCCTCAAACAGATATTTGACATGTGAATGTTGTAGAAACCAAGAAGGTTATAGCTGTCCTTATGAGATGTTTAGATGTTGGAGGCTCAAGAGATGGAGATCAGTGCAGCTCTGTGTTTAGTAGCAAGGTTGGTGCAGGGAGACAGGAAGCCTCAGGCGATGTTGTGTAGCTTTGTTTAAGAAACTTTCAGGGTTATGCTGTTACATGGTCTAGCCTTTGATTTATAAAAATAGTTTGCAAATGCTTTCAATGTTGCTTTCAAAGTTTAGTGTGAGGGCAGCAAAGAATTCTGCTTCGGTGGTGAAATGCATCACTCCACAAACAGAAGTAGATTTTAGTAGCATTAGTACAACTTTCACATCAAATATTCACATTTCTCTGAGTACAGACCGAATGTTCTAGGCCAGGCGAGGCCTGACTCATGCTGTAAACTGAGAAATGCATGTACAGATTGGAGGACCTTAAGCTTGGTAACATCTAGAAAAATATTTTTGTTTAACATTTGCTCTTGCAACTTAAAATGATGCTGACCCCAAACACTCTGGGCTGTACTGCTTCGTAGCGAGCTGCCAAAACTTCTCGTAACACCAGCCATGTGGTTTTCAGTATGTAACCCACATGAGAACCAGCCTCAGTCCTTGTAAACCCTGTATGCAAGTGATGAATCATGCATCATCTCCTTCCAGAGCAGCAGAGTGGCTGGCTGTGACTGGGAGGAGGACCAACAGGTATCAGGGATGTGGAGATGCTGAGATCCTGACAGATTCAACTTTATGAATGTATAAGAATGATTACCGCCGGAATAGACGAAGATAGCTCCAGAAATATGGCAAAACAGATTGAAAACATGCTTTAAAGGAGAGAGCCTTGATGTTTCTTTAGTGAATGTTAATCCATTCGATCTATAGATCATGAGTGAAATCTCGTTCTCGACAGAACTGGAATTTTTGAAGGTCAGATCTGCATGCGTGTTTGCCAGTCTTGTAAAGGTTATCCTCATATTTCCTAAGGAAATGGACAGTCAGCTCTGTCTCTGAGTTCGGAAGACGTAACGCACAGCCCAAAGAACCTTGCTTCATGATTTTCTTTTGGTACACTGCCGTTTAGAATTAGTGGAGCTATTGTTGTTTATTTAACTGCTCATGGGAGAGAAGAGCACATTTGTTGTCCCAAGTAGTTCAGTTAGTTTAGTTTATTGTAGCGTCTAGAATAGCTGTGAAGATGGAGATTTTCTTTCCTATTATCTGTGCAGCTGCAGGATTAACTTCTTGTTTCATAGATGAATGTTTTCTACTGCTTCACTGCTCATTATAACATCCATCTGCAAAGGTTATCAGGTGTGTTGGAGCTGTACCTCTGTAAGGCAAAGGTATAAACTGCATTAGATGAATGACCAGTATGCTAAATGAAACACATCTGCACTAAGAAAGGGTTAATGAGCGCTTTAACTTTCCTTTACCATGGTCACTACACATATAGCTTGCATGTTTGTACCTAAAGACGTTTTCATGTTACCAAGCCGAAAATGAATTTATTCATAGAACTGCTTTCTTCCACTAATTATTAAACATTTCACTTAGATACAATCCAAGCCACCGTCATTAATTAGAATTTTTTTTGTTGTTGCTAAGACCATAAGCTGGGCGTTAGTTTGAAATCTCCATTTACACTAATTGTAAATTGTGTTCTATGTCTGGAATTTTAAGTAACATTAATTAGAATTATTTACTGCTATAATTCACCTGGCTGGCACAATGTGTGCAGTTATAGAAAATTATGACCAATAAGATTCAAGCATTCAAGTGCCATGGTATAATTCGACTTAATGAATAGCAGTTTAACCCCTTAGCATGTTTGCAATAGGTCCAGTGTGCTCAAGGCTAAGTGCTTGAGGCGTAAGAACATGAATTCTGAACATAATGAGGGCATTCAGTGTCCATTAATGCAAATTGAAATTGACCATCTTCTGTAACGCCCCACTGACAAGCTGACATAACACGCCCTAGTGCCTCGTTGCAGGGTTTCAGTCTTTCCTCTCTTCACAGAATGTTCATGATGTTCTTCACGCATGCAAAGCGCCTCATTATCACCCCACTGTTTTTCTTTTGAGGGCATGACTGGTGGTTTATCTCCAAATTGAGCTTAGCTTCAATGCTTTTAGATGAAAGCTTGTTTCTCCGCAGGAGATCAAAAAAATCACCCTTTCCAGCATTGCACCCCAGACGTAGCCTTCTGGAAGTTTTATCCATGCTATGCGCATTTTCAGATGGATGCATAGACTTTCCCAGCTTCCATTTCTGACCTGGAGGGTAGCCCTTCTTATATATACAGAATAGTGTGTTAATAGTATTCTTAGAAATAAAAGGTGACTGTGTAAGGGTACAACTGGAGAGTGATAATTAAATAAAAGAAGAGCATCAAAAATACAAATTTATACCCCACACTAAATAAGCTCTACTGGCTTGGAAGAAACTCAGGAATGGTGAGCAAGCACATAAAACTAAGACAAAGTATTACAGTGTTTATTATAAATAATTACTTTGGCTGTGACAACACTCCTGTGCATAGGACCACAGCTTATACACAACAAAACCAACCCAACACGCTTACTCAATGTTATTGGCGATACCGTGAGCCTTTCCGCATACCATAAGCAAACGTGGTACATAAATCTGCCTCTTACCAACTCTGGTTTCCACTCATAACTGACAGCTCAGCTCAGCGTGCCTGTCGATTCTACATCCGCCTTTTTATACGTGATGACTCTCGAGGCAAAACATTATTGGTTGCTGAGGACAAGCCTCCCAGCCCATCAGCCAATCCAACTCAGTCATACGGCAGACCAATAAAACATCAAAATAAAAATCCCCCCCCAAAAAACAAATACACAATCATCCCCCACATCCCTTACAGATGTTTGTAGCATATTAAAAATATGACCTCAGGTTGCCTGTGGGGAAAATGTAAAACTTCTTGAGGGGGTGTTTCTAGCTCATGTGCCTGTACCGTGTAGATATTGCTGAACAGAGCCAAGTGCCTCCATATTCCCCAGAACCAGTGGGAGCCAAATCCTCTTCTTGCCAGGATCAGCTGACCCAGCAGCTCTCACAGAGCTGAACTCCTCATCCAGCATGGTACCTCTCCTTTCCACAGATGTCGCTGTGGCTGGATAGCCCTGCAATAAGGACTTGTGTTATTTAATAGCACGTCGTAATTTCAACCACACAGGTCACCTTGGACATCAATTTCTGAGTGCAGTAATAGCGCCGAGGCTAGTGATGCTGCAAGGCCCTGGTCATTTGGGTTGGTTTATTGCTGATCAGCTTCTTTGCACGGTACTAATGGAACTGCTAAAAGCATCAGGAAAACCATTTAATGCTGTGTTGTTTGTACTTCTCTGTCTGAGCTAATGAAATCCAAATATATTACAGAGGTTTAATTCATTCTCTGTTAGTGAGGACGTGCCACTAATCTGTTCTACTAAACATATTTACTTGTTCATTGAACGTCTTAATGAGCGTGCTATTAAAACTGCAGACTTTGCATAAACCCCCTGACTGGCTGGTGTTGCAGCTTGTCGCTGGTGCAATAATGCATGAGTCAAGTGCTGTCTGTCTGGTTGCTAGGCTTGTAAACAACATGTAGGACGCAAGAGCGCTGGCAACGCAAGAATCACGAATCAGCACCAGACATAATCACAGTACAACGCTCAGTCAATTTGGGAGATGCTTTTTATCGTGTGTGACATCTAAACCCTCTACCTCAGCAATGGTCAAAGCCCGGCCGGTACCTGGGGAAGGTTATCCAAGTCAGGGATAGTGTAATAGTCCCCTTAATCCAGTGCTGACAGGGGCAACACTGTTGCAATACTGTATTTGCCATATACTGGAGAAAAGTCCCAGAGCAGGACCTGTCACTCAACTGAGTATGTAGCCATAGATGCATGTAGCAACTGAGTGTGACACGATGACAGCTGCATTGACATTAATTCTGTATGACTTACCAACACACGCAATAGTCATGAGATGAGAGTAACACGATGTCTGAAGTAAAAATATGAGCATATATTGTCTGTTTGAATGGGAAAAGCAAATTTCTCCTCTAAGAGAGTCTATGACTCACGTATCACATTACTTTGATGTTTAGAAATATGTTCCTGAAGCTGGACAGGGGCTCTGAGGCATTTTTCCGGAACACATAAACACTCTTTATTCCTCTTCTGGAACTGAGCAGACAATGGGAGCATTCAACATAGATCCTTTTTGATTTGAAGGAGAATGTAAGAGTTTTAAATCTCTGAAAATACTCTGTCTCCATTATTACCAGCTTATTGGTTAGATGTTAGACCTGACATATAATCAATGGAATTAACTTGCTGTGGGGCTAACGGAATATGATTTTTGGGGTAAGACAAAAGGGCAACTGGTTGTCTGGAACATGTAGATTCTATGAGCTATTTGTTTACCCAAAAAATACGTCAGTGTCATCAGTCAAAAAAAAATCAGCCAATCAGATGTCAGTGTTGACAGCTTTGAATTATGCACACTTTACACTTGTATTTTGTTGAATTTTATTTTGTTCAAAGCTACATGCAAATGAGGAAAGTTCAGAGTTACGGGACATGCTCAGTCAGCCCCCCTGAACCAATTGAGGTTAAGGGTTATGCTCAATGGCCCAAATATGATCGATTATGCTTGCAGCTAGATTCCTTATTCTCTTATCCTGGAGAGACATGAGCCACAGGAAGGGGACACATTTTGTCTTGGGGTTTACCTGAATATCTCCAGGGAATTCTGGGTATTGTTGCTGTGCTGCCTTTTCAGCCTGGAGTGAAATGCTGTCTTATGAATACACAAAGGAGGTGACGAATGCAGCACTGGAAGTCCGGCACGAATCACGCAGCATGGCAGAAATTGCATGTGAAAAAACGATATCTGAATGTTCCATTTATCATCATGGCTTGGTATTTGGTATGGAAGAGACTCAGGTCCTTTGGGGTATGCAGGTCCCTGTTGCAGCAGTTCTCCTAGTCTGTTATTAATGGTGCAGTCTTCTATGCTGTGGCGACAGAATCACTGCAGAGGAGGTTAATAAACTAAACTAACTAGTCAGAAAGGCTGCTTCAGCACTGGGAATTGACCTGGTCCCCCCCCACCCCCCACCCCAGAAGGAATCACAGAGGAAAGGACAGTCATCAAACTATGTGACATGATGCACAATGAACCAAACCCATTACGCAATACCATGATCAAGCAGAAGAGTAACAGATTTATATAGTCGGTCTGTCAGTCTGAAAGCAACAATATAGACACAGAAAATGAATGGGGTATATAAAGACTGAAGGATTTCTCTGTGACCCCAGGCAGTCTGTAACCATGGTGGTGGTTGTGTTTCTATTGTTTTGCTCATCACGCATGGAGGCGGGGGCCAGCTTATGCTGCGTTTCCTCCTCACTGATTCTGCCTCCAGCACTCTCATACACAAAGCCCATATGAAGTACACCTACAGTACGTGGCACCCCATGCGCTCCCTTTGCTGATTTCCTAACCGCCTTTGTCCTCTCATTTTCTTTTCGGATGAAGAGAAGACGCTCATCACTCTCAGTTAGCCCCAGTAAAGGTCTTTTTACGCTCTGTGGGCTGATCATTTGGGTCTGTACCAAGCACCACCTGTGTGCTTCGTTCCGTCTTGGAAGAGCTCATTTCTCTGAGTCATCTCTAGTGTTTGGATTCACTTGGCACACGGGTTCTGTACCTTTAAGTGCTGAAGGTATTTCTCCTGTAATTACTGTGAGATACCATCTGTGCTGAATCTGACACAGGGAAAGTAAACCATTGACACATATTATATATTTTTCAGGGCATCATTATGAACAAACATGAGTCTGGGCTTGGGGATCATAATAATCTGGCCTATTTATGACAAATCAACCTCAGGACATCGGCATTACTGTAAACATTTTTCTTTACATTCATCACATAAGCATAGGAAGTTATTTTAATATAAGAAATTTTAATATCTTCTTTTATTTATCATATACCATCAAGGTACTGGAACAGGGATGTCAGAAGCATTTTGAATGTGGGGGGACACACTGGCATAAAACTAATATTTTATGTTAAATGTGGGGGGGTCCAAACGAATAGTTATGAAATGTGAGGGGGATATCCCCCGCCCCCCTCAGATTTAATGTACTGGAAGCTATGCTTCTGCTGTAAAGCGGACGGTAAACGCCCACTTTCACCTCACCTTTGTTTTTCTGCTCAGCTCCCAGGTAAATGGTGAGAAAAACATGCTGGTGTCTGCATCTATCTGATTGCAGAGTGTTTATTGAGCCCGGGGGGGCAGGAGGGCATGTGGGCATCACGGAGCTGCTCTCAGGATCATCCGCAGCCTCTCCTCTCTCCCCAGACCGCGGCGTGTCTCACGCAGAGCGCGGCCTCTCCTCTCTCCCCAGACCGCGGCGTGTCTCACACAGAGCGCGGCCTCTCCTCTCTCCCCAGACC
>JAODJW010000001.1:44103579-44119068 GCA_026777045.1 Hyperopisus bebe | reverse complement strand
ACGCAGAGCGCGGCCTCTCCTCTCTCCCCAGGCCGCGGCCCGTCTCACGCAGAGCGCGGCCTCTCCTCTCTCCCCAGGCCGCGGCCCGTCTCACGCAGAGCGCGGCCTCTCCTCTCTCCCCAGGCCGCGGCCCGTCTCACGCAGAGCGCGGCCTCTCCTCTCTCCCCAGACCGCGGATGAGTTGCAGTCATGCTGTTCACTGCTCTTATAATTCTTCATCCCACAGCTACCCAGCATTAATTTGAGCTGATCTCCCTCTTACCCTGCTTGCCCGCCATTACTTCCATTTACATTTCTGATTCATTTACATGGGGTTTGGTTGTACGTTCATTTCTCCATTCCCACCCCCCTTCTCCCTCTCTCTCATAGGCGTAAATTATAGGGGTGGGGTGAGGTTGTAAGCCCCACGATAATCAAAACCAGCCAATTCAACCCCCTGGACCCCCTTAAATGAGTGGAGACCCCCCCCCCCCAAGAGGCAGGGATGACATGAACATAATGAAAGAAGGAAACGAGACAGCTGGGCACTGAGTGGCTGCTTCCGGTCGACTTTTTATGGTGTCGTGTCTTTCTTTGAGGGGGGTGTGGTGATGCAATGTTTGCCATTGTTGGCTCTCTCCTCTAGGACCGGGGTTTGACTCTCTGCCCCAGCTCTGTGTGCGTAGAGTTTTGGGAGCTCCTCCAGGTTTCCCCACACAGTCCAAAAGCAGGCAAGGGATGCTGCAGTTGTCAGATTGCCCACAGGTGTGAATTGTCAGGGTCAGCCCCTGTTGGCCCACTCTGTGTCCCTTCCCCGTTTGGCCAGCAGGTGTCGCTGGTCATCCCGTCCCTTGTGTCAGGCTTTGTTTTCCCCAGCTACTTGTCTGGCCACATGACTCAATGCGTTGCCTGTAATCCTTGTCCTGTGTTTGAATCCTGCCTCCTCTGTTTTTGTATTTTGCTCCCTAGTGTTTCATTTGAGTTTTTCTAGTGCTTGTATCTGGTGATTTTGTATTTGGTTTTTGGTTTTGTTCCTTGTGCCCCTGATTGTGTTTGATGGTTGCGATGTTAGATATTCTCAGTGTTAGATGTGTATTCGGTTTTTGTTATTTAGTCTTTGTTAATCCCCTTTCAGTTTTTGACCCCTCGTGGTCCTTTTGGTTTTGTTGTGTTTGTAGTGTTTTCTGTTTTATGTAATAAATCTCCATCTGTTTCTTGGAGCCACCAGTGAGTTATCCACCTTTTTGTACCTGCACCATGCCACGTTCTCGCACCCGAGCCGCCCGGGTCCCTGACAGTGAATGCCGTGTTGTTGCCCCATCAGGGGCTATCACCTGCCTTGCTTCCAGGATAGGCTCTGGACCCCCACAATCCTGCATAGGACAGGCAGTATAGAAAATGGGGTAGATGCTCTTTCTCTGCTGTCACCTCCTTTAGTAAATTCTCATCATCTGATGCCACATGCTACTGGCAGTTCATTTTTAAGTGGTTTGTGGCCAGTCTGTGCTTAGTTCCCATGATGTACCAGCACAGAATCTTGAAATGATCACACCTTTTAATTAAACATCGGGGTCTTACACAGTCTACCAAACCAGAGCTGCTCTTCACATAGCTTTATTTTGCCCTTTAGGGACTGAAATATTTTAAGGAAATGTTTGAAATGAAATTATATTATTTTGATATTTTTATCAACTTTTTTTGCATACTTGGAAATAAGACTGTATTTACATGAATTGTGTTGATAGTGATCTGAGTGACCATAAATTCAAGGACAGCTTGGACATTCATGCAGACCCATTAACTATGGATGTTAACCTGGATGTTACCTTCTGCAGCTCATAGACATTTGAGCCAGTTGGATTTTGCTGTCGCCTAAATGGTCCTCACGGTCAGCCACCAACACATTCTGACAAGGTAACTTTTGGTATCGGTTTGGGATTTGTCAGATTTAAATTGAATAAAGGCATGACAAACATCAGAACTGGCTGGCATTGTAGTGTGCCAGAGATAACCCTGAACACATAAGGAAGATTCCATGAACTGTGATAAATGTCGTGAAAATTTTATGGACAGCGACAATGTGCTTCCTGTCTCCCTTCCACAGAGGTGCTACTATTCAATTGGCCAGGAGGGGATTGTAAAGCATCTTTATCCCCAACTAACTCTTTGTTATTATGTGCTGATGGCCTTCCTGCCAACAAGAGATCAATCCATCTTCCAACTGGGTTTCTGAAAGGAGAGGGGTATACAGAGCCTATACTAGGCAGCTTGGGTACCCCACGGGATTGAATGCTAATCAATTGCAGACACATTAATGTGCACGCACACACACAATCATGCACTGTGGATAATTCACCCTAACTGAATGTCTTCGGACAGTGGGAGTTATCTGGGATACCCAGAGGAAACTCACATGACAAGAGGAGAACATAGAACTTCCACACATACAGAATGGAGGTGGGATTCAAACCCACAGGCCTGTAGATGTGAAGCAATACTGCTATGTGCTAATCTAACCATGCCCCTCCCTAATGCTAGACATCAATGATGTATAAATGTGATACATCACAAGTCTCTCAGGGCCGGTAGCACAGACCTGAATAAATCAATACGTATTAACATTCTGAATGATCCCTACAGAGTCCCAGAGACCCTCATTAATAAAAATGAGACCTTGTGAGGATTTAAGGATTCAAGCTTTAACACCTTGGTTTTACGCCTTCTGTTCTGATGTCTTGGTCAGCACATAAATAAGGATTGCCCTTTAGAGTGGTCCTAGCCCCTATCATCCTAATAAAACATTAGTTTTGCAAAAAAAAGAAAAAAAATCAAGTGTCTGTACTTTGCCTAAAGTGACAAAGGATATTGAATCCTATGAAGAATCACCCTTTATGTAAGAAATAAATGTTTACAATATGTATCATAGCTTCCAGAGGTGGAGATTTCAGGTCCAGAGAGTACAAATCCAGACCAAGATCTTGTTTCAACCAACCAACTGAGTATAAAGAGTCGCAGTCACAGAGTACTCAACCAGTTGGTTGAAACAAAATCTTGGTCTGGATTTGTACTCTTTGGACCTGAACTCTCCACCTCTGATAGCTTCTCTAAGCACCTTGAGATAATAGTATGATAGGAGATTCAAGTTCTCTTGTCGTATAAAATATCAGATTCATCTTGAGACAGGCATTTCCCTCTAAATATACACAGACTGTTCATGTATAAAGACATATTTTCTGATCCGTTCCTGGGAAGCAGGATAAGAGTTTGTTCCTGTGCTTATCTGATGCTTTCTGCAGTGAAATATCACTCAGATACAGGAAAGAACATTTAATTCCTGTAAAACCCATCCTTTACAGACAAGCGGAATTATATTTACTCAGTTCATTTCCGGTGTGATGCATCAATTACCATCAAATGACCATCATTACTTGTGCAGTGATCCTAGCTGCAGACACCATTGACACTAAAGCATACATTTGGTGCATGCCTTCCCAGCTCTGGAGAGAGAGGTGAGCTTAGTGATGACCTATACACAAGGCTTTCTCAGTCTCAGGGCCTTTCTGCAGATAAACGCTTTGTGGCTGACATAACTCTCAGGCCATGGTTATCCATGATGATTGTGGATTGGGTTTGCTTTGCGAAAATCACTTGCAATAAAACACATCATGCTGGTTTTTACTCATGCTCTCTATGGGTTAACGTTTGGTGAATTTCAAGAATTTGTAGTATTGAGATCAGGGGTGGGCAATGTTATTAAGAAGGGGCCATTTGGTATGTGGGTTTTCACTGTAACTCCCACATTAGATTACTAATTAGAGGACTGATTGGATGAAGAGTCCTCACACCTGTGTTTGAACAGCTGACCTAAAGGTTACCCCAAAATCCTGCATACACACTGGCCCTTTGCAGATAAGATTGCCCACCACTGATTTAGATCATATAA
Organism: Hyperopisus bebe; assembly: GCA_026777045.1. NCBI lineage: Eukaryota > Metazoa > Chordata > Actinopteri > Osteoglossiformes > Mormyridae > Hyperopisus > Hyperopisus bebe. The sequence goes on along the minus strand of JAODJW010000001.1, from coordinate 44,115,146 downwards.
GGTCAAAAATCAACAATTTGAGTGATATGTCAGCTGTAAACAAAGATGCTACAACAGCAATAGTGATGATCAAATTGGTACCAGGACACATGGGAGAGGGGGCTGTAACTGTGAAAATCAAGTATGGAGCATTCAGACTCCATGATGACTTTGACCTCAAGAGGCACGGGGTAACTTCTAAGTATGTTCACAGTATGGATGATTTGGCTGCAGCTGCTGCGGAATCTTGGTCCATCAACGTTTGATAGAGAGCTTCTCTCTCTCTATGTGGAGCCCAATGATGTGTTTTACTCTATATGGTGGATTCATATTATTAGCATTTCTCTGGCTCCTCACAGCTGTCACAGTATTTGTCCAGCATGGCTGGGTCGATGTTTGCTCTTTGTGTTGCTGGACTGTGTCAAGTGCAGGTTTGTGGATCTGACCCTGACTTTTAAAAGCTAATGATCGGTAACCTTCTCCCCCAGTATGTGCTCTCCTTACTCACGTCCGACATTCAGTCCTTAATACCTTCCCCATTCCATTTCAGTTCTATTACAAAGTCTTTTAGTTGGTTAAAAATGCATTGAAATAACTGAAAGCAATATTAAATGGATCTTAAAATACAAGCCAGAACATCTGTTGAAACAATATATATTGGATCCATGTGGGTATAAAGAAATTTGCTATCTGATGATAATACATTTCTCACATGAAAAAAAGTCAATTTATTTGATTATTGCCTTTATTTTAGTAGTGCCAATGGTTTTATTTACTGCTCCTCTAGTATAACTTTTGCTTACTGACCTATGCTGTTTTTAAACTTCGAATAGACATCCACCAGTTTGGTCCTGAAAAGGCTGGAAGTCCGATGGCCTCATATTGTGATATTCTATGACACAGTGTGAGTCATCATTAGAGGACTGAAAACTCTGGGTCTGTTTTTTTTATTATTTTTTTTTATTGTGTGCAGCTGACGTGTCATAGCTGTGAATGGGAAAGTCTGATTAAAGCGACGGATTTGGAAGGCTGGTTAATTCCTTCCTCCAGTCCATCAGAAGATGATGTCTAAATTAATCACAAATGTCAAGAGCCTAGCGCAAATTTTTAAAGCTGAAACCGTCTCTCCTAAAAGCTGACCTCCATCTGGTGTCAGTGGTCATGTGGGGTTGCATATATACGGATGCTGGTTCTTTACACAAAAAGGAGCTCAAATGGCTAAGATTCAGCAAGGCTTGTCAGTGCAGACCCTTAAGACCAGAGTGAGTGTTGAGCCATGCCAGGAAGCACAGGTTGAGAACCATTCAAAAACAGCATAATAACTGTTTTCAAGTGAAACACGGCTGTGGTACTGGAAGAGAGCTGTATACCTGCCGAGCAAACATTCAATTCAGCTTTTATGTTGCCCATCTTCACCCTAAAGACATTTTGTCAAGCTAAACTGTAGCAGCTAGACATCCTGGCAGCTCACAGCCCCTGAATGAAATGCAGACCACAGGAGGGTGGTTTGGGAACAACAGCAATTCAGTCTATTTGCAACTGGGCAATTGTGTGCACCCTGTAGAGTGAATCTGATTATGTTTAAGCACTGAGGCAACGTATATCTAACAACCAATCTAACAGCCAATTTATCATCACTTTGTACAGAAGAACTGAGCTCAATAACTGTCATAGCATATTGCAGGTATTTGTCTGTATTGAAGCCAATTCATTTTTATTTTGTAGCAGAATTATGGGGCAGTATGAGAATAACAATGCACTTCCTGAGATGGGCTCCCAGCTATCTGTAATAATGTGTTGGATAAGTGGTTAGATGGTGGATGGATGGATGGATGGATTATGGGAATGCATCTTAATGTATCTATATCAGAGGGCCATTTTGTGAGCCACTTTACATTTTCTATAAATTCTGGCACTTAAAGTTATCTGGAGTTATTAGAATGTGTATTTAAATACAATATTAAGGCCAAAGGATGAATTTTATTCAAGAAGTTAAAGTTAAGAAATCTTACGTCTTGAGGTTTAATTGAATGTTCAATTTAGATTAATTTCTTTGTGTGAAAGGAAATGTAAATATACTGCATATGTGAATAAGAATGAGGAAGCTATATCATTGTGTGTGTGTGTGCGTGTGTGTGTCTGTCTGTGTGTCTGTGTGTGTGCGTGTGTCTGTCTGTGTCTGTCTGTCTGTCTATGTGTGTCTGTCTGTCTGTGTGTGTGTGTGTGTGTGTGTGTGTGTGTGTGTGTACTTCATGTGGATGTTCACTAATAAGCCAGTCCAAAGTGTGTCCTGGTGATGGCACTGGTGACTCACTCAGTGGCTTGAATGGATCCACAGAAGGAACAGAGAGAGGTTCATGGACACACGACAAGCTCAGCAGGTTTGTGATCTATGCACATGTCCAAAATGGTCATGAATTCAAATGTTGTTGCTGGCAGAATAATCACATCACCGTCGGGCTCAGTTAATAGCAGTTTCAAAGTCATCTGACAATTTGATCACTGTGTTCTGCTCAGACTGAGAATAATTTCCCTGTAACAATTCACTTTGAATTAGCCTGAAACAAGAGACTTTATTTGCCTGGGCTGGATCCTTTCTGCCCTGGGTGCAGGGTTACATTATTGGCAAATATGTTCTTTCTTCTGAACATTAGGTCGCGTAATGGTTAAAATTACCAGTGGTGGGGACTCGAGTCACTGACTCGTGATTTGACTCAGACTCAAGTCACGAATTTGATGACATGTGACTTGGCAAAAACTGATGGAAAAACTTGGACTCAGACTGCAATGTTTTGACTCGAGACTTGACTCGGATTTGTCTAGGAATGACTTGTTCCCATCCCTGAAAATTATAGGCTACAGACTAATAAACTTGGAGTGTTACATTTCAGATCTTGCTTATTTTGGATGTACTTGAGAAAAATAAACTAAATATAAGAACTGTTGCAGTTTCAGGGAATCAAATATTTTTTATTGTACAGTAAAACTTCGGATTGCAAGCATAATTCGTTCTGGAAACGTGCTTGTAATCCAAATCACTCGTATATCAAAGCGAATTTTCCCATTATAAATAATGGAAACTCAGATGATTCGTTCCACAATCCAAAAATATTCATATAAAAATGATTAATACAAAATATAAAGTAAAAATACATAAAACAAATTAACCTGCAAAAGAATCGTGGATGGTGTGAGGGAGACGAGAGAGAGGAGAAGAGGAGAGTTATTTTGTAGGACGACTTTCACTATAACGGAATCACTGCTATCTTCTGGCTCACTGGAATCTTTTTCTTTTTGTATGACTTTAACAAGGAACCTATCCAATGACAGCCGCTTTTGCCTCCTTTTCGATTTCGCGGAAATGTGGACATTGCATTGTCATTAAGCATATTCATCACTTACACTGCTACGCCCTTATTTGGGTGGTGCTTTTCTACAAAATTTTGACTATATGAGTGAGGCACGCCGACTGAGACCGAGCATGGGAAATGATTACCCACAATCCCACAGCATGAGAGAGAGAAGAACCATCAGCTTAGTTGTGACCATGTGAGCCTCGGCAGACAAAACGTATAGTCGTATTGCAAGACCTCGCTCGTTTATCAAGCTAAAATTTGCAAACGCAAACCAAGTTACTCGCAATCCAAGGTTTTACTGTATATCCGCTGATTCAGCTAAGGAGTAGCATATTTTGTACATACGTTTTGCACTTATGCTTCAAGGTGTAAAATAATGAATAGCTTAAGAAAAGGACACACTAATACAATCATAGTTAGCAAATGTATGCTGATCTTATTGGGCATGTAGCTGGCACAGTCTGCCTGTATTTGAATATTGACACGGAGCAATGGTGAGACCAGTCAGGGGGACCCAGACTCTCATTGGTTAATGTTTCATACAAAGATTCAGAAAGCAGAATAGAAGGCCTTTATTGCCTTTTTGCTTCTCTGTGCTTTTCCTTAGTAATAAATCTTTGCATAAAAATATGATGTAAATAAAATTTTCATTGTACATTCACCCTGGTTTCTCATGTGTCATTTACCTCCTACTGTGACTGGTGATTCTCTCTAAATGAGCTCAGAGAAAATATGGTAGCGATGGGTTTTAAAGTGTGGATTGAGTTGGAAGTCACTGTCAAAGTGAGTAATGTGATAAGTAACACTCAGAACTAACCTGACCTTTTCTACAGAACAAGGAAGCCAGAGAGCTCAACTGAACTCAACACGCTCACGGATGGTGGCCAACCAGATACCCCATAACAGACCAGCTGCTATGTAAAAACCAGCTATTGCAACGATCGGAAAGGGTTGGGATCCAAATTCAGGAGGAACAAGTTAATTTCTAGAATCGAGGTCCATGGACAGGCACAGGGCTGGAGAGCCAGGCCAACGCAGACAAAGGCAAACAAATCATGATCATAACCTCTGAATGAAACACAGGCAGAAAATCATCATACCAAGAGTACAGGAGAAATAAGCAAAACAAAGAGGTAGAAAACAAGCAAGCAAGAGTCATAGCCTGAAGGCTCAGTACTTCATAAGGGGTAATGGAGACTAGATGCTTTTAATCATTGACACTTGATTACGATGATGAGATACAGCTGTGCTCCAGTATTCAAGAGAAACCTAGTGAGAAGTGACAGACATGACTGGGTGGATGCTTGGCTTGATGTGGGTACAACAGCCATATTCAACAACACGTGTGAACAATCATCAGTAACCAGAACACACCATCTATAATAGTCATTAATACACATAGTCAAACAAAAGAGTCACTAAAGGTCATGAAAGTCCTTAGGACCAATCAAAGTCTCTAAATGATTCTGTTTAAGAAGTGTTTGCAAAGGAGTGCAATTGAATAGCACTTGCTACAAAATTCAGTGTAGAATGTTCTTTCAAACAACAGTTAAATTCTTAAGTGAAGCCAATGTTATATTAAATGATATCATAGTATTTTATTATGTGCTTATTGCACCATAATTTTCACATGGGCAAGTTTTAATAACAGTCAACATCTAATATGTACAAGCTCTCTCACTGGGTTTTGTCAGGGAAAAAAATGTTTTCTAACACCAAAAATGTCTATTTACTTTGACTGGTCATTTATTTGTAATCATATTTACTGAAAATAAGGGAGAAGAGTTGTTAATTCTTTAAAAGGCTGCTCTGATATTCATTTTTATGCTCTAAAGGGGATAAGAGTTGGGTTTTCTTTTACACAGATGGCAAGAACAGCTTGACGGAAAGACTTTAGCATTAGTTCTAGAAGTCTCATTAGGAATGATGATGGTTTTATAACGATGACAAAAATGTGTTAAGCTAGACTAATGTTCGACTGTTTCTTTTGATGCTGTTTTTGTGCTGTTTTGTTTTTTACTGATTTACTCCAGTGTCGTCTGAAATTCCTAAAGCGCGGTTGCAAATGTCCTTCATAAATGTATATTGTGATGTTCTGTTTTGGGAATGAAAATTATCCATTATCCAATCAATCAGTCGCAATCACAATTATGAGCAATTTAAATTTAGATTTCAATGGCAAGAAGTATATGCAACATGAACATGCAAAATCCATAAATGTGAAGTAGGGGAGGGCCTCGAACCCCCAACCCCGGGGGTATGAAGTAACATTACTGCCGCTCCCCCTCCACGGTCAAGCCCTATCTTTTAATTGCTGAGCACCTCAAAACTGACCAGGGTTCGGGGCAGAAGCAGTTCTAGGGACACTGTGGGCCCTAGGCAACTCCATGGGGACCTCCACCCCACCCCACAGGGTAAAATTCATGACCATTATTTTAGCGTGAAGTCTAAATTATTAATATCAACATGAAGAATTTAATAAACACAATTCCTTTATTTTGAAATTACGTTGAAAAACCAAATACACGAATAAAGCAGATTTGTTGCTACAATATGCCCTGTGATCAACTCATCTCGGGGGCCAACTCTCAGCTCGGGGGCCAACTCTCAGCTCGGGGGCCAACTCTCAGCTCGGGGGCCACTTCTCAGCTCGGGGGCCACCTCTCAGCTCGGGGGCCACATCCCAGGTTGGGGGCCCCAGGCAATTGCCTGCTGTGTCTGCCCTGACCCTACGCCCCTGGTTAGGAGTAGAGCTGAGAATCTCACACTGAAATTAGATGAAAACCAAGCTTAACACCTAAGAGCATTTCATGGTGACTGTATGTCTTCATCTACCCAATTTATTTGATCCTCATGTTGCTCCCTAATAGCCTGGATTTGTGCAGGAGGGAGGCTTTGTACTTTCAGGGATAAACACATTGTGCTTCTCAATGCTGTACTACGACTGGGCAGCTCTGCAGTGAAGACCCTTAATGGCAAAATGCTGCCAGAATGCGTCTTCCTGATGGTCACTTTACAGGGCCCTTTCAGACAATGCAGCCATCCATCCATTTTCTATACCATCTGGTCCTATGCAGGGTCACGGGGCTTTGGAGCTTATCCAGAAACTATGGGTGCAAGGCAGGGAATAACCCAGGATGGGGCTCCACCCCATCACAGGGCACTCACACCATTCACACACGCAATCACACCTACGGACAATGTGGCAACTCCAGGGGGGTGTTCCACGAAGCAGGATTTCTGGCTTAGTCAGATAAGTTGTTGGATTTAAGGTAGTCTGAGCTAAATGAATTTTAGTTTCCTGTACTGTACTTACATTTAGCCCAGACCACCTTAAATCTAACAAGTTAATAATAATAATCATCAACCTACTTTATTGATCCCCATGGGGAAATCCTCCTTCTGCTTACTCTGTCATCCTCTCCATGGCCCACAGACATGTAGGTGAGTTTGGTGGCGAAGGGCAGCCTCCCATAGCGGCAGCCATGGAGCCGGGGGTTAAGGGCCTTGCTGAAGGGCCAGGATACTTGACCAAGGCTGGGATCTAACTGGCAACCTTCCAATCACAGGCACAGAGGCTTAGCCCACTGAGCCACACGCCACCTGAATTATCTGGCTAAGCAAGAAATCCTGATTCGTGGAACACTCCTGCCCCCCATCACCTTAGCATGTTTTCGGACTGGGGGGTGGGACTGGAGGACCTGAAGCAAACCTCACTATGATACAGGGTGAACATGCAAACTCTGGAAACTCATGGAAACTCTGGTCAGCACGCTATATGCATGCTATACTGTATTAATATATTCAACAAAGTACTTTTTATGTTCTTGTCATACCATCCAGATCTTTTTGATGTGTATGTTCTTACGACCGAATCACTTTTTTTTTCTTTGTTCATCATTATTTTCTGAGTTAGAAACTATTTTCAAGGCGGTGTTTGTATTGTGTTTCAGCAGCAGGCTATTCGCATGACCAATCAACAAAAAACATTTTAAGTCTCACCCAAGTACCAAAGACGTACCCCAGCTAGTTTGGCACTTTCAATACTGGAACTTTTGGTACTGATACTCGACCAGAAGTCAATGGAAAAGTACCGTACTTGGTGCGTTGGAAAAGTTCCCTAAGAATGAGACTCTTTCATTTGGCTGTGGAGGACCCAAACCCAGCCAGTCTAAGACTTCATCATGAATTATTCTCAGGAAAATCCTTGTTAATATCCAAGGACTGGCCACACAGTGTTACTCAGGTGTATTGAGTTAGATACTGAAATGTATCATTTCGTCTTTATGATGAAAGCTTACAATGGAACCTGCCAAGTGAATCGCCAGCAGAGGGGTGTATGCTGCCTAGCCAGGTCTAACCAGAAGGATCATGTTTTATACATCATGAGACGCTGCTCAGAACTCGGAGCTGGGCCATGTTACCACTCAGCCGGCTAACATATATCACACTGAAATAAAATATATAAAAATGTGAGAGAATGATCAATCTGCAGTGGATCTGAATGCCAGAATATTCATATAGGCCCAGGCCACCATTCTGGCTCAGCCAAACCACCCCAGAGCTCCCAGTTACAGTTTATGGATGATCTACTATACAACCTCTCACCTATTGCCACAACTGAGACGTCATTCAGTAAGATAACCTTACAGCATTAGATTCCATCATTTTCTGTTGTGAACCACAACATTCAGTTAGAAGGTTTCCATCAATGACAAAATAATTCTGCAAATGGGAGGTGCTGCTATTCAGGAGGTCAGAGGTCATCCTGCTAAGAAGGAGTGCTCTGAACTGTAAGGGTTCAAATTAGATACAGGGATAGCCCCCAAGCCACCCGATAACAAAATAAATGTGGATTATTTTATTTCCTCAGCAGAATCGTAGAAGAGACAGGCTATGGTCTGGCCATAAATACTGGTCCCTGATGGCCACCCCCTTCAAAATATTCTGCAGGCATCACTGCTTAGATGTAATTGATTCACAGTCACACACCACATTTTAACAGATAAGTGAAGCTACAGAATATTTCCTATTCAAATGAGAGGTTCAAAGACTAAGTGAAGTTAAATTTGTGTTAGGTGACCCCTCTGAATGGTCAAGTGGTATTTATGTGTGGAAGACCATGCTCGTCTATGTTTCTGAGGCTATTTTCCTTGCTGGTCTTTCACATCTGTTGTAATGTGAAGCATTCTGACTAACAGGTCCTGGGACAGCATGAAGGTCAGTGACAGCCAGGAGCCCCTAGGCCCAGAGCCTTGATGTCTGCACACTCAGATTTTTCCACACCGCTGAGATGGTGCATCTGTTCCTCAGAGCCTGGCCAGGCCATTAAATCCGAGACTTGTTGGGTCGACTCAGCGCTCAGCAGATAGATGCTACGGAGACCCGACAAGGCGGCCTCTCTCCTGTCCAGAGTGTGTAATTGTCCTCTCAGATATAAACATTCATCACTGCCATCCAAAGCCCCTGTCTGCTTCTCTAGCTGGCACTTTCCTGTCACTAAGCAGCTGTCAACCTGTCAATCAGACCACACAACATGCCCAGTGGCCTAATTTCTCAGCAACGCTTGGCAGCATTTTATTTCTTCCTCCTCATTCACTTTTTATGTAAGTGAATTCAAGACTTGATCCTATAACCACATTACTATAATGGTGGTCCATGTCTCGAGGTCCTTCAGCTTTTCACATCTGTCGTCTGTTACCCTGTCATGGGGCTCTAGGGGTGGATATCTGTCTTCTTAATGGTTGTTTGTCATTGCTGCATACAGTACCAGTCAAAAGTCTGCACACGCCTGCTGAAAATGATTTGTTTTTCAACAAGACAACAACAGTATGCTCGCTTCAAGGTTATGTAAGTATTATCCTGTGAACAAGGAAAGACATGGAATGTTGCGACAGATGACCTGGCCCCCACAATCCCAATGGGATGAGTTGGACTGAAGAGTAAGAGCAAGGTAGCCAACTTGTGGTAGAACTTGCGGAAGCTCCTTCAGGGCTGTTGGAGAAGCATTCCAGGTGGCTACATCTGGAAGCTGGTTGAGTGAATGTCAAGAGTCTGCAATGCTGTCATCAAAGCAAAAGGGGGCTTTTGAAGAGTCTACATTTAGAAAAAACAGTGACATGTCAATACTCCTCCTTTCATTGCAGTATCGAATATGCAGTATTTCTTTGCCTTGAGGTGAATAACATAGCTAAAACAGACACATGTATTAAAATGTGTGTTTAGGTTTTGGACTGCTACTGTATATGTGTAAAAACAGGGAAACTCAGGGAGCCAGATGAGTGCTGGACACACTGTGCTGTTTATGACTGTAGCCATACGGAGCCACATGCTGTGTATGTCGTCAGTGTTTGCGTGGATCTTTGCCAGTGTGACGCCGCCTGCTCACACTAACCGATATTTTTATATCTGTGTACATATCACTTCAGCAGATGTATTATCCTTCCCAAAGTGGCCACATCCACATTATTGGGTGGAGGTGTGTCCATAACCTGGACCATCACCGTCGTCTCCGGGGCTGTCGCTCAGGTGCTGGTTACCTGGCAACGGGGGGCAACGCTGCAATTAAACCTGTTGCCTACAAAGGGATCATTTTGCTCCTGTGCAGAAGATGGTCCACCTGTTTGAAAAATCACCATTTTTATGATTTATGCCAGCGACTTCTCTTGTTTTGTTTTCTTTTTCGGGAACCTCCCCCCCCCCCACCAAAAGACTCCTCTGTTGCTCAGCCTTCCTTCTCTGAAATGCCTCTGGATGGCAGTAATTTATTCAAATGTCAAAAGCCGCCCCCCCTCCCCCCTTTGTCGATTATTGTGGCCCTCCGGGGGGGGGGGGGGGGGGGGTACTCACTGGCCACATCATCTCATGGGGGCAGAGAGAGGCAGGATTTTCACAGCATTGTGCTGTTGGCTTGTCGATGGTGGTGATGACTTTGCTGTGCCGTTTTTGGGCAGCTCTTGTCTATGTATTACTGATGCCCTGGCAGCGTTTATAAGAGCAGAGCGGAGTCTGGTACCTTCGTCATGGCACCTAGATAGAAAGTTAATGTCCACCCCCTCTGGCTTCTGAGTGCAGAATAAGGAACTAAGGTTTTTCTCTAACATAAATGTTATAAATATAATCTGAGATGAGGTACCCTGGGTATTATCATCCATCAATCCTTCTACCTGCTAAGGACAATGCTCATAAATGCACCTAAGCACCTCAATGTCAAGACAGAGGTTAAGACTGGGGTTAAACTGGATCTGGTTTTAAATGGATTACAGAACAGTCATTACCTTCCACAGAATGAAAGGAAGTAAATCTTTGCTGAATAACTAGCAGAAACCTGTTGTAATATGTTAAAAATACATGCCATCAGAAAATTCAATAGAAATGGTCTCTTCAACAGAAATAAAAGAACATTTTAAATAATTGTATAATAGACTAAATGGAGTGTGTCAAAGACTATGGCTAAGAAAATATTGCTGATAAAAACAACAATTAGTTCCCATAGCAACCAGGCAGCCACTGAAGAATGCCGAAACACACAGATGGCGTCACGGAGGGCATCAAGGGGGGCATCACGGAGGGCATTGTGGAGGGTGTCATATAGGGCGTCACGGAGGGCATCAAGAAGGGCATCACGGAGGGCATTGTGGAGGGTGTCATATAGGGCGTCACGGAGGGCGTCACGGAGGGCATCGTAGAGGGTGTCACGGAGGGCGTCATAGAGGGTGTCATGGAGGGCATCAAGGACAGCGTCACAGAGGGCATCATAGAGGGCAGATGTGGGGGAACAAGTTTGGCTGGTAATAGAGTCAAAGTTCTCTGAAAGCAAGAAGCTCCTGTCCATCATTTCACTGCACAGAACATGATGAAGTAAATGGCTTAACATTGATGTCTAAGATCTAGCAGAGCTGACCATCATTTAACTGTAGTCTAAATGTATAGCATATGTGTATAGACAAAGAGATTCAAAAGAACTGTGAATTGCAGCTTAACCCATACATTTTACATAATCAGTTTTATTCAAGATGCATAATCCCTGAAATGTGTCATTATCAGATTCACCTTAATGCACAGGCTTAAAGCCCAGGGGCTAAGGGCCTCAACTAACCGTGTTTAATCAAATTTTCTGTGTGGTCATTTGCTAGGGAGAGAGTCAATCATAATGTTTTGGAGGTTGATTGGTTTGTCGACTAGATCAGATTACTGTCAACACCCCCCCCCCCCAAAAAAAAAACATTTACT
>JAODJW010000001.1:44065929-44084706 GCA_026777045.1 Hyperopisus bebe | reverse complement strand
CCCACTGCTGCAGATGTTAAAGATATTGCACATTAATATTCATCTTGTACTGTTACTATTTTACCTGTATTTTTGTATGTTCAAATTACAAATTACTTGTATTTTGATTAGATACATTTTATAACACCAGTATTTTGTATTTTATTTTTACATTTGCAAGTATTTATAATTTGTAACAGGGTCTTTTTTGATGTAATTGTGCCCATTTAATGATGAGATGCCACGCAATTGCAGGGCACATACGCCCACATACTTTACGGGCAGTTTTATAGATGCCAGTTTCCCTAACTGCATGTCTTTGGACTGAGGTAGGAAACAAAAGAAAGTCTGTGAAATGGGGCAAGTAAAATGCCGGTTTCTGTGGTGCTTTTTTCAAAAGAATTTAAAATGTAGAAGAATGAGAGAAGATGGCACACAATTACAGGGCTGAAGTAGAGGGCAGGTGGTGTGTAGCCTCAGATTAGCACTTACATTTTTGTAATTTATCACCGGAGGAGCTCTAATTAGCTTTGTAATTTTGGCTTGTAAACTTTTCCAGGCAAGTCTTTTCATGCTCTGATAACCATGTGGTGCCCATCAATTTAACACGAAACACCATCAGAACAGCATTTTATTGTCACATGTTAGAGTCATAATTATATACTTCCTGTCAGTGGTGTTCCTGAATAATTCTAAGCTGTTTTTGGTGTACATCTAACACCCAGAAAATGTGCAGTTTGGGAAATGGTTTGTTAGGTAGGAAGGTTACCTTAAGATAAGGTTATAGGTTAGCACAGAAATAAATTATTAAATGTCATAGCTTTTATTATTTTGCTAGTGAATTCTGGCGAATCAGATAACTGAAAAGCACATTTCCGTAATTCACTTAGTCCATTTTTTTCTTGTTTTTTAGATGAGACCCCACCAATGACCTGAAGTGAAGCTTCCTTGTAATATGTTTCAGTTCTGGGAACCAAAACTTACTCAGTCCTCATGTAATCCGGCAAAGAACTTTTAATCTCCGAAACTCACCTGGTCCACAGAAATTTTCTCCCATGTATCATGTGAACTGAGTTTTGGAAATCTGCTCTTCAATTTTTTCAGTGGGGATTAGACTGATCTTCAAACCTTATAATAGTAGTAATCTAGTTTTACTGCAGAGGTGCTCTGAGTAAACACAGAGGTAGCAATGAAGCAGAGGCAGAGATTTCAGTTCCAGAGAGTACAAATCCAGACCAAGATTTTGTTTCAACCAACCAGTTGAGTATAAAGAGTCACAGTCACAGAGTACTCAACTGGTATCTTGGTCTGGATTTGTACTCTCTAACCTGAAATCTCCACCTCTGCAATAAAGTATTGTGTACTGACCAAAATGGCAAATCTACTGTCTAAATTCATGCTAGGATCATACTGTACCACTCTTCATCACTAATTTTTCATCATCTAGTTCAAACAAAATTCATTCTTAAAGCAAATGTCAGGTGCTGGATGGCTGGAAAAAAAACCACAAAAGTACAATTTACTTCGTGATATTTTTCCATTCTCAGGTAATCATGGAGTCAGCTGTCCATCTGTGAAAAAAGTAACAAATTCCATGATATTATATTTCTCCACACTGGTTCAGCACAGCAGGTAGGAACGATGTTCTGTCGTTTCTTTCATTTATTTGCCCACTGTTTATCTCAGTGGATCGTGGGCTGTTAATGCAATCCACACCCTCCCCTACACCCCCGTTTGTAGACCTTCCAAACATAACGCAAAATCTGTGGTAAGAAAGCAGAGCCGCTCGCTGGCTCTCTTCCATGCCCTCTTTGCAGCCTGGACGGCTGCAGTTTTATATGACACAGCATTCGCTGTTTACATCTACTGCCTATACTTACCCTCACTCACCAGGGACATAAATGTAAGAGTCCTCACGTAAATTTTCCACCGCAAGTACATACAGAACACAAACGGGAAAAAAGCTACGGAGGAAACAACATAAGACATAATCAACAAAATCCAGCAAGTTTTAAAAATAAGAAATGTATCATGCTTTGTTGGTACATATTTATCTGTGTGCATATGTATCATCGCTTAATGTGCCAAAAGTCCTTTATTTCTCGGATTTCTCTTATCCAGCCCATTGCTGGATTTGGAACAGTCCTGTAGTTCTCATCCAAGCGCTTAATGATTTTTTTTTCCAAGTACGGAGGAAAGTTGGGTGAAGACAGAGTGACGATGCTCATAAGCTGAACTCTGTTCCTTAGATACACAGCTGCTGTGTATATGTATATTACTATTGATATACTGTACCCTAGTGAGGCAATGATACCGTTTTTTTCATACCAGTTATGAGTACCGATACTTGCTTTCTGGTACTCACTGATACTGATCTCAATTAGGGCTGGTCAATGTCGAAATTATATGCAATGTTTTAACTGGGGTAAATGATATATTGAAATTACACACGCAGAGACAAACACACACACAGAAAATAACTGCAATCATGGAGGAAAAAAAACAATAGCGATAACCTATTAAACAGGTGGTGCTCATTTTTTGTCTTTTAGCTACTAATCAGCGCCAGATCCAACCAGCAGATGAGATCATTTCCAGCAGTAGGGGGAGCTGTTGTGCATGTGCAGGGAGAGTCCGCATTATGGTAGAACACACACTGTTCTGGGTTTTGCCTGGGCTAGCACTCACTGAACACTTCTAAACACATATATACAGCTCCTGTCTCATCTTCTACTTGGACAATCCTAATTTATATGGCCCGAGAATCATAGTGCCTGGGGCTTTCTGTCCACTCCATGCTAGTTTGAGAGCAAGTCACAAGGCTAATTATCCATATATCTAATGAGCCAGGCATTGATTCTCAGTCTAATGCATTTTTGCTAGTGTTTCTGGGACAGTGGGGTTCTGTGTGGATTGAGGAGTATTCATAAAAGCCTGCACAGAATTCAGCTCTGGTTTTATAGTAACCAATATCCATTTTCCAGGTAGGACTCAAATATTAGTCTAAGTTGGCACAAAATCCTTCTTTAATATGCATCCATTTCAAAGGTATCTGTGGATCAATGAACACTGATTATCATACCCTTCTGTGAAAGGAAATTACGGCCCAGCTTAGAAGTGGTGCTTCATGAGTTTCTCAGTAACATGCTGACTCACTGGGTTCTACATAAGTAAATCACTGGGTGTGGACATTTATGACCTGGACTCTGCTGAGTGCCTTATGCAATCTCACAGCAATGTCATGATCACCATGGTGATAATACGGCCACAATGCCATAGCGAGATCACAATCACCATGGTGATGGCCAATGTTGTGAGGCCACCTTACGATGTGAAAACTGAGCAACTCTGCCAGGGATACAGAGCAGGTAAGAGTCAATCATATAAAAGAGGGTGTGTGTGTGTGTGTGTGTGTGTGTGTTGTGTTCCTTATTTTTCTTCTAAAACTTCTTTGGCACATGAGTTTTGAGTTGGCACACAAGTGCATTTTATACATTGAGTGAAATAGTTCAGAAAACAATACAAAATAGCCAAACTTCTATGTTTATAGTCAAGGAAGTGAAATGTCTGTCTCAAGGCATGTTGGGTAGCATAATAACAGATACCAAGAAGAACAGAGAGAATCCAGCGGGATATCAAATCCAGTTCATATAATCCAAGTTCAAAATCTGATTCCGCTTGCTGGTTGCATGGCCATCATTATAAAACATAATATTTTAATAAAGCATGAAACAATGGAACAATGCTATTTTATTTTCAATAATCATGTTTTAGGGAAATTAATTGAGGCACAATGAGGGGAGGAAAGATGCAGTAATTATGTCAAATTTATGAATATAAAGGTTTCAAAGCTGGAAAACTGTTTTGGAAATGCATGGAAGTAAAAAGAAAGAAAGAAAACTAAGGAAAATCGAAATGGAACAGAGAAAAAAACAAAGAGCGACACATGGAACTCAAAGCCTTTCATCATACAAAATACATGAAAGAAAATTTCTACCGAGACAAAAATTTGAATTAGCATTCTTGAAACAACACTGGTCTTTCTTCAAGTGATATCCTATTCTTTCCTTAGAATACCAATCATAATATTGAAAACAATAGAAAAGTGATGGAGTTAACTCGCTGGTGATTTTCTGAGTAATTTTGAGGAAGCTTTTCATAACAATGTGTAACAGTTTGAAAATTCCTGTAGAGGACACAGGTGCACTATGAGTCCCCTTCACTAAATTGATTGGATGGTGTCCCCAAAGCCTTTTTACATTATGTACTTTGATAGAAACTCGTTAGACCTGAACCACTGCTGTTTGACTGCAATGATGGCTGTACTGTACATTACAGCAGAGCACAGAGCAAAGGCTTGTCCCTCAGTGTCCATGGACATTCAAGGTGGACAATCAGATTCAATGGTCTGTCAAACATCCGCATTGCTGAACAGCGGTTAACCTGCATCTGCGTTGTGTGTTCTTTCGATATGAATGTAGTTATTTTGTAGTACGATATTCAGCGTTCATTTAGTTCAGCCTCTTTGCAAAAGAGGCTTTCGAATGCAGAGTTCTGTGGTGTTAATGAGCACAAGGCGATAACAGACTGTTGAATCATTGTATATGTTTCTCTGTTTGCCTTTAATTTGAGTGTTTATGGTGCAACACAGTGACAGAGGTCAGGAAATCATAAAGCAGTGAAATATAAAGACGTTAAGTGAACAGACAAGCTATACTGATGAGGGCAGCCTCCTTCACTAAAATACAGTAACTTCTACTCCAGATGAGAATACCTTGATTTGCCAATTTAGATCTAACACACATGACTGCACCACTAGTCTGATCTTTCTACTTGTGACACCAGCATTTTTTTCTTGATTTGTTTGTCGTCATTCTCAGCACGATGGCTGCCTATTTACAATATTGAAATCACAGACTGACCCTAAAGACCACGCACTTCCTGAAAGTTGCCCTCTACGGTAGAAATGCAAAACTCACCCTCTCACAAGAAGACGTAAATTCCTCATAGGTTGGCCCAGCTACACACCAGGCTGGCTAATGTTCAGCCCCAGATTACCTCCATTTATGTCTGTTTCCCTTGTCATTGTTAACCAATTTTATTTTGCTATAATATTAATTGCATGCAATGCAACACATACTGAAACCTGGCAAAATACAATCTCTTCAATAAATACTATTCTAAATCCAGTCCACTGCAATGATGAGATGTTATACAGTCTGTAGGCCATGCACACTGACAACTGCCTTGGAGGCTGGAAAAATCTGCCAGAAATAAACACCGATGGCTTATTTGAATTTCATCTCAACACTAGAGCTGTTCGGACATAGCAGTACACAACTACTGACTGCATGCATCCTTCTTCCTGCATTTTGCTGAGATCTTATTTAGGTTTTTTTGTTTTCAGGGGAAAGAATTTTTCTGCAAAAAGTCTTCTAACAGAGAAAAATTGCTGTTTTGGTGGACTGAAACAATGAGCAACCAAAGGAAGTTAGGAAACAGCTCATTTTACACATAAACAGACTAGGGTCTGTGGTTACTCAAAGAACCAAACACCTAGAACAGAGGTTTATAATCTTATCCACCAACAGCTGGTGTGTGTGCAGGTTTTTGAGATGACCATTTGGTCATCTGTTCAAATTAGTAATCTAATTAGGGACCTACAGTGAAAACACGCATACACAACAGCCCTTTCTGGATAAGATTGCCCAACCCTGGTCTAGAATAAGTAGACACCATTCAGCATAAGTAGGGATGCGCACTGGGGTGTGGTACACTCTCTAAAAAATATACAATTTACAGTAATTGTCCAAAAAATAATCTTTACTTTTTTAAGATTTTCAATTGTCTCAGAGGTCAAAAATAAAAACAAAAAAAAAAAGATTTTTGCCTACTCTTTTAAAATTAACTATAAACATTATGTTAATTTCATTCTGAGAATTACATGCAATTATGACACAAGCACCCAAGTCGCATGTCGTCATACTTCCGGAAAGATAAGCAGGATCTCATTGAAACTGTGTCACTTCAACCACATTGTTGTGAGTTTCCTGTCACTCCCAGATTCTCACATGATCACCTGACCCCAGAGATGTGGTCACCTACCACGTTTAACACACCTGTCAACGCCCAAAGTTCTGCTCCTTCATTTGACACATAGAAGACCATCCCGCCGTTGTGATTTAGGCAAATTAGATGCTCTAGCTTATGGAGTATCTTAACGAGAGCTCTGCACGGCATCGCCAATGGATGATATTAATTATGACACTTTTGATTAGAATAAGAGGTCTAATCAAGAGCTTGCAGGATGAAAGACACAATAACAAGTCATTAATGAAGCCTTTTCAGGCTCTCGGGAGCAGGAGAGCGAGGTGTCGTTGAAGCTCGGCGTGCAGATGATGAGCCAACCAGCCCAAGCTGAAGGCCACAAGGTCCCGGGGGTAGGTGCAGAAAGCCCCGGCATGTCAGCCTAATCCCAAGGGTTAGCCCCTTCTTAGCAGGTTAACATTAATGTTCTCGACTCTGAGCCAACAGGAAAACAATAACAAAGAGGCCTAACAGACCACAGCCCCGGGCCTGTCCACCCCTTGCTTGCACCACGTGTTTCCACAAAGGTCACGAGCTGGACAGCATGTGATGGTGAACAAGCAAACACGCATATTAGTGACAAACCGCATAGTCCTTCGATTAATTTGTGGGCTGTAGTCTGGAAGCCAGAGCTCCTGTGATCACCAGCCATTTACTGCCATCACTGCCGTTATCTGACCGCTTCTTCCCATTGACTAGTCCTTACCGCTGCCAGAGATTAAGGGGCACTTCAATGCATAGACTTACACCGGCTGAATCCCGGGGGCCCCTACGAACCCTGGTCAATAAATATTAACCCCTACACCATCGTCGCCTCCTCCTGACCGATAAACTTACACCGTTGTTACCATGTTAATGTGCCTCTGCAGATGGTGCAAGAGCCATTTACTCAAAGAAAAAATGCTTTTGGACCATTTAAGCTTTTTAACTGAGCTACAAAGTAAAATCAGCACATAACTGACCACTATGGCCAAGGGCATAACTTTGGTTTGATCATTGGGGGGGGTTGAGGTCTCCACCCATTTAAGGGGGTACAGGCGGTTGTATTAGCTGGTTTTGATTATTTGATTATCCCCCCCCCCCAATATTATGGCTAACTGCTTAGATTTAAATGCTCATTGTGATGTTAGACATGAGATAGCAATGGACCTTGGTTTTGAAACAGACACTGGTCAGATTGTATCTAAAATGCAGCATATGCTCACCGTCCATTTATCCAAAAAGAAACGTGTCATGAGGTTGTAGCAGCTTCAGGAAATGTAATTTTATACTACAAACACAAGGCATACAGTGCAACAACTGGTAGGGACTTCCAGTTGGTGACAAAATATACCAAAGAGGACCAGCCCCCCAGCTGGCAGCTCAGTGTACCAAAGGGGACACCCCCCCCCAGCTGGCAGCTCAATATACCAAAGGGGAGGGACACCACCACCCCCTCCCAGCTGGAAGCCTTATCAGTTAGCAGCCATAACTGATGGCAGCCATAGCGGTTCATGGGCTGGCCCAACCTGGGAAGTTCTCTGCACTCTCGTTCCCTACCTTCTCTTGGCAGGAGTCATGCACTTAACTAAAAAAAACATCAAGAATCACCAGAAAACAGAAAGAAAACATGTTAAATATTTGAATATAGTTCTTGTTTCTTGTTTTGACTATAGAATGCAGGGAAACATGGTTGGCAGCTGGATCAAAGTGTGATTAGTTATATTATTTATTAGCTCTGCCCACACCATGGGTGTAAATTATGGGGGGATCAGGGGGTTGTAACCCCCTAGTAAGCAGAATCAGCCAATGCGCCCCCCCCCCCCCAATGTTCAATCCAAAGTTATGCCCTCAGTCCACCCCTACAAAAATATTGGTACGTTCTGTTTGGGTCACATGTATACCAGTCCCACGATGTAATCTCCTTCCATGCCATTGTTTTTATGTAAGTCCTACTTAAATAAAAAGTCATTTTTTTCTTCATCTAGAAACCCATTTACATTATCCCAGCTATCCCATTAGATGCAGAAAAGTTTTTGATGATCTTTTATGAGACAGGCCCTCGGTAATGAGGAGAACCATGTATATTCACGTATATGCTCCCAAAAATCGTTTTATGAGTAGCTGATTCCGCATTCATCATCTTTGTTGTTGTAGGAAAGCTGAATGTTATGAAACCAAAAACAGAGCTTTGTAAACACGAAGGACGAGAAAGAATGATAACGACAAAATGATAACTTCGAGCTCCACCATATCAAAGATAAATAATGTGCTTTCTCAGTCCAGCCCGTTGATCCTACTATGCCCTGCTCTGCAACAGCAGGCATCTTTCTTTCTACTGAAGGAGGCAGATGATCAAAGGTCTACTGTATAGCAGGAGAGACTAAAGAAGCGTTTGTTAGGAGCCAATTATGCTTATAGTAGAACAGGAATCAGAGCACATGTATGCATGTACATGTTCATTATTCATGTATTACATTTTAAAGCAACTCAGTGTTTCACTTTCTTAAAGGATGATGAATTAATGCATAATTTAGATGGGAAACCTCATTGTTTGACATAAAAATATGTAGCGAGATTGTTTTGTAACTTGTTTTGTCGCTACAACTATCTGTATTATTACTGTCAAAGGCAGGATGAAAGTATGAGGAACTGCAGGAGTGATGAATGAAGGTGGACATGTTGGGCTCCGCTTGGCAATGGGGTGCTTTGCTCTCCCTGCAGGAGGTGGTACGATGCCGTCTGCTTACATGAAGGTCTGACTTTCTCAAGAAAGGGGAGAGTGTGGAACGGGGTGTGCGGAAATCAGCATGTAGAGCAGATTTTATTTAATAGGTGAAGATCTTATCTAACGGGTGAAAATGAAGTGAATAGAAAATATGTAAGACATGTTATGCGCATAAGTTACAATTATCACAGATTTATAATTTGTCTGTCCTATATGGTTACGTGTCAATGAAGATTAGGGGCAATGACGGGTTCCGGGGGATAAGCCTCTATACCTGTCAGTGGAAGTTTGCCGTCTGAGTCTGGCCGTGGTAAAATAATCATATGTCCATGGGCCCTTAACTCCCAGCTCCAGGGGCCCTTAAGTAAGGCCCTTAACTCCCAGCTCCAGGGGCCCCACAGGTAACTGACCCTGCACTGTGACGCCCCAAGCTTGCTCATCTACTGTAGCATTCATCTACTTAGCTGTACATATAAAAATTTGAATGCACAGCTCCAGTTTGGCACTTCAGCATGTGGAAGACAAATATTTCATGTTTGTTCATGAACTTTCTGTTGTTTTAATGTTCTTGGAAATGAGTTTTTATCACAGTGTTTAATATAAAAAAAATAGTCCTGTCATCCTATCTGGCATAAACAGTTGGATGATAGGATAGATATATGGATGGGATACCTAGATTTATTAAAATAGTGCAGAACTTGCATTCCTCAAATCATAAAATGCTTGTCAAGGTTAATCCGCTGGGTGCTCTATTACACACCTTTATTTACAATAAAGCTGCTTATTAATATAATGTATGGTTGTATTTCATTGATGGTTTGTAGTGTGCTGTAATGCCTTGATTATTTGGTAGGCACATGAAATGAATGTGATACATAGTGGATTTCCTCTGTGCCACTTGAAAAAGTTAAGGAAATGGCTCCGTTTTAATGGTTTACTTCTGCAGACAGTGAAAAAGGTGAAACATGCAATAGAAGGTGACCGATCAATTTTTATGTGAAGTACAATAGTTTCCTCCACACCCCATAAAAAATACACAAGTCAATTAGAAAGTCATGTTAGTCGGTAAGTTCCGTTGTTTATGGTTATTAAGAATGAAGTGGTAACATGAACATAAACCCATGAAAGGCTTTATCATTAAGTGCTGGCTGACTAAGGCAAAGCTGGCTGTTTGTAAGAGCTGTTTACAGTCTATCTGCTGAGGGTGTCACAGATGCATTCTCACTAGTGTATCTGCTTGTCATTCCATGTGAAGTATAGATCACCATTGTTTACTTCTGGTAAAGTGTAATGGACAATTACAAATGGGCAACCAACAAAGCCTAGTGTAAGTTTGTATATAGAGTACTGTGGAAGAAGACTTAGGCAGTCAAAGAAAATGTTTAAAGCTATTTATCTGCGTAGTAATTGTATATTTGCTTAGAAAAAATGAGCAATTTTACATTGTAACATAAGCAAATAAAGAGTAACATTAAGTCAGTCTTGCTACAACATGCGATATCACACTGCAAATGTGTTCTAAAGAGATTGACGTATTAGTGCCTAAGTCCAATACAACATGGAATCGCATTTGTATTTGTGTGATTTTCAGTTGGAAAAAAGCACTACACAAACCACAATATGCTCTTAGCGAGAAACACTACTTGCACACAAAAACAGTTATCCAAGCAAATGACAGTGATGCTAGACTCATGAATGAATCGTTCTTTCGAACTGGTTCTTTTCAGTGAATAAGTTGAACCGGTTTTCAAATGTAAAAGAATCAAGGTTTTTGTATACCCACGCAATACACAGGTCAAAGTCTTAGATGCTAAAAATAATCATATAACAATACAACAATTTTTAATTCACTTAGATTTGTATTCGCAGGCTGTAGCCATGTTGCCTTTAAGTGCCCCTCTGCATATCGTAATCCAGTATACAGTATTTGTGCTGTATGCAGGCCTGGACGCTTGGTGGCTGTGGCTCACTACTGGGCGATATGGACCAAAAGTCATATCCTAATATTAGAAATAAGCGAATTGGCGGTCAAAACCTCCCACTTTTGGGTACTGCGCATGCACGAAATCACGCCCCTTTTCTCGTGCTCAAAGAACGATCTGTTCTACCTTCCAGTGGAGTTACTGCTAAATCTTGCATAATTAATCTTATTTGTGCATTTTTGAACTTTCATAGATTTTAAATATTTTATTAAATGCATTTATCACACTTAATCATCAGATGTATATCAAATTAACTGACAAGGCTATATAATGAGTCATTTTTCTCACATATTTATGAAAGCACATCGTTATATTTTCTTTAAATATTCTAGAGTATCGAAATTGGCTACCCAATATTTTATGAAGGTAGGATGCTCTGATACAATATATCAGTCTATCTAGTTCTAACATGGTAATACAATCTGATAAGGTATTTTAATTTACATGCCTGTTTATATTACATTAGATTTTTTAAAAATGCGTTATTTATTATTTTTGGACCATCTGCTTTCAGTTTCAGCCCATAAAAATGATGTTATCGATATAAATGGTTTTGTCTCATCCTATATCGATAAATCTTAAAAATTAGATATATCGTCCAGCCCTATTCCCAAAAACGACACTTCATGAACCATTTGTTGTCTTTTCTGAAACCACTAGATGGTGCCCTCTGTTAAAAAAAGACTCAAGGCATGTCCCAAAGTAAAACAAGAGTGCCACCTAGTGGGATCAGAAAATAGAGCTAATGGTTTATGAAGCAGCGTTTTGGGCATCACTACTCCCGACTTGGAAATCGACAAGTTAGCGAGTTCAGCACATTCGGTTGAAGTGGTTTCTATGCAATTCTCGTGAGACTCATAAGACCCATAGGAGATGTTAATGATATAATTTATTAATGCATTATTATTATTTCATACTTAAAATACATCTAATTACATTATTGGCCACTGGTATCACTGTTTTTATTATTTCATTCATTTCGTTTAACGTAGTTACTAAGTTTTGGAGTCACATTCCTCTAACCCTAATTTTCCCATTGTGTATTTTAGTACATGATTTTGGTGAACTTTTTCGGGAACGCATCAGTCGCATTCTTGTGGGACTAGAGGAGATTCTAGCTATTGAAAGGTTCAGAGGCTAAGCCAAGTTTACATGGGGCTAGACTTTTTTTTTTGACGGAAGATTGGCATCGGGAATAAAATTCTTGGCGCTATAGGCTTAAAATACTCAGGGTTATAGTCCCAAGTGATTTAACCTAATGATGCCCATGAGCAGAGCTATCCTATTTTCTGCAAAAATTTACTGATATCCTCTTTGGTGGCTAACACATTTTGACATAAAATAATTTTACACTAACATGGAGAGCATGTAAACGACATTTTCTTTGACTGCCTAACACTATTGCACAGTACTGTAAGCGTGTGGACGTGTTCTATGAAGGTATTTGAAATTATGATTTACTATGAAACGAGAAGTGCCCACAATTCCAACTAAAAATACAGATTTGTTGTGCCTTGCCCAAGGTTCAGGATGTCATGTCACGAAGTGTTTGTTTCTATTGGCAACAGAGAGCATCCTGAGTGTTAAAAGAACAGCCAATCTGTGTGAGAAAGTCATCTAAACCCTGAATCCTGCAGAGCCTCAGAGAGCTGCAGCTTTCCTTTGAAATACTCTAAAATCCACTGGCCCTAGTAGAAGTAAAGCAGAGAATTTCTGTCTTAAGATTAAGAAAAAAACAACATTTTTCACTCAATGGCGTAGAAGAATAAGCAAGGTTAACAGCACTTGGCAGCATTTTTAGATAAAATGGATAAAATAGGATCTTATACATGATGCATGTGTGTGTGTGTGTGTGTGTGTGTGTGTGTGTGCGTGTGTGTGTATGTGTGTGCGCATGTTTGAAAGGATTGACACATTGTAGCTGAAACCACTGAAGGGTTAGATCTAATCTTTGTGTTTGTTAGTTTAGATGGAATTTAGTTATTTTGATATAGACAAAAGGCATGATTGCATACTCCTACAGTTAGGATATTTGGCAGTTATACATCAGAAACATTCCATGGTCACAAAAGCTTTTATTGGAATGTGCTTTGATTAACTAAGGGCAGAGTTTGGTGTAATGTCCCAGTCAATCGACATAAAAAACATACTTTCCCACACCTAAGTTGTCATCTTATAATGTAGGAAAAGGATTCCATATAACCTTATTTTTCCCCAAGTAAAGAGCTGTGGTTTAAAAGGTAACACTTTATTTGAGGGGACACAAATAATTTAGTATTATGCCATTATGTATTAATTAACCATAAACTAAGTGTTAGAAAATGATGTCATGTTTGCTCATCATTAATGAATAATCACATCTTGTATCTCAAGCAAGTACTATATTTGTTACTATATCTAATTCTGTAAACATTTGTGAACCACTGAAGGAATCACACTAGGAACAAATAATGAATAACAAATGCAATATACTGATCTCATGTTTGTTCACCGTTAATGAATCACGACATCTTTCATCTTAAGTAGCAATTACATTTGTTCGCGATTTGTACTTCAGTAGTATCTGAGTTAAGTATTTGTGTCCCCTCAAATAAAGTTACCATTTAAAAGAAATTCAGAATGAAAATTCCAATTGATTTAAGTGTTAAGCACCCTCGTTAAAACCCTACAAAGACTGTTTGAAAATAGAGTGTGCAGTCAGTGATTTTACACATGGCAGTGTTTCAAGCAACTACCATCCATCTGAAGTCTCTGAGTCTCTTCCACAGACTTTCTCCCTGTGGCACTGGTGGCCTAATGGTTAGGGATGTGCACTTATAATCGAAAGATTGCTTGTTTGAGTCCCTGACCACTGAAGTACCATTGAGGAATTCTGAGTAAGGAACCACCCCCACTGCACTGCTGCCTGGGTCCTGAATTACAGTAGCTGCCCCCTGCTATGTTGCATATGGGTTAAATGCAGAGGACACATTTTGTTGTTCTGCATTGTGTGCTGTGGTGTGTCAACAATGACAGCTAATCCCTTTCCCCCTTCCAGTAAGTAATCTGGCTGGTTTTCAGGGCCTGGTAGCTTAACTGTAATTGATGCGTCAGAGGATGGAGAGGAGACTGTAGCATTGGGCTGTCAAGGTTAATGCTTTTTTATAGCCTGTACATCATCGAAAGCATGCAGTCATGACCGACCACTCAAGAGAGACTTAAGCAATGTCAAGATGTGCTTGTGTAGTATAAACAAACCACAGGAAAATGCAATGATTCTACATTTGTCCATGTGCTCATTGCTAGAATGTAAAGAATGTTCAGAAGAACCTCACCTCTTTGCACATTCCCATTAGAGCACCATCATCATAACAGTGGAGAGAAACGGTGGCAGGTAAACAGCAATGGCACTGTACTGATCATTGTGGGACACCAAACTCCAGTGATGGATTCAGAGAATTCATTGTTCTCTTTAACAAATTGGCAGCTGTCCATAATACAGGATGAAAACCAGGATAGAGTCTCCTTTTTTAATACAACTAAATATTCTACCTTGTCCAAAATGAATATGAGGTAGCACTTTACATTAACTGCACCTTCATAATGCATTCATAATGTATTTATAGAACATGCATAAGAGCATTTAAGTATACCTTAACATCCTAACATACCTTAACAACTTTAATATACATTAATAACAAGCATTATATGATAACAAACATTATAATCATATAATGTTTGTTATGTATGTTAAAGCTGTGTATACTTACATGGTGCCTATGAATGTTCTATAAATGCATTATGAAGGTGCACTGAATGTTCTATGAATGCATAAGGAATGCAGGTAATGTAAATCGTTACTGACTATGATGGTCCACTGTACTGAATGCTATACTTGAATCTAATAACACCAGCAAGGACATATATAAGCACATATATATCCACAGTCACACACCGTAAGTAGGTCATTCATTGCTTACACTAACGTAGTTTCCATGTCAGTATGTGGTCCAAACTCAGCTTAGAATGGGGGATATTTGATCTTTTTCAAAGATATTTATAATGAATGGTAGGTTAGAGATATGCTTATAATTTGCCGTCACAAGGTACAAGATTTGGTTCCTTATGGATAGGTCTGACAATCTCTTTAACAAGCTTTACAGGAATACAATCCAGAACACATGTACAGGATATCCCCAAGTCATAAATGAGATCCATTCCCTGAGTTTGTGTTTTTGTTTTGTGTAATTTGTCTTTAGTCAATAGAATATATTTCCCTCTACATTTATCATTTTGTGTATTCACTTAAATTCTGGCTTATTAAGGCTAGCTAGATATCGCTGGACATCAGAAGGTGCTTGTTGGAGTGCTGGAGCAGGAGATGAGGGTGCAGATCAGCAGGAAACAGTTAGCAATAGGCTGCAGGGAAAGCATTTTAAGCATGTTCAATCAGATGGGCTTGAAGTGAGTATAAGGGTTGTGCATGTAGATAGCATGTGGGTGAAGTCCCTATCCTCAGTACACTCTAGACAAGCCCCTGAGTTGGACGCTCTTGATCCAGGGATTGCCTGTAGCTGATGTAGAGGAGGAGATCAAGCACAAAAATATTAAAACACTCCTTTTATGGATTCTATCTAATAAAGCAAAACCAGATGAGGGCTGATAGCTAAATGATGAAGTACTCTGTGTTTCTATAATCATAGTTATTTTGTCATTGAACAATAGTACAAAGTCATTGTTCACAAGAGTTGTTAAAAGCTGTGGGTCACATGCTTCCTTGTTAACCTCATCACAGAATCAAACTGGAACCTTGCATTATTCTTGTCGTTATTTATCATCCTGGAGCGATATGTATATCTAGCCACGATCAGGGCTTTTTTTGTAACTTAAAAGAGTTTCTTTCCATGCAACATTAAAGTCTATATTTGTTTAACATCAGTTATGATGCGTTTCCACTGGCATACAGGAATCGAGCCGTACCCAAGCTGTATTGCAAAGAGAAACTAGTTACTGTACAGTGCGGTTCCAGCTCGGTTTTCCACTGCAGAAGGGTCGGTTCGGTAAAGGCACTGCCAGGTTTGGAGAATGACAGTGACATGAAACTTTTTTTACTGTTCATCATCAAAACTATATATATATATGCATCAAACTCTAGGGGAATTAACGTTCGCTTGCATAAATTTGCATTATGAATCCATTCTGTTCAGCTGTTGTATCGTACATTTTTAAGTAGGTGCTTGCAAATTTTCAAGTTCCGAGTTATCAGGAATGCATCAGTACCTTGTGACGTACGGTACTACTAATAATGAATAATTTATGGAATTATGCAATTTTTTCCCTTCAAATAATCCACACATCTTGACGCAAATCGCTGGTATCTCCCTGCAATTTGGCCAATCAGGTGGTGACGTCACAGCCAGCTCAGTTTGGTCATGCTTTTGGCCCACGTACGTGTGAGTCCAGGTCAGTTTGCTGGGTGGCTTGGGTACAGCTCAGTTCTTGGTGGCAGTGGAAAAGCGCCATTACACTCTAAGTCTTTTAAGTTCACATGGATGGCCAGTATACCACAGTGCAAACTTTCTATCTTGTCTTGTCTTCTTGAGCAGAGCAACGAGGTCAAAGCTGCTGTGAAGCAAATCCACAATCTTTACAGATACCTGAGGCATCACCGTTCAATCTGAATGACCGCGGAAGCGTGCTAACAAAGGCTGCTGCAGTCGATGCCGTAATAGAATGACCAATAATGTACTTAGGAGCTGACAGTAACAAGCCTTTGATGTACCTTTAAAATGAACTGAGACTGCTGGATGTGTAGGGAGATACTAAAGGTAGATACTAAAGGTTTGGTAGATACTAAAGGTGGCCAAACAGCTGTAACTCTGGAGACATGAGCATATTTTAAATAAGACTCACTCTTTTGGAGTAGAACTGCTTGTCTATTTTTTACATTTCATGGGTCCCATGCTAAAACAGTGAACTTGCTATGCATACAAATTTTTATCTCTGTCCTTAAACTATTTGGACAAAGTAGTTTAGTCATGCCAGACGTTTGTGTGGGTAACCATCAGGTAATGTTTGCTTACAATAAAGGGTGGCTTGTTTGCTTTTTAGATGATGTGAGTTTTATATATTTTTTTATAGTTTCTCAGTTATGTAGGAGCATGTTTCCATGGATACCTGGGATAAAATGGACAATCTGCTAGACAACTGTCACTGACATGCGGATAGTAATACTACTATGTTCATTTTCTAAATGGAAGTTTTTTTTTTTCTTTCTCCCCCTATACGTATACTTATAAAGAGATGGTAGAACATTCAACAGCTTTCATTTTCCAAAATGCAGGAATTACAGCATTGTTGTTCAGGTGACCAGAAATTCTGAGTTGGGAGCATTTGTTCACATATCAATGTGATAATTAAATGCAAAAATAAAATGCAAAAACAGAAGCTACGATCCTCATAAATATATCAACATATTTTGCATTTGAAACAGTTTTCTGTGGGTGGTTAGCTGGTATTTTCAATTAAATGAACAACTGTAATCCCATGACAATCTTACAATTGTGACATATTCTAACCCCCAAAATGTGAATCTTGTGTTGCTAAGCAGGAAAAGCATTATCCGTGTTTGTGTGTGTAATTCCCCAGTTATGGTCTAATGCTTCCTGGGATTAGAATTGGTTTCCTAATTAGGGCATGTTAATGAAAGTGGAGGTATGGATTTTCCCATAATTAGTATTTAGCTAGTGGATATATTTGATCAATGTTACCTAAAGTGGGAATTAAATCTTTTAGATATCATTGCTTACGTATAGGCATCTGAATTTAAAGAACTTCCAATAGAAGATTTGTGATCATATTTGTTAATCCAAATCAAAAGGTATAAAGGTACACAACAGAAAAGTCCCTTTATGGTTTTGACGTATGGCCAACTATAGGCATATCTTTGTAGTCTATTTTTTGACAAGAGTAAATTTTATATATTTAATGAAGCTGAATAGCTTTCAGAAGCATGTCAGTGTCACCACTGTGGTCGGAAGCTCTGATCTTTAATTACTTCTGCTGCTGCAGATCATGAATATGAGTCCTGGGCTCACAATACAGAAATGTGATAAACATCAGTGAACGGCGATGAGGCAGCCTGTGGCGTGGCTTTCAAATACTGGAGTTTACAGGCCATTACCTCTTTAACTCAGGCCAGCAAAGCAAATCACAAACCCAACAAACTGTGTAATTATTTCGTTGATGTTTTTAGAGCAGTGATCTTCAGAAAAATATATCTGAATGGATTTCCATGTGACAAATACCAATTAGACATGTTGCCAATTTCAAGGTCACAAGGGGCATCAGTCCTGCTGTAACTGCATCCAGTCTCTTATCTAGTTAGAGGCATCTAATGGGAACCAGTTCCCTCCAATACAAAGACAATGTACTAAAGTTTAAATAAGCATATCCATTCCTAAGCGAACCTCTGGGATCTCCAACGTAATGGATATGTCTGTTTCTGTAGTCCGAATTAATTTTCTACAATAAAGAGAGTGACCTAAAGCATCTATTATCAAAGCCTATGAAAAACTTGCACAATCTCAGGTTCCGGGATAGCAGCTTATACAAAGTAAATGTTCAAATGTGAAGCTTCTGTTGGTGACAGAGAGCTGAAGTGCGGCAGGTGGAGCCTTCACTGCGGATAGCGGCCACACGGTCCCGTGGGTGCAGTGCAGGACGCATTTAGGCAGTGATTCGCCTGAGTGAGGCTGCACCTTCCCTAGTTTTTTTCCAGTGCTAGTCACTGCAATTTCTCATTCTGTCTCCTAAGAACAGTGACACTTGACCTCTGGTTTAAAGACATGCCTCTTACAGCCTATTTCTTTAACCTTGCGGCTAATTATAGCTCTTTTCTGTTAGGGTGTAGTACTGCTCTGTGAAGGACAGGGGTCTGCCGCAGCTGCTGGCACCTCACATTTACACAGAGGCGGACATTTCAGGTCCAGAAAGTAAAAATCCAAACCAGGATTTTGTTTCAACCAACCAGTTGAGTACAAT
>JAODJW010000001.1:44049638-44062396 GCA_026777045.1 Hyperopisus bebe | reverse complement strand
GATAGATAGATAGATAGATAGATAGATAGATAGATAGATAGATAGATAGATAGATAGATAGATAGATAGATAGATATGGATGTTGTGGTGTTATGGAATGAACCCTCCCACTCTATCTGACCACAGTTTTGTCCTAATGCTTAATGTTCTAATGCATCCTGTTTTTTTGCCCAGCCAAATCCTAAAACAAATAACCTTGGCTGGTAGAATATGTGCTGGAGATGAAATTGGCTGTAAAGTCTACAGAGAAGCATTAAATACTGCTGGAAATTGCTGTAATCCATTAGAGTCTTGTGAGCGAAGCATAATTTCATGTTTATTTGCAGCGTAATAAAGTTTCAGCAGTAATATATGTATGATGCTGATCCTAACAGTAATACACAGGAGTTTGGGTGGATATTTATTGTGGGACCCAAGCACAACAAAACCACAGGCACTGAAGAAAAGGAAGAGATCTGTCAAGTCACTTAATGGTGTTTCCTGATGTTTGTTTCACCTGGCCTGGTTTCCATATTCTATTTTCTATTGGCATCCCAGGGTAGGAAAAAAGACGGCAGCATGGCTGTTCTGTGTCTGTGGTTCAGAGACACTTCACAAATGTCCTGAAGGCACACAGATGCCGGCAGAATATATCCCGTAAGTTTAATTAACACCTTGTCTCACACTAAACGAGCCTTCAGAGCAGCTTCGTCTCCATAACAGGAAACGCAGGTGGAGCACGCCAGCAAGAGCATGTAGCGTGTTTGTCTCACGTCATGCCTTTGGCATGTAGCGTGTTTGTCTCACGTCATGCCTTCTCTGTGTCTCTCCGTGACCAGAGCTGCAAGAGTGCCTATACCAGCTAGACTGACGGCATTTAAAATTCACACATAAATATCCAAATGACACTGTTTATAACTGATTTCAGGACACTGCCTAAACTCCAAAACAGAAAATAACGAAGAGGCAAGCATAGCCTTGGTCTTCTCTATACACGGCTGGAAACCATAGACAACTGATAACCATAGAAAACTTTTGAGAATCCTCAGTGCTTTTAAAAAAGGTCAAACATAATTTGTGCAGCTGTGATTTAAATAACAGCTCATGTGCCGTACTGATTTAGCCACTCAAGAAATATTTTGCTGCTTGCCTTGTTTATCCTTAATACAAAAAAAAACAGGGAAATCCCAAAATTCTCTGTGAAAGGTGTGGTTTTTCACTATGATTCATGATGTTCATTAACAAAGTTTGTCTAAAAAGGGAGGCATTTTAGGAAATATTATCCAGCAAGTATTATCAAATGAACTTGCATGTCTTCTCTGGTCAGACAGACAGACAGACAGACAGACAGACAGACAGATAGATAGATAGATAGATAGATAGATAGATAGATAGATGGTACAATTACAAAAGGGATAGTGCGACTATGAGACAAAAGACAGGGTTAGAGAAAATAGGAGAATACAATAACAGTTCTTTTTGAATACAAATTCCCCCCATTGCACCATCAGGTCGTCTTGTTTCTTGTTCCTAGTGACCAACTGACAGTTATGTTACACTTTAGGGAAATTTGTGCATGTGACAAATGACAACGCTTGCCATTCCTTTGACAACTGGGCATAGTTTATGATGGCAAGAATTAAATTGTCCAGACAGCTGCCAAAATAACTCCCGTCATTTGCACCGGGGAATCTCTCCCAGATTCAAACACTGGCCGAGCGAGCTTCCTTATACTGCTACCCTCTGTGGCCGAAACCCAACCAAAGCTCGTTTTGATGGAAGCAGGAGAAGAACGGGCAAGAGAGTAGAGCCGCTACTCTCTGGTGTCGCCCAGACTAGCACTCACACAGAGCTCTCACACACGCAGGCAAAACCCTGGACACCTCTCTCTCAGGACCAGGAGGGCAGAGCAAGTGGGAATAAGGCTCTGCATAACGAGAAGGGTGGAGGTGTGTCAACAAAGAGATTGAGCGGCTGAGTGACCTCAACTGAGGCTTGAACTTCATTTAAATATACAATATTTTTAAATCATTGCTTTGAACTTTGGTACTCATGCACAAAATTATCATAAAAGTAATAACATATTATTGCTGCAAAATTATATTATTTCTTTACAATGCGCTAAAGGAAGGACTCTGTTGGACTCCAAAATGCAAAGAAAATTGCAACTAATAAAGGAACATGCAAGATTTTAGGCTATGCATAATTTCAAGTATATTCTAGGAAATTCTAGCGAAGATAGATGGCATTATTATACACATACACAGTTTTGCAGTTTAAGTCTTTGTAAGGAGGGAAAGTTAATAGTTGCACACTACTGGTATTTATAAAATGCTAATTCAGCCAAAGCATTCCTTCGGTTCCTTCGGACATAGCACTAAATGTGGAGCCTTTTCTCTTAGCAATTATGTCATCTCAGCATCTTCCTGCTAAAGTTGTGCCATGGCTTGCATCTGGCTGGGATGCTGGGACTTCCATTGCAGTTCAGCCGCTTTATCTAAACCTTTGTGAGAAGAGTGTGTTACCCTTTTAAATGTTCATATAAATGCTGACCATTCTTCCAGCATTCCCTCCTGTCACCACTAGGGGCAAATTATCATGGTCAGAGGGCCCTGGGCTATTTGAATTTTCAGTGCCCCCCCCCCCCCCAAAAGGATAAAATTTGTCTACTGGGGCCCCTGCACTTCAGCGCTGGTGAATCCATGCATATTAGTGCCCCCTGGTCACCACAACCAAGTGCAGTGCTCTGATGGCGTAACAGTGCTGATTATTGACTGAGGATGTATATGGGATCAGTATAGCAAAAGCCATTGGTCACAGAATGAGGAATTCATACTGCCTTGCCAATGCATATGGAGAATTACAGTAGGAGAAAATATTTGATTGCAAATTTCAACTCTAAATGTCAATACTGGCAGTATAAAGATCAAACAATATATTTTGACATGGAGCTTAATGATCACAGACCCACACTTTTCGTTCATCTATATTTTATCTGTTTTCCACAAGGCAGTTGGGAGTCAGAGATCCATGAAAACCATGTACTTAGAGTAGGGGTGGAAACCAGAGCCCCTGACAGGAACCCATGTGAATTTCACACAGAGAGCCAGAGCGGGAATCAAGCTTACGGTGCCGGAGGTGTGAGACCACACTGCTAATCAATGTGGATTTAGGGGGGAAACCAAACAAGACAAAACAAGCACTGGAGTGAGTTATTTGCACAGACCCACAGCATAAAGAGAGTGGAGATTCTGCCGCCTACACTTTGGTTGCCATGGAATTAAATCCTAGAAACATTAACACATGCATTAGAACCATCAGCCCACAGGTCTTTATCAGATGGTGAGGATTCAGGCTGGCCAGCTGATTTCTCCTTATTGTCTAAGAGACATTTTTGTGTAATTTAGCCAAGGTCTTTATAGATAATTATGTGGCAGCTTAGCATCTTTACAGCTTGGCTTATAGCTACAGGGCTGTGGGTTAAATCCCTGTGAGTGGATTTTATTGGTTTGGAGTCCCTTACCTGGTACCCTGTGCATTCTGGGATAGGCCCATGGTACACCGTCACCATCTGTTTTGGTGAACAGCTATGAAAGGTGCAAGGATGCATGAGTCTCTGCTAAGCTGCTGCACCTGTGATGGTAACAAGTTGGTAGTTATCTGCAGGTGTATTCATGGGATGGAGTCAAGAGCTGGAAGATTCCAGAAGGCTAAACCTTCTGATTGCTCACTGGCCCCCTCTGGTGGCCTTGGCTGTACCTTGCCGAGGATGCAACAGTAATTGCAAATGATGTTCATATATTAAAACACAATCCTGACATATTAAGTGCGTTCTTGATTTTTGTCCGCATGGCTTATGTCTGATTGAGACGGAGGCAGTAATCATCCTCATAATCATGATTCCTTGACTGGAAGAGAGTTGTAACTCCATTCACCAATCAGAGTTTTGCTGCCCTCTTCTTTCAGACGTGCCAGTGAATTCAGGATTTTAATCAAAGGGAGTTTACTGTACAGCACTCTACTTCGCCTAAACATCTTTTCCTATGTATCTTTCTCTCTAAAGTCAAAGTGCTTACAGATAGCTTAGAACAGTATAGTATGTCTTAATGTACAAACCGCTGTTGAGGAATGACTCCCTATGGGCAAGCAGCCATTAAATATTACGTATTATAATGTGCCTACATGACAGAATAGCACAGTGCTGCATTACATCTCACCAGCATTTTATTAGGGAGGCAATGGGCTATTATGTCTCTATGGAAACCAACACAGAATACATACTTTAATTAGCTGGAGATCTGACAGGAAGATATGAAACTAATGATCATGGATGCAGGCTAACAGCAGTTTGGAAATAAATGGCTCGTCTCATTGTATCTCCTCTCCTCCAACGCCTCCAGTTCTAGATGACCTGAAATGAAGATACAAATGGAGTGAAGTGGAACCCCCACCAGATCTTTATTGTACAAGGCATAAGATCTGATTTGTTTGTACTGTGAGTTGGTGTTTCAGTCCTTGCATATTTTCAGTTGTCTTACAAGATCCATCCATCTACCCACCCATCTTCTAACCACTTATCCTGGGGGCCTGTATCACAAAGCAGGATTTCTTGCTTAGCTGGATAACTTATCGGATTTAAGGTAGTCTAGGATAAATGCAAGTAAACAAATGTAATAAAAGTCCATTTTAACTGGGGTACCTTAAATACAACAAGTTATCTGGGTCACAGAGAGTCTGGAGCTCATCCCAGGGAGCATGAGGGGAACACCCTGGACTGGATGCCAGTTCATCACAGGTACATACATGCACATGTCGACACACACCATCATCACACAACACTGCAGGTGTGAGGTGGCAGTGCTAACCACAGACCCCCCTACCCCACCCATCTATTATTATTGTTATTGTTATTGTTATTGTTATTATTAGCCATGACTAATGGCACAAAGGACCAATGATGGGGGCCGGCATGGTGGAGAAACAACAAGAAATTTATTTGAACTAAAGGGAGAAAGGCTGGAAATAATTGAGATCAAAGGGATCAAAACAGGGAAACTGGAACGAGGTAGGGCATAGGTGAGAAGAATGGACGATATCAGTGACTGGACTGCAAAAACACAGGGCAGCGCGTATGTACAAAACAAATGAGGGAGCTAATGAGAGGTAGCTAGGAGTGATTAACATGAAGGTTAGGAATGAGAGGTAAGAGAGGTAAGGTAACAGGCGTGGGTAGGAGACAAGAGGGTCAGGGGGACATGGCAGGCAGGACGTGACATTATTATTATTATTATTATTGTTATTATTATTATTATTATTATTGGGTGGCATGGTGGTGCAGTGGTTAGCGCTGTTGCCTCACACCTCTGGAACCTGGGTTTGAGTCTCCGCCTGGGTCACATGTGTGTGGAGTTTGCATGTTCTCCCCATGTCGTTGTGGGGTTTCCTCCAGGTACTCCAGTTTCCCCCCACAGTCCAAAGACATGTTGAGGCTGATTGGAGTTCCTAAAGTGCCCGTAGGTGTGCATGTGTGAGTGAATGGTGTGTGAGTGTGCCCTGTGATGGGCTGGCCCCCTGTCCAGAGTTGTTCCCTGCCTCGTGCCCGTTGCCTCTGGGATAGGCTCCAGACCCCCCGCGACCCAGTAGGATGAGTGGTTTGGAAAATGGATGGATTATTATTGTTGTTGTTGTTGTTGTTGAAGCAGGGATCAAACGCAAGATGACAAAACCATGGCTGTAACACATAGTTGGGTCGCTGAGGTGACACAATACCACGCACCTTTTATGGGAAAGAGTAAAGAATGGATTAGGCAGCCACACCTCATAAAGATGTATGTATTTGTTTTTGTTATTATTAAATAAACTATGACCCACAAACCAGTAATTCATCCTCAGGCCCCTTCACCCTGTGAGGGCCACGGCGCTACCATGCCAGGTCAGATCAGCCTAGACCCCACTTTCCAAGGTCATAGACTCCAGCTCATTCTGGTGGATCTCCCAGTGTTTCCAAACCATCTGGGAGATATAATCCCTTCAAGCATGCCCTGGTTCTGTCCCAGGGCCACTGTCCAGTGGGGCATGCTCACAACAGCACCCTTGGGCATTGACCAGATGGCATCCTGGTGAGATGCCTGAACCATCTCAGCTGACTCCTTTTGATCAGCTCTATTTTGAGTCCTCACCCGATTCAGACCAGCAACCCTGCAGAGAAACATCATCCTTGCCGTTTGCGCTCCCAGTGCTGGTCTTTCAGCCATTACACACAGCTCGTGAACACTGGCAAGGACAGGGATGTATATTTAGCTGATAATAAGCGCAATCCATGATTATTTGGTAAGACAATTTTCTATTTCAATATTTAATTTTTTCTTCAGCAGAAGTCCAGGTGTGATTTGTAAATGTTACACAAACGCTGCTGAATAATGAATATGACAAAGAATGAATTAAAAACTGGGAAACGGAAGTGATCGAGAGAAAAACCATGAATAAGGCTTCTAGAATAACTGTCAAAGGATGCAGAGCGGATGAATAGAATTTGCAAACTATATTTAAACTTGCTATAGATGTTTCTGTTTGAGACTATGCTGGCGTGATTGTCACCCTCTTCTCTCTGGGGATACATTTGATTTCCAGCAAAACTGCTTCTTTTCAATATTCAGTCTCCAATGAGCTCTTTTACTTCGCCATTTTATTGTGGGTAACAACATTGATCTAGTATTTTATATGGAAACCTGGCACACACAAGCTGATTACTCTTTTCTTAATGAGACTATGCCAGCTGGATACAAATACTTGAAAAAGCCGATACTCACAGTTGAGGAGGCGGACTTGCTGTGCTCTGCTGAGAGTTTTCAAACTTTACTCCATCTGTAATGTTGCTTCCTGCTACTAAGACTCCCGGATGCATTGATCTGAGAGTAGCAGGTGAATTTAATTTTACCCCGCTCATTTTTTGTCCTCCAAAATCAAACAGCCGCATTTTAGAAGGAATTGCATGTCTTCTGATTTTCTTAAATCTCAATAATTAAATTAAGTCTAGTTATGAAGTAAATGAAATACTTAAATTAGATTTAATTAATTAAATGTCCTTAGTATTTTAAATTTCAGCTTTCATGTTGATGATGCTGGAAATACCAAGGGCACAGCAAAATGTACTGTGGGGGGAACTGTCAAGGCAATATATTTAAAGGGGCCCAGAATTTCTAGCCACACCCATATCCATGGTTGTACTGGATATCCTTGATCTAGTAATTTAATTTTGGATACACCTACCTTCTGCCTGTTATTTTGGAGTATCTGATCATAGAAATCATTAATGCCAGGTTTTGTTCAAGATGCGCTCCGGTAAAACACTATAAAAAGGTCTTTATATCTATTAATATCTTAACATCTCTTAATTTTCTCAGTGTTTAGATGAGTGTTGAGCAGCTGGATAATTCCCATAATAACATCTTTAACTCAAGTTCTTAATTCAGTGGCCCTTATGCAAACTCATACTATGTCCTTCAGACAGTCCTCAGCAAGGTATACAGAAGAATCGTGCCTCACAAAGAGTCAGGGATTAAGACTGTGGGGACCATTAAGGAAATTAGGCCTTATTGTATATTGCATGGTCTTCATGGACCATCGGTTGCACTATTCACCTCACAGGGAATATTTTTCAGCATCAATCAGTAAAAACAGGTGAAAAGCCAATATCCACTTTTCTACTATAAATAAGTTCTCAGATACTATTTCACCAGAAACCTCTTCTATGTGCATTGAATCTTATCTAGACCCAACTTCCTCCTTTCTTTTTAAAGTCTGCTCATCTCCTCATGTTATTGAGTTTATTACCATTTTCATTAAAAATCTCTCATAGCTGATGAAGTCCCATCTCTGTTCAAAATAATTGCTGTCATTCCCTTACTGAAGAAATCAAATCTTCATGTCTGCACCAGTTATATGCCCGTCTTCAACAACACCTTAATTATTGCTAAGAAACTTGAAAAGGCAGTTGCTAATTACTGTCTCACATGAGCTTCCATAATCTAAAAATCTAAAGGGTTTTTTTTTTCTTATCATCTAATAGACAGCAATTTGCTTCTAGTGCTGAAATTAAGCCAGATATGTCACCTGTCACCCATGGTGTGTGAGCAGTGTGTAGCTCAGGGAGTTAGGGTCCAAATCCGGAAGATTGTCAGTTCCAATACTGTTGCTCAATCACGTCTTCAATGGACCCTTAGCATCGCCCTTAACCCTAACTGCTCTGCTAAATGAATGCATTGTAAATGTCTCCCCTAAATCTCACTTTCGGGAACCACTCTTCTTCTCATCTACATGCACCATCAAGGTCAGGTTCTCCATTACTGGAGTATCAGTTTTTACATTTATGCAGATGACATGCAGCATGTACATAGACACCAAATCTGCTGCTTGGATGGCATGCAGATCTGCATGAACCATGACTTCCTTGCGCTCAACAGTGACA
Organism: Hyperopisus bebe; assembly: GCA_026777045.1. Lineage (NCBI taxonomy): Eukaryota > Metazoa > Chordata > Actinopteri > Osteoglossiformes > Mormyridae > Hyperopisus > Hyperopisus bebe. Next base: position 44,053,950 of record JAODJW010000001.1, on the reverse strand, counting down.
AAACATGAATCAGTGACATTTTATGCGAGGGGACACAAATAATGTAGCATGACAAACCGATCTCGTGTTTGTTCATCATAAATGAATTGTCCCATCATTCATATTAAGCAAGTACTACATTTGTTACTATATCTATTAATTCTGTAAATCTTAGTGGGCTCCTGAAGGAACTACTGGAGGAACTAAGGAACTATTGAAGGAACAAGTAATGAATAATACAAGTGAAATACTTATGTCATGTTCATTCATCATTAATGAATCATGACACATCTTTCATCTTAAGTAGTGACTGGGTTTGTTCATGATTTGTACTTCAGTAGTAACTGAGTTATTACTAAATATTTGTGTCCCATCAAGTAAAATGTTACCCAAAAGTCATATTAACTGGAACCCCTGACGAGATCTGCATTTTCAGTACGAAATTTACTATAGTTGAGAATGTTATCCCTCCGTCTCAATGACCCTCTAAAACTGGAACGCAGTTTGATGTCTGTCTAGTTTTTTTGAGTGCATTAAATTTGTTTCATAAGTCCACATGATTTAACTTAAAATATCTCCTGGTTAAGGTGCTCACTTCCCTTTTCTGGTGCTTAACCGCTTGTCTGGGTGTTTCCTTCAGGTGTGGCTCCTTTCTGTGGCTTCCCCTTGTGTACTCTCAGGAAATTACAGACGCTCCAAAATAGCTCAACTGCTTCCTATCAAAGGGAGAATGAACTCCCACTGTTCCAGCTCCTGCTGCTTCTCAAGTCTCACGGTGGCAAAGGCCCCACTTATCATACTGACCTCCTTTCCGTTCCAACCTCCACGCGTCCTTCAAGACCTGGATGGCCTAATCTGTGACACGCGACCAAATTATCTACTGTGGGTGACTGTGACTTTGCTGTTTGTCCTCCTCCCTCACAGATCAACCTTCTGGTTTACATTAGTCGCGTTCTTGGAATCCTTAAAACTCATAGAGGCTTATTGATTGCAAGGAATAAAGGAAATTTGCTCTCATTTTGAAATTCTGGTTAATGAGCGTGATACATAAATATTATAATCATTACGATCTCATCTCCCGCATAAACATGGAAGCAAACTTCTGTCTATGAGCCAATAGGGGCCATACCGCTGTTTTTGTTTATGTCATTGCAAAGCAGCATCACCGGTGCATAGGGCCTCATGAAGCCACATAAAACCAATTCACACAACAGGGCGACTGCCAAGACATAAATATATTTTTGTTTATTCAGTTTATATAAGCAAGGAGTGAAAACTAGAACAGACTAGTGAAGGTGGTAACCTTGCTGTACCCCAGGGCCAGCTTCATGTAATTATACTATTACAAAACTGTAATGACAGAACACGCAAATTGTATATCCCATAAACTATTTATCAATAAAATGTGCAGGAAAATCATTCAGGTGGACGCAGCATGAATTTAGCTACTGAACCCAGGGAGATTTAGATCAATGTCAACAAGGTCAAAGAGCCACATTTTCTACAGCTTCATTTAAAATCATTACCACTCCAGAGGTGGGCAGTTAATACATTTTGCTGAGATGATAATGAGGTGCAGTTTATGTAGTTACCCTCACAGGGCAGAGTCAGAACGAACACAGACCTCCAGGCCTCCGGGGTAATGTTCACTTATACCTCTGACCTCCACTATTAGACCTTGCTTTCAAGAAACTGTAGCAAGGAACAGATGCGTTTTTCTCTGTGATGTTTAGTGAGAAATAAGCAAACATTAGTACTATTTATGATGATTTAACCCAGAATTCTGTAAATCTACAGAATGGGAGGGAGATTTACAGAATTCTGTAAATCTACAGAATTCTACAAAGTGTTTTTTTTTTTCTTTTCTCTACAGAACATTGTTTATTTCCTTTGGAAGGAAACTTACTAGCTCATCGTCACTCGCTGGAATATTCTGAATCTACCGTAAGCATATGAATACCCGCATCAGTTTACTTTCATTTTACATGCATTGTTACTCAGAGCACGGTCCTGCAATTAGCATGGACGCCCTGAATTCTTCCCACCAGCTGGGCGGTAACAGATTTCATTCAAGGGACCAGAAGACAGATGAAGACGTAATCCTTCTGGAGGAAGCAGTCACTGAAACTCAATCCCACAATCTATGGAAAAGATGTTACATTGAAAGTTACAGTCATTCAGCCATCATGCCATGATGTCGCAACATGACAAGCAGATTACATGCTCCAATAGTTTCTTTACAGACCAAGGCCACCAGATTTGGAATCAATATCAACAACAACCCATTCACCTTAATATTGCCTTTATAATGCATTCATAGAACATTCAGTGCACCTTCATAATACATTATTAATGCATTCACAGAACATTCATAAACAGCAAGTAAGTATACCTTAACATTTTAACATACCTTATCAGCTTTAATATTAGCATTAATAACAAACATTATATAATTATAATGTTTGTTATTAATGTATATTACAATTGTCATGTATTTTTCATTGAATGTTTTATGAATGCAATGTTTTAAGACATGTTAAGATATACTTACATGCTGCCTATGGATGTTCTATGAAGCCATTACAAAATGCATTTTGAAGGTGCACTGAATGTTCTTTGAATGCAGATAATGTAAGGCATTACCGAACAATCTAAACCTCCCTCCCGTACACCATGTCAAATGCACAATGTTCAAACGTCAGTGAAAAGACAATCTCAACAACACCTTTGCATAACACACTTGCATTCCCCTGCACCAAGATTCAATGAGTGACCCTCGTATATAGAGGACTCATTTTTCATTTTTAATACTTTCTCAGCTTAAATTTGTATGCTGAATGCCCAGTGAGCATTTGATTACCTCCATAGGCTGTGTAGGAGCCCTTAATACAGCTGGAGATTATATAGTAGCATTTAACACAATTTACTTGAAGACTGGTGATGGATAAATAAAAAGGGATTGTGGTCTATGCTAATGCATTTGCTTAGAGTTATTCCTATTGTTGTATATATCACATGACCATAAAGCAAACACCCCATTAAAGAAAAGGTGTGTTGAGGTACTTAGTTATCTGCAGGATTCCGGAGACAGAATCCTGGGAATGCTGGGAATAGTTGGAAATTTCATTTGATGGCATGAAGTGAACTGCATTGTTCCCATGCCATGCCCTTAATAACGATGGAGAAAAAAACACTTTAGTGGAAATAACAGGAGAGAAATCAGAGACTAACAGTTGCAGTACATTAGATTGCTTGTCTAGCAATTAAGATGCTGTCCCACCCAAGTTTATAACAAAGAGTTGAATAATTACATAAGTATCTGTACTGATTTCAATCCATATTTCTAACAAAGACCTGCAAACTGTCTAGACCTGTGGTATAGAGTCAGTAGATCCTAGCCTCTGTTTCGGCTGCAGGGTTTCTTATGTATGACACTGCTGTGTTTCTGGCAGCTGTAACCCTAAATGAATGGTTCCTTTGGGTGTTCAAGAAGGCAATTCTCACCTAGCCCCGTGAAGATCCCTAACATCCACATCTGTTTGTGGGGGAGCATTGCAGCTGGGAACTTGCAGAATTGTTTGCCTCTACACTGTGTGGTTGTTAATACCAAGAAGGAAAAAGGGAGATTGTCAGCAGAAAAAATGCTGAATACAAGAACGAAAAGAACAGATATTTACAGCGATACACTATGGCGGTGCAGATGCTGCAATAAAAGTCATAAAGTCAACATTCAAGTGTGGGTGGCAGGCAGAGTAGGCCATTTCTAGTTTATCCAGATGATTCTTTGGAAAAGTAGGAACAACTTAGTAATAAACAGGTCAATTCTAACTTTGTGGATCAGCATGAACTTTGTGATCATTCGCTTATACAGCACTACTGAACAACACAAAATAAATGACTGTTTAGTAAACACAATTAACAGGAAAAAATGACAATATATTGAAAGTTTTTCTAAACATACAACAAAATAGAGCATTTTGTTTTTCTTAGGATACAGAATTTGAAGTATACAGTTTTTTATTATAAACGACTTAAAATTGAAATACCCATAAAACTAAAACCTGGGTGTCACGCCCACCACCCCTTCCCCCCCCCCCCGTGTTCCCTGTGGTGTGGCACTAACAAGCCACACCTGTTCCTCGTTTAACCCTGCCTCTCGTTTCAGCCCTCATGTGGATGATCCCAGGTGCCTCTCGTTTCAGCCCTCGTGTGGATGATCCCAGGTGCCTCTCGTTTCAGCCCTCGTGTGGATGATGCCAGGTGCCTCTCGTTTCAGCCCTCGTGTGGATGATCCCAGGTGCCTCTCGTTTCAGCCCTCGTGTGGATGATCCCA
>JAODJW010000001.1:44039080-44049538 GCA_026777045.1 Hyperopisus bebe | reverse complement strand
TCTCGTTTCAGCCCTCGTGTGGATGATCCCAGGTGCCTCTCGTTTCAGCCCTCGTGTGGATGATCCCAGGTGCCTCTTGTTTCAGCCCTCGTATGGATGATTCCCAGGTGCCTCTCGTTTGCTCCCTCATCTGTGGTGTATATAGCTTCTCCTCATCCTGAGCTCTCCAGTCCGGTCATTGTAGTGTTATGTTGTGATTTTCTGCTACTGACTGCATGTACCCCTTCATTTACCCTGCGCTCTGTGTTTCTCCCCCACTCTCCTTGCCTAGTTTTGACCTCTTGAGGTCCATTTCCTTTTGTCTTTTGTTCCATTTAAACAAAGCCCCTTTACCCCAATGCCTGCCTTTACCTCCATCCTTCCCGCACTGTGACACTGGGTAATGGAGCAGCCAATCAGACGATAAACACCAATAGCTATCATACCCAGCCTGTTTTGACAACATGGAGCAGTAGGAGTCAGTGCAAAATCCTGGCTTCATTCTCTGTGGTCCAGGCCATGTGATCCATTATTTTAGCGACTTTTTTATATGGTGGACTGTTGCAATCCACATACAAAACAGCATAACCTGCTTTACTGAATTTTGTGAATTTCTTAGTTTTAAAAATATGAAAGCACCTGATTGCTAGAGGACTTGCAAATCCCACAAAATGCACAAACAAGGGGATAAACAGGCAGAGCATGGAGGGAAGGAAATTAGCGTAGCACATCAGCCGATATTGACGGCCCATAATCCCCTCAGCCTGGAAATTGGATAGCTAGCAACACTGTATAATGAAATATTCCTATTTTATTTTGGTTAGATTTTATGGGATGCACAGAGCAGAACACCGAATATGCTTTAGCATGGGTTGACATGCAGCATTGCAATACCACACATCATGATTCATATGCAATGTAGTAAATTAATCTGAAATAACCATGAAATTTTTATCAAATGTGCAGTTCTCAGTGTGGGAGATTTAGAATTTGTCAGATGCCTTTTCTTAAGACATTGAATGGATATCTTTATTAGTGAACTAGAGGTAAAAGGACATACCAAAATTCTTCCAAATGCTGTGCTTTTCCTGAAAGCGGGGAGCAGTGTCCTATGGTATTCCATGCTGTTTTGAATCAGATGTCTGGAGAGTAGAACTGAGTTGCAGAACTGTCAGCTCCGGAACCCACTGAAAGAGCACTGAAGATGTGGAGGCAGGCAAGTGAAGATCCATCTTGTGAAAAAAGAAAAACAGAGGAATAAGGCAAGAGACACTATGCAAGAAAGTCACCTCTGCTGTTGTCTCCCATTGCTTGTCATGATTGAAATTTTAATAGACTCTTTCTCCTTGCTTTAGTTGAAATTTTCATCCAACGTTTCGAAATGAAGACTTCCCACCTGGGTGGCCATCTGTCTGAGGCTGCACCTGGAGGATCCTGAAAGGCAATCATCAGATGGCAGAGTAACATATGCATCAGCATGTTCTACCCGCTTGGCCCTGGTCGACCTCCCACACCTCATAAAGCGTGGCATGGTTTAGCCCTGTGCTTGGCTGACTTACGGAGTTGTGTCAGTGAGAGACAGTGAGAGGTCTAGGAACAGTCAGTGTCTCGCTATGCTTTCATGACACGTTTCCACAAGGTCATCACTCCAGCTGCATGTCAAATGAATGGTTTATCACCGCATATATCACACCAGGGTTAATACAAACATCTCTGATACAGCCTTGGTGTGCAGTGGCTTAGGAGACAAATAGCTTTGTATAACTGTGCCCTTATATGACATTGTCATCATTTTGACTTTGAAAGTGCTCCAATGTCTTAAGAGCAGCTGACATACCTAGGGTTAAACAGGTGAGGTTCCTGTTTGCGATTTCTGGTGCAGTCTACACGGCATTATACACATTGTGCATATTTCATATATTGGCTGTTCTGTTCTCGTTCACATACTTTGGGGATTGACAAGCGTAATCCAGCAACTCTGCACAGGTCTATGTACATTTGCCATGTATCATACAAAAACATATAGATTGCCTGTCATTCCCTTGAAACGAATGAAAGATACCTAGGAATTTCATGATTTATGCACCATACCAGGTATCTACTGATGAGAGAGTTTTTGGGAGAAGGGACCAGAACAGCAAGATATGCTTCTCAGAATGGACAGTATTGAAGTAAAATATAATATGCTGGAAAATAAATGAACAATATCAATGGTTGTACTAGCGGTACACACAAAGGTGTAGGTTTAAGTATGGACAATAGGGGCATCTCCATACAAATATTGTGGGAGCAGCGTGTATTTGAGGGTCTGTGTGTTTGGGGGGTTCTGATAAGAAATATATGTATATAACTAAAGTGGTATTTTTCATATCTCCCCAACATTATTTAGACCTTCAGAAATCCAAAAAAACGTATCCTCAGGACACAGTGGCATGCGATGTCCACTCTCTCACTTATAAACGAGCCCTACATTGTCCCACCAGATTAATTAAGCCTTTGTTCATCTTCTAACAACCTTGAAAGTCCACTGCACACCAGACGGCCACACACTTTATTAATGACACCATTTATTTTACTATATTCATACTAATGCTGTCTCCTTTTCCACAGGGAATAATAAAGGTATCGTAACACTGTCCAAGTGAAGGTCAACCAAAGCTACTCGATGACGCTCTTAAAAAATTGCTGAAACATTATATGAATTTTACATCTACTCTTGGTCCATCCATGTTCATATATTATTCACTTGAAGAAGTATTGTTATTTTTTGCTCTTGTTTCCTATCAGGCAAGAAACTAACTGAAAATATTGTTTTTGTGAATGAAGTTTTACTGATTTTATGAATTTTGTAGCTAGCTAGAGAATCGCAATGTAAAATTGTGCTGCAGGGTTACTGCAGGGTTACTGCAGTGTTACGTTATACGTAACATCTTGTAAGATGCAGTGAAGCTACAGATAAATATATTAATTTTTCTCGGTGCTTGTGTTTGAAAGGGCTTGGATGCATATATGACTTCGGCACAGCAACTTACTTTGCAGATGAAAATACGACGTGTCAGGGTGATGAAGAGGAAAGGGGAAAAAAATCAAAATCGAGCAAAATCAAACTGCCTGTTCGGCAGCAATAAGTTGACAACTAGGTCATTTTTTATGTGATGCACTCCAGCAAGGTGAAAATCAATATACCTTTTGGTGTCTTTTTTTTTGTGAAAATGCCAGATATAGTGCCTAACCTGTCAAATTGCTCTTGACATAATTCAGAGGAAAAACCAGGCCACCTACAAGTCATGGTCCCAGTTACCTATTAAAATGGGGAGTTCTCCCATAAACACAGAGCAATGCCCTCTAATGGTGACCCTGTGTAACATACACATTAGAAGTAGTACATGAGTAATTACAGCGCAATTAGATCTTGGGAGGTGGTGGGGGGGGGGGGGGGGGTGTTTCTCTCCTAGCTGTTGCTGATGGCAGGGTTGCCAGTTTGGCCATTGGCAGAATCAGCCCTTTGCTTACTGTTGCGCCCATTGTGCACCCACAATAAAAGGGCATTTTCTACCACTGATAAATGATTGAGCAGTCCAATGAGGTCGGTTTATTTATAGCTTTTTAAAATGATCTTATTCCCTTTATTCACACTCTAAAGTGTTTCAAACCAACACAAAACACAACGCCTCTTTTCCTCAATTCACTTAACTTGAAAGTGGTGCTTTCAGTTGAACCTTAGTTATGCCAAGATGGTGGCTCCTGCAAATTAAAGTGTCAGGAATTCAATTTTCATTTAGCTGGGTGTCCTTATTTTAATAAGGTCTTCCTCAGCAGACATTAGCCAAGTGAATAACTGAAGATTAATCAATAACTCAATATTACTTTAATCCCTCTTAAAGAAACATATCTTCATAAATCCTGTTAAGCTCTCTCTTCTTATTGTGTAATTCGATCCCACAATGAACTTATTAAATCCTTTAAATATAGCTTCGATTTGTCTTCTTTATTTCGTAAAGCTTTGCTCTCATTTTACCCTTAAAAGATTTCAAACAGTATGTCTCTTTAAAATATAAACCATATTTAAACAAACATTACATATGCATGAGGGCTAAAATCTGAACAATGACATAAAAGCAGGATATCAATGGTCATTTCCATTTTAACATTAGTACCACTTAGTATAACGTATATTAAAACCACACGTCATTGTGTATTGTAACAGACACCAGTATGCTGAAATGATAATATCATGTCAGGTGAATTCTTGGAACAATGGGACTATGACAAAAAAGATATATCTAGCCAACTTCAATTTATTTAAGATCCAGTAAGATTAAGATCACCATTACACTTTCACCACATAAAGTAGCTTGGTCACCGTAGTTATATGGTTAGTTATCATATTATTAGCTAAACTGGGAGGAAAAACAGCCTGAACTCCCAGAATGAGACCAGGAGAATAAAACCCTAATGGAGCTAAAAGCAAACTGGCTGCTCAGATCCTCAGGGCATGCAACCTTATTTAATTTAGAAAGACATGTGAGCTGTGTGATCATTTTCTCCTTCAAATAGTCTGTTCCTATGTTTGTGTGTGCGTGTGTGTGTGTGTGTGTGCATGTGTGTGTGCGTGTGTACGCGCGCGCGCAGGCGGCTTGTACCTTTCTGGTGTCAGTACTACCACGTTTCAATTAAGGTGAGAAATTATCTGCTAAAACCAATTTGCACCACTCAGCTACAATAGGGATTGTGCCAAAATAACATCTGATTTGCGCAGGAGCCTCAGGCAGCGGTGCTAAAGCCGTTAAGAATATGCAGTGTTGTGTCACACTATCTACTTCACTATATTCATATATTTGTGATATTCAGCAGTAGCAGCTTTTCATTTCAATTCCAACAGCTGCCAACAAAGTAACCGAAATGTCACGTAAACCATATTTACGTTTTACGGAATTTCCTGTATAAATCAGATGTATGTTTTGCTAATGATTTCTTCAGTGGCTTCACAGCAGCTGAGCAGTGGTTCATCTGAGCACAGTTAGATATTTTATTATATCAGACGGACATAATAAGTGCAGATTTTTCATTGCATTGTTACTACTGTAGTGGAGCAGGCGTGCTGATTTGGGCAGGAAAGTTAACACGAGTCCCTCTATGCACTTTCAATATCTAAATAATTAATTACAGGTGCATGAGAAAACTCTTGTGTTTTGACACATGCAGCAAAGTAAAAAGGCACTTGTCTGAGGATGGGAGTCTTCTCTTTCATCGCATCTTATTCTCAACTCTCAGTAAACTGTGAAACCACGTCAGTTCAGTCTAAAGCTGTTACAGTATCCGCAAGGCCCTTAGCAACCAGTCCTTCTTGCAGTGTTAATCAAATAGATTGAAAAAGAAGATGAGGAAATAAAGAATGAGTGAAGGCAGTGGATTGCTCTGACAGGATTAAGGCTGGATACATGCCGATTGCTCGGGAAAATCAGGACACTTTTTGCAGTAGAAAACACTTTAAATTGAGTTTTTTTGTTTCAATATTAAAACACAAAGACGACTGAAGGAAAGCCCAAATGTGCGGTTCTATCAGTTTCTGGTAGTCAGTAGACTCTTACAAACCATGCAACCTGCCTGTCTCTTCCCACACAAATAAGCCACAAATGAGTCACTACTTTGTGCCACCAAACTATTGCTTTCCAGTAATAATTTTATAGGTTTTGATTGGATTAAAGCAGGTGATCCCTTCCACTGTAGATTCTGAAACACAATTTCCCTGAACCAAAAAGACCCTCAGAGATGTTATTTTCCAAATTCGACTCCTGTAGTACAGAGCTTGCCTGTTTCCTACCTTTCAGATTTTGTCTTGGTCATAATCCCTGCTGTGTTTTAGTCTGTTTATGCTTAAATTATAAAAATGCATAAACATTAAAATACAAAAACACATCTACCCATTTATATTCTTTTCCCGAAACATCTACAAAATCACAGTGAGTCTGGAGCCTATTCCCAAGAAACATAGGCCACAAGCAGGAGACATTGTAGATGGGGGGGGGACACGCTCACATACAATCAGTGTTGGTCAAAGCCCATGTGGAGCCAGTAACAAGCTTCACTGCCAGTGCACTGTGTCCAAGACAAATGGGGCGTATCCACTGGCATACAGGAACCAAGCCAAACCTGATCCGTACCACGAAGAGAGACTAGTTATGGCGCAGTTCCAACTTGCTTCATTTTTCCACTGCAGAAGGGTCGGATCAGTAAAGGCGTTAATTGGTTTGGAGAGCATCAGTGACATAAAGCCAAAGAGATGCTTATTTACTGTTCACATGGTGAACACCAAGCTTTACTATGTTCTAATTTCCACTAGCATGTCTGTGAAATTGGCATTAGTTTTCATAAATTTGTATTACGAATCTATTCTTTTCAGCTAATATAATACATTTTTAAGTCGGGGTTTTGAAATTTTCAAGTTCCAACTCATTAGGAATGCACTGATACATCACAGTACACGATAGTACTAATAATGAATAATATATAGAATTTTCCTTCAGAGAATCCATGCGCAGAACACCGGTATCGCCATGCATTTTGACCAATCAGCAACCAGCTCAGTTCGGTCACGCTTTCAGCCTTGCTATTAAGCAGAGCCACGTCAACGTGATTTCAGCTTGGGTATGGCTCAGATACTGTATGGCTCAGTTCTTGGTGGCAGTGGAAAAGCACCAAAACTGAATTTGTCTGCCTACGCCAGTGTCCCCACAGAAGATGGCACCCCAGGCAACCACCAATGTCACCTAATGGGTTGACTGGCTCTGAGCATAATATACAAAACCCAGCATTTGTGAAAATTGTTTTACCCTTTTTCCAAAGCTTTTCAGATCTGCAACACAGCCAACACAGTAAAACGCTCACTGGTACCTTACAGTGCATTAAAATGCCTTAAAACACCCAGTCCTGTTTTTTGGTGAAAACTTTAAATTGCAGAGAGTCTAAACTCTAGATGTACACTCTTTGCTAATTATCCATGCTGTGCAAAAAGCAAACCTTTAAACTTTTGTGTCCGTGCTTTTAGGTACCATGCTGATAAAATGATGTCTAACTTCATATGCTGTATAGAACATGTTCTGCAAAAGGAAGTAAAGAATAGAGAGAGAGATGTATTCTAGTCCAACTGGATTAGATAACAGCAGTTGTTGTGGGGTCTCTCACTACTGACAACTAACTTGAAGTTTTTCTGCATCTATGAAAATGAAAAGAACTGCTGCCTTGTAACAACACATTATGTAATAACTCAACAAAATGTAACAAATGTTCATCACACAATACGGTTATTACATAATGTGTTGTTACCCATTGTAATAACTCTTAATAATTCGACAAAATGTAACAAATTTATAGACAACTTATATATGATATTATTATTATTATTATTATTATTATTATTATCGTCATTATTATAATCATTCAATTTGTTACATTATGTCAAGTTAATACATAATGTGACATTATGACATAATGCGCTGTTACATGCCTACCTTTTTGCAACCATTACAAAAGATTATGTAGGGAGGACAACAAAATGCTTTACAACAGTCACTTGAAAAATCAATGTGATTGATGCAAAGCATGTTAGCCTCCAAACAGGGCATAAAGGAAATTGAAGAGCTGGAACAGGTGTGTATTTAGAGGAAGGGATGGTGTGCACTTACTCTCTCAGCCTGATGAGTCATCAAATCCATATCCTGGGGATAACGATAGAAGGTTGCCAGAGACATCAACAGAGAAAGAGGAAAGTAAAAATGTGTGCAGGAATTGCAATACTGGCCACACTGTCAATTCAACAAGCAGAGCTGTACCCACAACTAATAAGAAGGTGAAACTAAAGAGTGACCTCTTGCATGTTTCGAAGGGGTGGGATTTTAGTAGATCAGTGTTTCCCAAACCAATCCTTAGGGACCCTCAGACGGTTCACGTTTATGCTCTCTCCCAATCCCCTGAAAGTTGTGAGGGAGCAAAGACATGAACCGGTTGGGGGCTTCCGAAGACTGGATTGAGAAACACTGTGGTAGATGACTGTGGAAATGCAGAGAATCGAAAGTTAGTGGTCATAATTGAGAGAAAGAGTCAGTCTACATTGAGGAAGAGCTCACGTAAGGTCACGCAGGTGTCACCTGCTTTAGGCAATCCCAAATCGTTAATAGGATTGTCATCCACAATCACAGTACAGGTGATTGCAAAAGTGTGTTAAACCTTGTTAGATACCGGCTCCGTATCCTTGTTAGATAAGGAGCTCCACAATGTTCATCACTAGATGGAGGAGAAGATGAGGGATATGAGCATAGATGGGGTCCTAATGCATTTGGATGACTTCATCATTATTGGAGGGATATTAGAAGAACATGAGGATAGATTGGCTCAATATGAGTTATAACTGTGTCTCGATGACTTTGACGTTAGGCCCAACACGTAGGTTTGATATGTGGGACGTGGTGTTTTAGATCATGGAAACGCCTGAAGGATATAAAAGCACTCTATCAGTTTTAGAGCTGTGTAGGTAATATTGAGCACTAAACCATAACTGTGGCGTATTTGTGAAACCTGAGGCTACCCTCTAATCCAAAAGAAGACGAGAATCGGATATTAGAGTTACCAAACTTTAAAAGATCAGAACCTTTCGGCAAGCACTTGACTGAAGAATGGAAAGGTGCCTTTCATGAAATTATCACTCAGCTTATAAAACCCTCAAACCGTGTTAGCTTTGGCTGATTGCTAGAGAGCTTACACCCTGCACACCGATGCCTTGCTGGCCATTTGGGAAAGCTAATGATGCCTTGTCTGGTTTCTCTAAACAATGGAGTAATATTGTTGCAACAGTAAAGTCTACCGCTACTCAATACATCCTTTAGCTACTATAATACAAATAAGAAATAATGATCAGAAATGGGGCTTGTATCTGGCTACTTGCTCTGTACGCTCGGTATGGAAGCATGTCGACATCTGACTGGGTGCACTTTGTTACTTCAACCCTAACTTCTCCACTCATCTTCTGGTCCCATCTATTGTGTACCATATGCGTTGTGACGTGGCTGGGAAGAGAACTGCAAAACTTCCTCCCACGACATCTGTTTTTCAAATAGCAGTTTACTATAAAAATGAATGTGATTGTCTAAATGCTTTTGGTAGAGGGGTACCACGTCATCTAATAGATCTGGAGGTGAGGGTGACTCTCGAGCTCCATGTCAGCAAGATCAGAAGCTGCTTTCAAGCCCCAGATGACGGATGCGGGCACTGAGGAATGTCCACTTAAGAAGTATACGGCTGTGCTCCACAGGGTGATGGCAAGAGAGGCTCATTGTAAAACATGGGGGTGGAGATTGGGGGGGGCATCAATTCTGATCAAACAGAAACAGTCACCACCACAGCAAATCTCTGGAGTGTAGCCCATGCACTCTTTGTATCCATGGTAACTATGGTGGCAGGGGGGCATAAAGCTCTTGAATCTTTATATCTTTCTTCACTTTTTCTCTTGTGTAACTTTTTATCCATTATACAGTATTCCTGTCTCTTACCAATCCTAATGTCTGTGTCTGTCAGTCTCGCATCCACTCTGATGTAAAGTCTGGCCCCTTTTTATTGCATCACTTTTGCGTCTCGTTCAGCCACCGAAATGATCTACAATTTATATTTGTTTCTTCCTTTATCCACCGGAATGGTTTGTCCCTTTTATGCCAACCCTTAAAATTTGATGATGCTTCTTCACGATCTATAACTGATATATAACACAAAATGTTCGACTATAGGGCCTCACAGATACCAGCTTTAAAAAGCCGATCGCCGTGCCAATCCTGTAGGTGAACAAAACAGCATTTTCATTTTAAGTTTAATATGTTTATTTTTGCATTCCATTTTTCAGCCGGCAGGGCTCGGCACAGATACCTGGAGAAGGCCAGAGAATCCCTGGGGATTCCAGGTCTCCGGAATAATTGTTGGGAATGAGAAGCAGTAGGAAAACGAACACAATACTGCAGATGATACTCGCACACGTGCGTGCGCACACACACACAAACACACACACACACACATGCACGCATGCACATACACACATGTCGGGTATGCCTATCCTTATGGGGCCCGCTCATTCATTTCTATGGGAAAAATGCTAACGCTAACTATGACAACCTTAACCCCTACCCAGCCCTAACCTTAAGCCTCCATCCATCCATTATTGTAACCGCTTAATCCCCACTGGGGTCGCGGGGGGACCGGAGCCTATCCCAGGAACAAGGGGCGCAGGCGGGAACCAACCCTGGGTGGGTGCCAACACACCACAGGACGCACACACAGAGCTACACACACACACACAGCTACACACACACACACAGCCTTAACCATAAATAACCAAAAGATATTTTGGCATTTCTAGTTTTATGACTGCAGTCACAGATTTTAATAAAAAAGACCAAGTCCTTGGGGGGACCAAAAAAGTGCAATATATACATGACC
>JAODJW010000001.1:44005101-44024466 GCA_026777045.1 Hyperopisus bebe | reverse complement strand
ATATCTACTCTCTCACTACCATAGTCCTTCTCAATCATCGTCACAAATCTACTCTCTCACTACCACAGACCTTCTCACTCATCATCACAAATCTACTCCATCTTGCTAAGAGATTCTGTTCAGCATGTGAATTAATAATAGAGATAAAACAGAAATGGGGCTCAATCTCCCAGTTCTTTTACAGAGTCCCTTTTCCTTCTTTGTGGACTGTCCCTCCTTTCCCTATCTGAACCCTTTCTTCGTACAAACAAGCCTGTTCGCACAGAACAACCACCCGCCTTCAAGTCCCACCTCCCCGGCTTTCATTAAGTCTCCCCTTTTCCCCTCACATATACAGTCTGGTTTGTCAGTGTTTATTCTTTTCGTTTCCATGGAAGCAGTCTCATTCAGTCCACCTTTCGCTAAAAATGGGAGGATTTCATTTGCCCCTGCAATCCTTCTTTTCTCTTAAACTCTCTTGTTAAGAAAAAGAGGGAATGGAGGGCAGAGAAAGGAAGAGAGCTGAGAACGAGGGGAAATGAAACAAGGTTTTCTGTGCATAACAAATCAGGCTGCGTCTTGTATTATCTCTATGGTTTTCTGAGCCCTCTTCATTCTTCTGGGACGTGAGTATCTCCGCACCTCAGTGGTCAGGTGTTATGTCTATATAATCCCCTTACACGCTACACCAGAGTGAGATGCTGCTTCATTTAAATAAAAAATTGTCAATCTTGCCCAGTTCATTTCTTTTTTTGAGGTTTAACAACAAAACTTCACAGTTCAAAGTCAGCCACAATGAATTTTAAATCTGAAGAATCTATACCTTCAAAGAGCAGATCTTAAAATGCACGTTCATAACTCAGTATAACAGTAATTTTTAGCTTCTTTTCTTCATGTTTTTAGACCTTTCCATAATTGTATTTTTTTAATGATGAAATTGCCCAGTACATGCAACAAGAATCCTATAATCACTTAAATCGTAGCATTATTATCTTTTAGACTTGGCTTTATTCTAAAAGCCTATTCTCCTTTAATTTTCAAAGCAAAAGCAGGGTTAAATATATTGTAATGACCATATCAACATGTTTTATCATACTCTGTGAAGATAATCAACCTAGTAATTACAGAATATTCAGTCTATAGAGTATCATGGATTGCATTCGTTCCACTTTCACAAACCAGATAACCAGCCTGGTAAAACAAAGCTTTTCTGCTTCAAATCAAAATATAGTATGTAAAAAAAAAACTGTGCAATGTGTTATATGTGTTATCAGATATACTGATAAAAAAATGGAGATGAAGTAAGATGGATTTCAGCATGAGAGCACATCTGACACTGAAAAAGAGAAGCTTTAGTCATTGCTATAAGACTTTTTGAGAAACATTGTCTTGCATGAACAAGTATGGCTGTATTTTCAGGAACAGTTCTAAAAATATTTTACTTATATAATGGGATTATAAAATTATTTACCGTGCTGTCAGGTGGAAGTAGATATGCTTTTCAGATCATTTTCATAGTACGTATTCTTACAAAGAGATGCGGTGGAGTGATGTCTGCACAATTACACACTTAACTTGAGTCACATTCTCACCCATGATGTTCAGTGTAACCCATTTTTCTCCATCACTTATAGCCCAGAGATGTATAGTAAAATAACCAATTTGAGGAGAATTTCATCAAATTTACAAGGGAACTTGTTAGATTTTTTCTTTTTCATGTCATTCTTCTTTAGTTAAAGCTCATACTCTCATAATCATACTCTGTAACACTGCCCTGTAAAAATGTAAAAGTTCAGGTAAATTAATTTTCTTAATGATTAAAATTGATTAAAAAGTGGCTGATATCAAGAAATTGATACCATACCATTACTCCCCAGACACGGCAATAACTGTCTTCATATCAATTGCCCGCAGTTGCTTGTGTAGCTAAGGCAGATGTCTAATGTTTAAGGATGGCTTTTCCGGCAGGCTCTGCTGCAATTGCACCCGCAGTTTCAGGAAAATTAAAATGACAAAAACACACACAGAGAACAGGAAGACAGGCCTCTCTTCCGCTTTGCAGTGACAGTCACGTACCCCCCTTCAATGTCTTTCTACTCCTACACCTTTCATTCATCAGCCACAGTTTGTCCTGATATGACACTGGATACAAATTCGACAAAAGCTGAAACCATGTAATATGTTACTTTGCTATGTAGCTCTAGTGAATGGTAATGTAGAATTAGTAAATCTGGGGCGGGGTAAGAGTATACATATTTATGTACTTTTTTGGCAAGTTTACTTGTGGAAATAAGTTAAAGCTAATACGGTAATGTTTATTAGAAACTGTAAAAACATTCGTTGTACTGGACAACATCGGCTGAAAATGTGAACAGATTGTAATTCTTGTACAATGTAGATGTTCATAAAATATACATGTAAAACTCACTGTCTTTAGAGATTACCGGAGACACTAAATAACATTGGAAGAAGGATAGCTAGTTAGTTAAGTTAATAATTTAGTTAGGCCTATTAGTTTACTTTTGGTCGCTATACCTGCAAATAATTTGTTATTCGTTTTACATTTCGTAAGGTGAACATCACTATCGGTTGCAGTTTTCCCCGAACTGTAATTATAATATATATGACGACAGTTTTTTCACTTTATTGCAAGATTATGTTTAACGAAGTGCTGCAACGTGTAGATCCTTTACATTTTCATAGGCCTATATAACGCTAACGCGTTATAAATACGCATCGGCACCGGGGGTTTATGATTTTTTATAATCGTAAAACACGCACCGATAATCATGAGGTTGCGCACTAAGTGTGTTTAAACTTACTAACGAGACATTTATAACCATTTATTATATGAGGTGTCTATGCAAAACATTAAAGTTTAAAACACCAGGGAATGAAATTCGCAGTATGACACTTGGTGGACCGTGTATTTCATTGTAATGGATGTGAACGTGTGTGTGTGTGTGCATTTAACTGCAAAAAAGAAAACGACTACTACTTCTGAAATGCATAATTATATTGAATACCCGTTGGAAAATAATGTGTTGCTTTAATTTTTCGTGCGCATTTTTCCTGAGTGTACATACAAATATATTATACTATTCATAGAATTGTGCGCAACTTTACATACGTTTAATTATTTGACATATATAATTCAATGTGCAAGATAAATTTGGGGTACTCCTTAAACTTACTTGGTATTCGTTGTATTCCAATAGATAGACTCTAAAATAACTGCACTTGCCAGGTTTATCTTGTACGAAATCATGAAAACTCCAAAATAATACTTCCACAAGCCCCCCATTACTGCTTTCGCCAAAACCAAATGTAAAAGTCGCCTACAGGATGCAGGGGGGGTATCAGATTGTAATCCTGATCCAGAGATAGAGGAAATAAGAATTATTTCTTAAAAAAACAATTTCTAGTACAGAGTATCCCAAAGAAGAGAGATGTCCTGGGCTTAAGTCCCATCAAGAAAGGACAGGATTTTCTGGAGTATGGCGCAGAATTCTCCTACGCACCGGGACAGACGCAACTTTCCTCCCGAGCGTAAAAAGCAAAGCAGGGAAGGGGTAACACCGAAGACACGCATTCAGATGACAAGGCTAACTTGCTGTCGCCGCCAGACGCGAAGGGTCACATTCCTTGGAGCAGGGAATCCCTCACCGCTGCCGTAGTTTACATGCGGTAATCCCCGGTGTACCCAGAGATCGCAAAGACATTAAGTATTCATCCGATTTCATGGGTGCTCCGTGTCTAGCAGTAAAAAGAAACGCAATAGATTTATTCCATTGGGAAGCAACACGTTTCAGGGACTAACATTATACGATGGTAAATATTAATTATAACAGATCATCAAATAAAATGAATCATTCCAAAATGACATTTCCATTGGGAAAAAACGTGCATTGTAATGAAATTATCAGTAGATTTGTTCTGGGAAACAAGACCAGTGAAATCTAACAGAGTATGAGTGGATAGAGAATATTTAAGAGCGGCTTTTCACTGTCTCCGCCCATGCTGCTCGTCATTGGGCAAAGCTTCGAGAAAAAAAGGCTGATTTGTGAGAGATACGACGGTATATTAGTGTGCAATATAGTAAAAGATCAAAGAAACGTAAGCAGCTCATAATAAACTGTTTGCGGTCAGGCTTTGTGTCACGCCCAGGTGATGGCAGACTTCTCCGTTAATAATGAGAACGTTTGTTCCGCTGTTTTAGTAATGTCAAGTTTATTAACAAAATAACAATGATTATGTCTTTACATCGTTGCATGACTCTGTCTCCATTGTTATGAATTATTCATTCATTGTTACCTGAAGGACATTTGCTTCGTCATACTCAGCTTAGTCATATGATTATAACAAATTTACTTCGACAAGATGCCTGGAATATTTGTTTTGTTTTTGCACAATAACGTTATGTGTAAGGTTCAACGTTATTCCGAAGATCGTTGTTTTACGAATAGCAACAGTGCCGACTAGGGGACATGTATTGAACAAATTTTACTGAAGCAGGCAAAGAAAAAGGAAGAGGTTACGAGAACTTATGACTATTGTTAGCAGGGCTGGACTGGGATTAAGAATCGGCTCTGGACGTTTTCCCAGACAGACCCATCATGTGTGTGTTTGAGGTCGGACGGGGTGGCTCGTGATACATTTTGCCAAATGTGATCCCCTGCTGCCCAGTATGCCTGACATAGGTCTGAGAACTATATCCAGTTGAATGTGGCCATGAAGAACAACATAAACAAAATTACCAAAAAAAAAATTAATTTTGCCTGGAAGTGTTACAGACCCTTAATAAGACTTGTGGAGTGGAGTGGCGTAATCCTTGGACATTTCTCTACTACAAAAGTAAATCTGTGACACAAACATCCCCTCCTGCAACAGAAGAGAAAGAGGAGGCCAGCAGAATTAGTGCACTAAATGAACACTTCTTTGAAAAAGATATACACAAAGGAATGGATTTGAAATTTGCTTTAAAAAAGGGAAGACAACGCTTTAAAAAGGGAAGACAACTATGGAAATGAAAAATGAGCATTTGGATACAGAAGAATA
This sequence comes from Hyperopisus bebe, assembly GCA_026777045.1. Taxonomy (NCBI): domain Eukaryota; kingdom Metazoa; phylum Chordata; class Actinopteri; order Osteoglossiformes; family Mormyridae; genus Hyperopisus; species Hyperopisus bebe. The sequence continues at coordinate 44,019,429 of JAODJW010000001.1, read as the reverse complement.
TAGACTAAGGCATGGGAAGACGTTCTGAACTTAGGGCGCTGAAAGTCGGAACGACAGATTCTTTTGTATTATTGGTAGCTATCAGTAGCAAACAACTGCAGTATTTTTGGTGGAATAATCATTGTCGCTTCGGAGTCATTGTGAGATAATTAACAATAAGCTATGTTTTTCTTTGATGAAAACATTAGCAGCGCTGCCAGCTCTCACGCATCTGGCGTGACACTCATGCTTTCAGACTCTCATGCTTACGGCAAATCTATATTATTACATTATAAACCTAAAATGAGCTACAACAAAAGCATTGGGGTAGTTTGTAAACCCTACAGACTATTTACAAGGCAATGAAACAGATGCATACATGCACACACATGTAAAAATCCATGTGCATGTGTGTGCAGACTTGTTTCGAACTGAAAATCTCACTCAGGCCAGCTGACCATATGTATGGACATGCTGCCCTGGGGTATTTTGACACTGCATTACCACCAACAACCAGAGATGGTGCTATGGAAGCACCCCTTCTTCCAGCGCTACTGCAGAACACAAATCACGCTCAAAAACAAGTCTAAGTATTACAGCACACACACACAAGTGAACTGTAAGTTATTAAGGGAAGAGTCAAACAATTGGCAAGTGGTACAGAAAACAGCAGATTTTTCTGGCCATGCAGAGATGCGGCTTGGCAAAAAGACAGTGACACTAGAGCAAGATGGAAGAGAATGTCAGGATCATTTACTGAAAGCAGATGACTTCGTCATGACTTCCTCTTCAGTTATGCAAACTAAAAATGAAAACGTTTTCCTGGGCTTCCAAAGTTTGCGAACGGTCTTTACGTAACACACCGGAGGAAGAGAAAATTGCCTTGTTTCCAAAAAGATTCTGAAAACCCAGAATTTTTTTGGGAAAATTGGAATTAAAATGACATGATGTATTAATGTTCTTTTCTTTCATATTTGCTATTTTAGTTGTGTTGACTCTTAAACAGATTACATTATGAGTCAAGTACTTCATGCTAAAGAATTGCAGTGACTTAGAAGAAATGTATGAAGAGGTGAGTAATGTTTTCCAAATAATTGTCAACAGTAATAATATTGGTGATGGTAAGTAGATTTGCGATAATAAAATCTAAGGTCATTTAATATGTATGAAGCTGTACATGGTGTGTAATAACATAGCAACCAACCAGTTACGTATAAAGAGTCTCAGTCACAGAGTACTTAACTGGTTGGTTGAAACAAAATTCTGGTCTGGATTTTTACTCTCTGGACCTGAATTTCCCAACTCTGGACACCATACACTATCCCACAAAGCAAACCAAAGGATGACATATTTTGTTAGACTGGATTACTGGACCCTAGTATTACTGGCTCTGCACACTGCATACATCAGACATTTACATATATACTGTATAGCTTATCTAAAGCTGGGGTGTCAAACTCCAGTCCTGGGGGGGCGGAGCCCTGTGTAGCTTAGCTCTTTCTCTGTTCCACCACAAATTATTCAGCTCAAGAGCTGTGTGGTAATCAGCACAAGGAGGTGCAAGGAGCTGAATCAGGTGTGTTAAATGAGGGGAAACCCAAAAATATGCCGGGCTCTGGCCCCCCAGGACTGGAGTTTGACACCCCTGGTCTACAGTGACCAACAAGTGCGGCAAATACTAAACTGCAAAAAATTCACACTGTCAAGGAGTCAAGTAGGCAAAAGTACTGCTAGGCAGATCTTCCAGTGACTCCCCAAGTACAAGTGTGAGCAGGATTGGAGTAGGAGCTACACAACAAGTACACAACTACACAGTGACTTCTAACAAAGCAAGAAGCTAATAAGACTGTTCAAGGACCATAAGTGCAACATAAGGGCATTCAAAGAACATAAATAGGCATCGGGTTAGTAGAGGACTTCATGAAACAGATGGGTCTTGAGGCATTTCTTGAAGGTGGAAAGGGGTAGAGGTTCAATAGCTCATTTCACCATTGAGGAACCGCACAAGAGAACCGCCTGGAGTGACACTTCTTTCGTGGCGGGCAGAGCTCCAAGCTGTGTTGGTTTTCTGAAAGAAGGGAGCAAAACTGAACATAGGTCTTGAGGAGCTTTTTGATGGGCATGGGGACCTGTTCATTTATGAACCTGTAAGCCAGCAGTAAGGCCTTGAAGTTTAGCCCAATAGGGTGCCAATACAGACGAGCACCAATAGGGAGCCAGTGAAGAGAGACATGGAGTAGTGTGACATGAGGACATTTTAGGTTGAATGAATATCAGACGTGCTGTTGCGTTCTAAATTAACTGCAATGCTCTGCTGGCACAAGCTGGTAGACCTTCCAGTAGAGAGTTGCAGTAGTCAAGTCGTGAGGTGACAAGTGCTTAGACTAGAAGCTGAGCTGCATACTCAGACAGAGAAGCCCTGATCTTCCTGATCAGACACATGCTACTTGAAATATCTGTTCTGCTGAGTCCAATTTATTGGCAGTGTGCAGACTGAGCACAGTAATCCTTTTGAACTCAACTTCAAAATAATAGCTCAATTTACCCTTTAGCAGAACAAATTGTAGCCATAAAATAACAACAAAACACCAAACGTTTGTGTCGAGTTGTGTTCTTTTGGCATGTAGAGCGAAGAAATTGGTACAATTCCTGTAACTTCTCGTTACTTTGTTGCATCTAGGCTAAGTAATTGAACTGGCGGAAAGCATGCGTGACTGTCTGGATATCATGGGATGCGATAACTGCCATGGTAACCATAACATAAGAATAACCGGGGGCTGGTTCTACCGATTCCGGCACCCAAGGCAAAGCATCACTTGGGAGGCCCCCCTACCAAGAGAAGAGGCCATACCTGCCAACAGTAGGTTGTGTAAATTAGGGAGATTTGCCAAGCGTGGGGGGGGGGGTATGTTCCTCATAAAATCTGCTGAGTGGGGGTGTCTCCAACCAGAGTATATCTGAATTTAATAAGGGGGTACGATCCCTGCAGCCATGTCACAGTGAGGACTGATTGACTCCCACCTGAAGAGGCACCTTATTCATTTCAGAGCGCAGCGCCACCTGCAGGCCGCATGTAAACCGGGGTCTGTCCCTGACGACGGAATTTGTCGAGCAGGAGGAAATCGATTCTCACAATCATAAAAATGTTGATATTGAAAATTGGGAGTTTATAGGGAGCACAGTGGCGGGGGTGGAAAATTGGGAGAAACCAGGGAAATCTGGTACTTCTCGTTATAAATGGAGAAAGGCTGACCTCGGACTCCCCTTCCTTCACTGGTTTGATATTGCATTTTCACATTTGCACTACACTGCATACAGGCACATGATCATAGCTTGTACACTTTTTATATGTATATTATATTTATTGCGTAGTATCATATTGCATTGTGTTGTTGATGTTATACATTTATTAATTGTATTTGTATTTATGTGGCTCCACAAGGGGTTTAGTTCAGGACTATTTTTAAGAATCGCAAGAAAAGCCTTCTAGTCAAAACAGGGAAAACAAGGAAATAACCACACACCCCAAACTAAGTCCAACAGCAAACATTAATTTGAAAACAAACTGCTAAGCTAAAGGACATCGAAGTGACTCGAGGCTTTTCTCCCACAGGATGCAAGGTAAGACAGCCCAACCAACATTCATCCAAACAAATACATTTCTTTTGTTTTTTTTTTAAGTAAATACATTTATAATAAAGTATTATTGCACATTGATATGACTAATACAAGTCAAATATAACCTCACAATATAATTAAAATTTTATAGAGCCTAGTGTCACACCCACAGAGGCGTGACCCGACGGGTGTAGCTCGTCTACCGACCATTAGCTTCCTTTATAAGCCAAGTCATCGCAAAGCTCCATTGCGAAGTATTGAGCCAATGTTCCATTGCCGTACTGAGCGTTTTTCTTGTCTCTCGTCTGCCCGCATTTACCCGCCTTGTCTGTCACCCGTTAGTGCTCTCCTTACCTACTTACCTTCCTTCCTCAGACCAGCTCCCGTACCTAACCCACCTGCCCTGCTGAGCCCGGCATCTCCTGTCCCCCCTCCACACGTGTCCTGTACCTGTGTCTTGTCGGACGGATCCCCTTGGCAACGACTCCTGCTTTCGGACTTCGACCTCGACTCCTGCGCGCCCCTTCGGTACCTGGTTTTCGGCTCTCCTCTTCTGGGATCACACCCGCGTCTCCGGCTTATGCCGGTTACGCCTTACCTGAGAGGACGACTTTCCTCCGCTACGCGGCGCCCTCACTTACCTTTGCTGGCTCACAACTTGGTTCATTAAACCCTCGTTGTCCCTGCATCTCTGGAACTCTGTCTCCCTTTGTGTGCAAGTCTGACACCTAGTATATTCAGATAGCATTTTCATCTGATTAGTAGGGGGTACAATTGCACCTTTTGCACCGCTGGTATAATTGCCTTTGCTAAGGGACAATGACCTGCATATGGAGAATTCCAGAAGCATAAAGAGTGCTGAAATATAACCATCTGCTGGTAAATCTTCCCCCAAGACAAGGGCCTGAACATTAAAAAAAAATCAACCACACTGAGAAATACAACAACAAATTCAACATGCAGCTCTGCAAAAAATTAAGAGACCACGCTATATAATTTTTTAAACATGCATTTCTAAATCCTGGTTTAATAGCAGGCAGAGAGTTACACTGTGAGGCAGGCTGCTTCCAAGCTCAAACTTTCTAAGAAAGCAGCACAAGAACAAGAACTGGGATAGTTAGGTTTGCTAGGACTCCTGGAACCCCTTAAAGACCCATAAAGCAAGGAAGAAGCTCTTCATCCATGAGAAGCAGGAAAGAGTCAGGGTGCAAAAAAAATGTATATTTCACACAGTCGCATGTCCATAAATTGAGAAATGAATGAAATTGAAAATATTGCTGTGATCTCTTAATTTTTTCCAGAGCTGTATCTGATCAAACAAACAGTCGCAGGAGCAAACACTCTGTCTCTCCAACAATTACATTCACAATCGTAAGAATTAATTTACGGCCAGATTAGCACAACAGACTTTTAAGAAGAACACAAGACTAAAATTACCAAGTGACAAACTAAAATGTGTGGACTTCCTTAAAATTACAACAGTGAAAACCAAGCAAAATCAGGCCTGGGAGATGTAGATTCCCACACTCTAACTAACCAATGCCCCCAGCACAGATCATTATCTCATCATGTGTAAATTGCCCGTACATTCTAAATCAAAAGATCGTCACTCAGATTTCTCGATTTTGCAAGCATTGCAATTTCTTTTTGTTACCACGAAGTGGCAGCATTGCGTAACATTTTCTAAGTAGCTCTCGTTGGTAACCACAAGGAAATGAAGGAGTTGTTTGATCTCATAACAACGTTAAACTTTCTAAATCACCTTGAACATTGTGAGGCCAAGCAGAATAACTTGCAGTTAGCAGAATGTTACATTTTTCAGTGCAACCGATTAAATGAAAATCTGTTCTAAATAATCGGATTCCTGTCTTTGCCAAATCAAATACAGCGGTGGAGCAGGAAAGTGAGACAGCGAGCTTATGGAAGTTTTAATTTATTTTTTCGAGAGATATGTTGATTCATCTTATCAATTATTATTACAAAATTATAGTATATGAAACTTACTTGGATTTAAACAAGTTTAAAATGTTGTAATGATGAAAGTAATAAAACAACCATTAGTGGAAGGGACAAGATCACCCAGGCAGAATGAAAGTATATTTTATCTGGCACAGTATATGATTTGTTTGAATTAGAGTATGCAAAATACCCATTGTCCCATACTATATAATCAGTGTTAGGGTTGTATACTGATATGTTATAACTTAACTGCTGCAAGACCATAGTGGAAATTCAAGGGTTGTTTTTGAATAATAATCAAAGCACAATGGCACCCAGAATATAAAAACAAAGAGATCACTTAGCCACTTGCAAATGGGTTTTGTCCATTAAAAACACACATAAAAAAATACATTTTCCATCAACAGACAAGGCGCTGTTTGCTTTCCAATCAGTAGGAGGCAGTGTAATCACTTGCCATTGGCAGTGTTACAACTCCAAGGGGTATATTTACATGAGAAAATTAAGTTGGCGACTTAAGATGTTTCATTAAAACAATTGTCTTGGATATTTTAGATTTTGTTAGTTGTCAATAGGAAAGCTCTTATTGGCGAGCGAGAGGTGTGTGGCTCAGTGGATTGGCTGTGACTGTGTTTGGAATGTCGTCAGTTCGAGTCCTAGAGCCGCCCAACTAATGCCACCTTGGGGCCATTGAGCAAGGCCCTTAACCCCCAATTCCTCTTGGGGCACTGGAGGTATTGGACACATGTGCTGTGACCCCCCCAGACTTACTCTCACCTGCCTGTGTGTCTCATGGACAGAAAGATGGATTCAGAAAAAGAGAGTTTCCCCATGGTGGTGAAGAACACATGCCTGTTCTGTTTCAGATTTCCAAACATTCCCTATGCAATAAATAAATAAATATCACAGTGACATTTTTGTATGTTGTTAAAAAAAAAGTAACATAGTAATACAGCCGCTTTCCAGATTAAAGACTTGAGGTCTTTGTCGGCATTTTGCCCAATGCATGATTAAACAAATATAAGAAGCAGGTGCTAATGATCAATGACATAATGTGTAGATTGAAACAAACTGATTAAGTGAAGCAGAAACAGCTGTGTAGAGGGAAGAAAATGGACAAAGTACAGCCATCCAAAAAGGGCAAGGCTGTGTGGATGTGGCAGATTAACCTTTAAATTTTATACTGGGAGCACAGGAAAAAATGCACAGCCACCCACACAGACACACAAGGTGACATGACTAATACAATTTAAAGATGCTTCTCCATCACACAGTATCATCAGCAAGGTCCCAAGCAGATACGAGTACTTTATGACAGACAGTTGTTTCCAAATATGCTGTCCTAGCACTTGAGCTGAAGTACCAGACAAGGGTGGGGACCAGAAACATGTTGGCCAGAAAGTGAGAGGAATGGATAAAATGTACATCAAGCTCAATTTCCCTTAAAAACCTAATAAATCCAGATCTCCTATCAACTGGCAGAAACCACTGTGACCCAATTAGAGAAGTCTTAGCAGAGATGGACCTCATGGAAGAGTTGCGACCAAGAAGCCATTCTCTGATTTGCAAACAAAGAGACTCACCTATACACAAACCACAATAACTAGTGTGCAGAACAATGGCAGCAGGTGCTCTGGACTGATGAGTCAAAACTTGAAATATTTGGTTCTAATGGAAGGCAGTTTGTGCACTGAAGGGCTGGAAAGCAATAGATGGATAATTGTTTGCAGGGAACAGTGAAGCACAGTACAGATTCCCTGCAGTGTTCTGCAAACGGAGTTTGCAATTTGGTCAAAATTAATGGCTCCCACACTGCTGGGAAGTGGAAGCAGATTCTTCTCCATCACACAGTATCATCAGGGAGGCATCTGATTTAACCCAAATTCATTCTGCAGCATGACAATGACCCCAAACACACGGCCAAAGTCATAAAGAACTATCTTCGGTGAAAAGAACAAGGCATCTTGCAGCATATGGTACAGCTAGCTCTCACTGAGCCCCGATCTCAACACCATCAAGTCAGTCGGGGATTATAGGCGGAGACAGGAGCGAGTGAGACGGCCAAAGCGCCAGCCAAAGAACTGCTGCAGCTTCTCCAGGATGCACAGGACAGCCTGCCAGCCAAGTACCTGTAAAAATGCATATAAATGCATTTAAGAGAACTGACACTGTTTAAAGGTGGTTACACCAAATTTCGGTTTGATTTATTTTTTTATATGTTTATGGGACTTTCGAGGAAGCCCATTGATTAGGCAAGGGGCAAGTTTATTTCTATAGCACAATTCAGACACAAGGCAATTCACAGTGCTTGACAGAGACACAGGGATGCATTAAAACAAAATGTATTATGTAACATATTTGTCACATTGTTTTTGAAAGCATCCTCTATAGAGCATTTTTTGCAGGAACAAAACACATTTGCACAATAATATGTGTGTGTGAGGGGGGCAGATATACATTACTTTGTGGGGACCGAATGTCCTCACAATGTGATGAAAAAAACTATTATACTGACATTGTGGGGACCATTTTTCGGTCCTCACAAGGAGAAATTCAGTTTAATAAAATCTGTGACTGCAATCAAAAAGCTAACAATTCCAAAAGTCTTGTGTTTTGTTTGGTTACTCATGGTTAAGTTTAGGGCTGGGTAGGGCTTAAGGGTCTCATGACTGGGATTAGGGTTTTAACCATAGACATCAATGGAAGGTCCCCATTTAGATAGGTGCAAATATGGACAGATGGATGGATGTTCGATACCAAAAAGTACTGTAACTGTGACCCAGCTGGTACTCATTGTCACATGAGTTCCAACAACATTAAAATGAAGTCACGACCAACATCAGGATCTTATGATCTCTTTTCCATGTTCATTCTATCGCACCGCTATTCATTTTCATCTAAACCATATGACAAATACTACTTCAAAGCGAATCCAACAAATTACAGTTAAATTAACTGCAATTGTAAATTAATCGTAAATATTAGTAGTATATCAGTATTCCGAAGAAAAGTAATACCTAACTTTACGATACGAAAATAATTCAGAGGCTATCCGCACCACTGACAATTGCTAAAATTATTACGTTTATGCATTTTTTATTAGGATCAGTTTTCCAAATATTGCCAGTTCTGACACTGATGGAATCCGCACGACATAACGTTTGAACTAAAGACGCGGAGTAAAACAGCATATAGCCCACGTCTGTTCCAAATGTTTTTAAACAAAGACCAATATTTTGAGCAGATTTTATATTGCAGAAAATATGTATTTCACTAAAATGTAAAACTGTTGTTGATTTTGTATATCCTTGTTTTGTTTTGATGCTTTACATTAGCCTTAATGTGAACTAAATAAAATATGTAAATCACCTCATGACTTAGACTCCATAGCAGGAAAAAAGTAAAAGATAAATATCTTCTCAGATTACCGGCATTTCTCTATCGGAACATATTGTCCGCTTTCTCCAATTTCAACCTCCTTTGCCAAGTTTTCTGGCCAAGTACTTGTTCTCTGTTAACAAGTGAAACCCGTATCTACTCGTTTAAATAATAAGAGGAACAAGCAGGCTTTAACCAGGTGGTTTTGGTATATTAATAGAAAGACGATCGCTTGGGTGTGGTTATCACTAACTTAACTAAGACTGAAACTCGTCTCCCTCGGCGTTAACTGCCGAAGCGGTGGGCGTGTGACGGCTGAATGTAAACCGCCCCGTGGATATTAGTGCGGAGGCGAGCGTTTCTCCAATCGGAGCAATACCCCGAAAAATGAACCAAATGGAGTTTTAGTAGTCGTCTGTTGTAGTCTGCCTTTTCTGATGCTTGGTCTATTAGTTGTGAAAAACCTGATGGGGAATCTTTTGTCTGTATGCTAATAGTCCCTCGGTTGGCGGATCAGCCTTTTGTCCACGCACAGGTTTATATAGGGACAATGCACCCGCTGACGTTTATCCCAGTGTGAGGATTGCACCACTATATTTTTACCTCTAAACTCTTGAGATACAGAAGTCCTGCCATGAGTTGCCTGGATGTTATGTATCATCAGACTTATGGAGCCCATCAGTACTTGCCGGCGACATCGGCGGCTTACAAGGCTGCGTATTACCGTCGCCAGCAGAAACAGCTAAAACAGCAGGTAGGTCTCTGGCTTATTGGTGACGGTGATAAGCCGCAGTACATTTAGGAGGTGGTTTGTGGTTGATGCTTTTATAAGAAACGTTTCTTCCTCCGTCTCCGTCTTTGCGTCGTTTGTTCGCGCAAGTGTCTCGTTTTGCGCAGCGTTTTTACGCATTTAACAGAAAAGAGACCCTCGCCCTTTTTGTTTTTCTTGGACACCATTTGCCAGCTGTAGGAATGTGTTAATTAAAGCTTTTTTAACTAGGCAATTGTAATCATACAAGAAACTGTGACTGGGCTGTATGAGCGTATAAAAATGGGTGCCTTAGGAGATCCACCAGCCAAATAGTTTGCTATAGTCGGCTGGTTTATGGATGAAAACGCTTGGTTCTCTGAAACCTGAAAACGCACGAATGGAATACATATCCTGACATATTTTGTATTATCTTTGTTTACCTAAATAAATATATAGTGCTAGTCATATACTGTATGGCAGTTGTTTCTTTACAGTTTGACAGTGCAGTAGCGTCAAGTGAGTATTCCACATAAAACAATGCTAGTTAACGAAAAGACAACTTCCAAATGTATGTTTAATTGATGTATTTCGGTCATAATGTTGCAAAACGACTGGAAAACATTCCCCCGTTAAGGCAGAAATAATGAGCCAAAATGAAATAAACTAATCGGGTTATTGTAGAACCGTAACTTTCCCAGCGCGGAAAAAAAAACATATCGGGTGTTTTTATTTCCCTGAATGCTGCAGCGTGAATGATGGAGTAAGATGAGTATGAGAGTTTATACACCAAACATGTGATGAAATACCTTGATCCTTTGTGGTTCAGGGATAAATAAAAGTTACAATTTATATATTACAGAAGGGATGCCCCCACACTTGTGATGTCACTGCCCTGATGTCATTCTCCCCTGCGATATCTTTACAGAAGAAACTCTGCTTCTACAGAAAGATGCAGGACTCTCTGGAAGTAACAGTGGAAGGAAAAGAGCAGAAAGAGGAGCGTGGCGGGGAGAGGGTGGGTGGAGAAGGGGAGCTGGCGAAGGAGGGTCCGCCTGCTGAGGCTGAGTACCTGAGCTCCAGGTGCGTCCTCTTCACCTATTTCCACGGAGACATCAGCGATGTGGTGGATGAGCATTTCTCCCGTGCTCTGAGCCAGTTCAGTGCCTTTACTGAGGACAAGAAGGGCAGTCAGACCCCTTTAGCAGGACGCTGGAAAGGTGAGTAATATTACTGTACCCAGCATGACTTGGCAAGTCTGTGGCAAGAATCTATTGAAATGATAGTACACATCTGTATTCGTTTGTATTTTTCTTGTGTAAAACACAACCCAGGAATTTATTTTGAACATATGCAGGCCTAGTTTATGGACCAGAAAGTTCTTTTGCTTAAGAATGTCTATCCCGTGTAGCCCTTTGTGGAGGTCACGTGGGAATCATTCAGGCAATGACCCAGCATGCTCGTGTTGCAGATGGACCATCTCTCCCTGCAGGTCCCTGCACCGGATTCCCGTCGACCCTGTGGAGCAGCAGTTACCCCCCACAGAGCGCTCCCTGTGTCCCCTCCGTCCATCCCGATTTCCCCCCAGGCACCGCTTTCCATTCTGGGGACCCTGGCACATGGGCTGGGCACAGTCTCCACCAGCCTGGCCTGCCTGCCTCAGCCACCCTGTCAGAGTCTTGGCACTATGCCCTGGGGCCCCAGGGAGGCACGGGTTACTCTCACATGCACGAGGTGTACCCCCATGTTCACGCCCATCACACGCATCCACACGCCCATCACATGCTCCACCACACCCACAACCCAGCCCTGGACCCCCGTTTCAACCCGCTGTTGCTCACCAGCATGCGTCCAGCCTGCAACTCTGCCCCGCACTGTGAGGGGACCAAGACTGTCCCAGAGACAGGCAGCGGTCCTGTGCACAGCTGGCCCAGTTCATTCCATGGGTCTCTGGACATCATTGATTCAGGTGGGTGGTGAGTCACAACCGCTTCCTAGAAAGTCATCTCTCCAACTAGTCTACTACTAGTCTTCCTCCTTTTCTAAGCAATCAGAACACATGTTAAGAAGTTTTAAATAATCTAAACTGAATATGGCTCCTCTCTTAAAGTCATATTTCCTTTCTAACTGCAGTCGTGGATCCGGAGAAAGGGAAGCCTTCTGTTTGGTTCTGAGATGAAGGTGACGAGTGAGCTTTCTGACAGACAGTTTCCTGCGCTAAGACAGCGAGCGTGATGAATTCCCTGGGAATTCTTTCCGGAAAAGAAGCAAACTCCTTAGGGTCACGCACAGCAGCATCTATCAAGAACATTAAAGTTTTACCAAAGCCAAAAGACTTGCCTTATCTGGGATTGTTGATGAGATTTACAAAGTGGTGTGTTGCCAAAGGAGAAGGTTCTCTCAGGAAGGACATATTTGTGACAGGACCTGGATTCTAAGGTATACTTTTCTTTTTTAAAAACCTGTTATGCTTTTGATTTGATTTTTATTTTGAACTGTTGTGAGTCCCTGTACACTCTGATAGTTCTGTTTAAAGAACTGATATTGTTTGTGTACTACGGCTCAGCCTATTAGAGATGTTATATTGCTGGAAAATCCCTTTAACTAACACTGTCATATTTTCTTTAACATACAATATAATATCATTCTTAGTGGTTTGTTAACTGCTTAGACGCAGTTAGTGGTTCATTTCTTGGGCTTTCATTTTCTTTCATTGTTTGCGTGTGTACCGTGAACATTTGCCTTTATGGTGTAAGCTGGTGTAGCCATTGATGTGAATTTATAAATTGCTAAGTTCTATTGGCAAATACTCATTAGTTCCCTTTGCCTGAGAAAAAAAAAGTTTAATTGCGATATTAAATATTTTGATGTGAATCAGATGTGCGTTGGAAATATACTGTTGAGTCAAAATCAAACTTTCCTTTCAATGCAACCTTAGTATTTTTAAGATTGCCTGCCCCCCACCCGCAACGGATTGGAAAATCATAGAAATACCTGTAATCCTTACACATCATTTAATGGATGCTCTTGTTTACATCCCATGACTCAAGCAGTTGGGAGAAGGATGTGTGCATGTTCTACACAAAACAATTGACCTAAAGGGGATGACTCCATTTATATAACTATAGGTATATTACAATAGTTATAGCCGGTGTGTATCAACACTAAACAGCCCTATTTAAATTCCACATAATTGACATAACTTATTATGTATTCAGCAAGCAGTGTTCTGTCCCACTCATTTCCTGACCTCTTCATAGCATTTCTCGCTGTAACAAGGAAATATGAACATTTCAGCCATTGCAGATACTAATGCTGTGCATTAAAATGCTTTCATAGTTTTGTATATTATGCACAAGCACGTTTGTGTCATTTGCAAGTTCAGTGTCCCAGCAGCCATATTAATAAATTATCATACTGCGTCAGTGAAAATCTGCTTTACTTCTCTGGCAGTCAGATTCTACCCAGTGTTTATGAAAATGAATACTGGAACCTTATCCGACAGGGAATGAAGAAACAGCCAGCTTCAAATGTGTATAAATGTCCCAGATTCTTACATAATAATAAGTTCATGAATATGTTTCTCAAATAACAGGAAACATGCTCCTCGAAGTCGGTGAGGAGCAGATTTGCTGACTAAGCAGGAAGTGGTCCTCTGAGAGGGATAGTAAACACATACCAACAGCGTAAGCAGAGACCTTTTTCTGATGGTTGCCATGGGAGCTTATGGGAGCTGGGGGAGGAATTGTGGGAGGCAACTTATAAATGCAGGTTTGCCCATATGGAGGCCCAGAGCATGCTGGGAGTCTGTGCTGTGTGCTGAAATTGAGTATCATCTTGGAATACTGCATCTTAAAATATTTTTGGGATGGGAGTCTCTGTGCCTGAAATTTTCCCCATTCCTAAAATGACTCGGAGCTCCAAAAGATCTTCAGCCTGCCCTCCCACCTCCGGGTCTGAGCAGCATCCCAGAGCCCAAGGCATCCAAAAAGATCTCACTGCCTACAAGTAGGACACAGGATGGAATGCGCTGGTCATCTTTTAAGGTCTCAGAGAAAAGTTCTTGCATTCCCAGTTACTGAATATCTGTTCAATTTTTTAGTCTCTGTAGCTTGTCCATAACCTGTTGGTAGAGGACAGAGGCTTATCCTGACCTCTCCTGGTTTGTAAGCATGTCATACAGTAGATCCGACTGTGGCTTATTTGAAACACATCATCCTGTACATCAAACCACTTCTGATACCTGGATTTCTCCCTCCTTTTGTGCCTTGTATGTTTTCATTTCCTATAGCGTTCCTCGGTAATGATGTCACTGTCCTTTCTATTTTTATCATTTTGGTTTGTTGCCTGTGTATAGTGAGGTGTAAATGTTTTATTGTTGAATAAAAGTAAAAATAAACTATTTATCATGAAAGATTCAGATGGCAGCTTTTGCTTTTTATCTCACAGACATTCTGACATATTTCATATTAATATTTCTCATATCTCCTATTAATATTTGAAGGGACTTTTGAAGAAAGAAAACTTTATCTTAATGGTAACTGCTTGGTTATGAGTAAAATTAAATTCCCAGTTATCTTCCTGACAGACTTAATCATCCCTGCCACCCAATGGATGGATGTATGGATGGATGGATGGATGGATGG
>JAODJW010000001.1:43990274-44005001 GCA_026777045.1 Hyperopisus bebe | reverse complement strand
TGGATGGATGGATGGATGGATGGATGGATGGATGGATGGATGGATGGATGGATGGATGGATGGATGGATGGATGGGTGTCGTAATAAACCAGCCATTCCTCAGCCCTAAAGGTCTCAAACAATGTTCTGTGATTCATACCTGGAAGATCTTCAGTGGATAACATCAGCAACAGGAATTCAACAGCAAATAGCTATTGTCTTTCAGGAAGTCCTAATAGGTCAAGTGATTTATGAGGACCAATCAGCCGCGCCATCTCTATTCTGCCTACCATCATATGTCATGCTGGATGGAAAAGGCTCTTTCATGGGCATACGTGAAATTTCGAATCTGTAGTGCCTTGCGTTGCTGTATAAAAGCATGTACATATATTACTTGTGGTAAATGGAAACCTATGGAAAGTTTTAATGATTTACTCCCGCCCTGCATGATTGTACAAGAGACACCAAAAAGGGACACCAAAAAGGTTTTGCTGGAGGCAAAATAAAATTATGCAGTAAAATAATTATGCATGGAAAAGTTAGAATTTGCAAAAAAAAAAAATTAACATTTCAAAGTTTTACAAACACCTGCTAGTGACACATAAGTAAAGGAAGTGGATGTTTCCGGTTCATCACTGTTTTATATTCCCCCCCATACTGTGTCAGAACTGCTGGCAGAGAGTGTGGGCAGCAGCACGCCCCTGCTCCCCCCCCCCGCCCCAGNNNNCCCCACCTCCCGGCACGCTCCCCAGACCCCATTCATCCTTCAGGAAACCAACCATTGGAAAAGTGGAACTCCTGCCTAGAGCATGAGAATCAAAGGCCTGGGCTTGTAACCCTGTGATTAGCATGTACTGCACTCATGTGCTAATGGAGCAGAGCTCCCGCAGGTCCCTTTCAGACACGCCACAGCCACATCCCACTCAGTGTACAGCTTCTCTCTGCAGCACCTAGCTGATGTGATTCGGGTTGCCAAGGCCGTCGATTTCTAATGAGCAAAACACACACAGACCTGTGCTTATTCGCTAGGTTAAGTATCAGTTTAAATATTTAAATATTTATGTTTACGCTTGCGATGGATTTTTAGGTGGCATGTTACCCCCCAAAAGTCCAGGTTATAACTTTCAAGCATTAGTGTGTGCAGCGGTTTGAGTTTATTATGTTTGGTCTAATTAAGCAGCCCCATTTGAAGCCTGAATCCGTGTGTTCACTTCCTCATCTTTAAATACATTTTTCTGTAAGTTTGTAGAAAAGCTTAATAACTCACTAATGCTGAAAGATCACTTCTTCTTTGATCTATACAGATGTGGACCAGAGTACAGGACAAAGCCTCCGTCCCATCCTCCACAGAGAGCCAAACTGTTCGTGCACAGACCAGAGCCAATTTCGCTTTCCAAGTCCCTCTATTGCCTGTGACCAACTCTTCCAGTCTGGGGTCCCTGCTGCCAAATGTTCTGTTCCATCATAATCACCGTTTATGAAGCATCCTGGTATACAAAAGTCTTGAGTAAAACATTCTACTCAGCCACTAAATAATGCACACAATCTTTCCAATTATGCACCTGTATATAATAAATAATTTCAAATCGCACGAGTCACTGTACATTTAACCAGACTTGATCAAACAAAGGTGGATTCAGATGAACACGTCACAGCCAGTAACTATAGAATGACTGTTTTCTTCTGTATAAGGTCTAAGTATTAGCATGAGCTAATGAGTGGAGTAGAGCTTGCATGTGAGCACTGGACAACAAGCGCAAGAGTACCATGGCCCATTGACTGACCAACAAAAGCCCTACATCCTCAAGGTGGGAGTGCGGCAAACGGACGACATCACAAATAAGTAGGAGTTGTAGACAAAATAAGCTGGACGCTCAGCCTTCAGTCAAAAATAGTTCTCAGTTAACGGCCAAAGGTTGAAATATCGACATGACAGGATTGGTCAACCATCAAATTATTCAGTGCTCTGCAGCTAGTAAACAATGTAGGTTACCTGGATCAAAGTACAGACGCTCCTCTACTTATGAATGAGTTACGTTCCGATTTTAAGGGTATACGCAAGTACAAAAAACTAGGATGCTGGGAGTACGCACGCTACACTGCTGCGCAGCAGGAATATCGGCCAGAAGTCGTACTAGGCGGAATTGGCGCACAGAAAAAAAAAATTGATGTGTAAACGGAAGCCCAACGAACACAATTTGGACTTAGAGTCGTCTTCTTCGCATGTCTGAAAGTTCATAAGTTGAAAGTTCATAAGTAGAGGAGCGTCTGTATTACCTTTGTCATCAGCGCTGACGTCACATACCGACACCATATGGAATCTAGGAATTTTCTGACTATATGGATTCGGTTACTCTTCTGGGGTGGAGGGAAGTAGGCAGGGTGGGGACAGGAGAGGAAAGGGCACAGAGGTTCATAATCTAAACCGGCTCTCTTTCAGCTCTCTCAGCTACATTCAGGGTAGTTTGGTGGATGATTAGTCTAACAGTCACTAACACCATGCCTGTTGCCTGAGACCTGCGTAAATAGAGAAACGTTACACTTGTCGGCAGTATACAGGACCAATAAGCATCGCTCCAGAGCCAAGCTAACCTAGCCTTTCCCCATCTATCTTTAAATTCTCTGCACAGTGCGCCGGATACTTATCTGTTCTCTAATGGCAATTAAGAATAAATTAAAAGTAGCCTCCTGCTATTCTTTGGATATTAATGGCGTACATCTGTCTTGCCAATCTGCACGTGATTTTTGTCATATGACTTTAATGAAGTCATTATTGCTTGATTGGTGGTTTCATAGAATGAGTAAATAAATAATAAATTACAGTTGAAGTTCTATACTTTCTTTTGGCAGATGTTAAATTTCAGCTCACCATGTCTCAGTCGAGGCAGAGTGAAGCATAGAGGTCATCTCGATATTTTAGTAGTTAAAGCTACATTTATGGGATGTCGGTTTCAGTCAGCATGGGGTTTTAAACCACATGCAAAAACCCACTGGAAAAGCATTCATTACTTCACATACAAGATTTTACAACCTTCTTAAAATGAAGCACAGCCTGCCAAATATACTGACTCAGCAGATATTACGTAATGGCTACAGGATACGCAGGACTAGCACTTCAGATTCTTCAAATCTAAAGCAGACCGCAAATAAATCCACAAAACTAGCATGGAGTTACTCAAAATAAGCATTGCGATGTTTGGTTACATTAAACCAAAGGCATTGTGGTCCATCTTTCAAAGACATGGCAGGTGTTTATGTGTTGCAGTACAGCTTGGGAGATGCATATTTGCGTTGCATTGCTAATTTGGGTCCGTCAACACTCATGTAAATGGTAGTAAAATATACAGTTAAAGAAGTGGGCTATGGTAATACTGATGAATGTTTATGATCTGCTGTAAGACTATCTCCCAAACATTGCACACTAATCCACCTTCACTCACCCAGCCCACCCACAAACTAATGAGGGCATGTGCTTTTCCTAACTGATGCTTCTCTTCACTTCACCACTGTATAATATGATTATAATGGCACTACCAGATTTTCATCATTATAGCATACATTACTTTTGCATGAAATTCAGATTTTTTAAAATGATAGCAGACAGCAGTGTTATATATGAAATTACTGAATTCAGCTTCTCCCCAGGTTACGATGGGGTTACGTTCCGATAAACCTATCGTATGCCGAAAATATCATAAACGCCTAACCCTAACAAACATCATAGTCTAGCCTAGCTTACCTTAAACATGCTTAGAACACTTACCTCAGCCTACAGTTGAGCAAAATCATTAAGACAAATTCAATGTTTTAATAAAGTGTTGAATTTATTGAATAATGTACCGAAAGTGAAAAACATTCACCCATCGTAAAGTCGAAATATCGTAACACAGACCATCATAACCTGGGGAGCGTCTGTATTTTGCCATTTATTTTGTTTAATACACATATAATATAATTTTATGAATGTATGTATATATTTTTGCCCACTTATTTCTGGGTCCCTGTGATGGACTGGCATCCTGTCTAGGGTGTAGCCCTACCTTGTGCCCTAAGCTGCCCAAGGTTCCTAAACACCCCATGACCTTGTTCAGGACAGGCGGATGGAAGGTGGATGCATATGTGACTGTCATAGTGGTTCCCCGCAGTCCGCTTTTGCCCCTTCCTGTCCCTCCTCAGTTTCTCCTGCTGTCTGTCCTCAGGTGACCGAAGACGGACCCTTGAGTAGCAGATTAGATTACACTGGATTAAACCTGACGTTTGCGCGGTGCATGGGACAGTTTCCGAGGCCCGCGGTGGTAACCAATGAATAAAGGAGGATATGTTTACAGACGGAATTCCACACAGCGGTCCGTTGAGAAACAGAGGAATTCGAGGGCACTGACTATTCCAAAGTTTTTTCTTAATCTTTGTACTACACAGATTGGCATGCATATCATCACCCCCACCACAGGGTTGTGCTGCCCATTCCAAGCTCAAAGTGCATGCATGAAGGGCATGACCTACTATCCAAAAAGACCACGACAAATCAGACTAGGATCTGGACTGACTGTGTGACACATGCCCTTATTGTTCCTGTTTCCTGCTCTATAGTGCATGTGCACAGTACAAAAAAACTTACATCATACTTGCAAATTCATAGAAAGCATGATCAAAGTACCCTGCTCTACTTGAGATTCACGACTCAGGTTCAAAATAAGTTCTATTCTCCAAACTGCCTGGAGCTCTTTACAAAGGGCTCCTAATAGGACTCACCTTGGACTGAACACAGTACGGTTATAGGACACCACTATTCCTAATAAACTAAACAGTCATAATCTCTATGATTTACTAGCAAGGATACCATGATAATGTCTGTTATGTGGGTACTAAAAGGTTTCCACAAGTGACATCACCTGTAGTGAGGGTCTGCGGGGTTAGCCTTTTCGGTAACTTGAAATATCCAGATCAAAGAATTAAAGATTTTGTGGTGTGCTTGACAAAAGCAGATCAAACTGAAATGCAATGTCTCTATTATGTTTAGAAGGTGCAATGGTTAGGATCCTTTACCTAAAAGTAATCAGACAAATTTAGGTTTTCACAGGGCAATGTGATGGAAGTTTGAGATGTCTAAAAAGAGTATATTCTCCAGCTTCTGTCCACATTCGGCCATCTCCAGACATTTTCACCGAAGCATTAAATTCAACATATGCCCTATCTTCAGGTAATAAGCAATAAAAGCTGCTCACGATCAGCAGCAGAGCAGTAGTTCCTCAGTCTATGGTTCTGTTCTTGATGTTAGAGGTGCATTTTTTAAAGCTTAGAAAGTCCATCGAGTTGGATATATGAACGACAATTAGAGAAGCTGCCAAGAAAAGGGTCTGGATTTGGTCAGAACCACAGCAGAGGAAGATATGAGCAGGCCTCATTTCAGTCATAATACCCACCCAAATGTTGTCATTCCAGCCTCTAATCAGTGCCCCACTTGATTATTTGACAAATGAGGTAGGTCATTTGCCCTTGCTCTGCATGAGCCGGTGGAAGAGACACACCAAAGAAAGATGCAGGGATCTAACGTCATGGCTCATTAATGCACGAATGCATCAATACACCCGCAGTGACAAACTGTCCGACTCCTGCCAAGGTGCGACAGGTCTTGTTGCCAATCCTACAGGACTAACAAAGGTGTGGTTTTTATTAAAGGGACGGACACGGGCTCTGTTTTACATATGAGACCGATCAGTCATTTACTGAATAAACGTGGCTTTGGAGAAGACCTTTCGGTAAGGAGAACGAGCAAAGCCTCTTTTTCTCACTAGCTGTGTCTCCGTCTCTCCGCAGAGTATCAGTCATGCAGATTCCTGTTAGGTAATGCGAGCCGAGCGACCAGCCAGTTACTGAAACAACAGGGCGCTCCTGTGCATTTCTGGCATTCCTCTCCACTTTAATAAGAGATTAGCGGGCGCGTTCCACCTGTTCACGAGGCTCAGGCCTTGGCAGCGGGCACCACATCTGCTTTGGTCATGTGACCGCGGCACTGCCACAAAGCGCACTCCCCACCCCAACCCCCCCCCCAACCACTCACAATGAGATCACTGTGCTCTGGCTCTAGTTGACAGGAGAAGTGGGGGTAAATGTGTTATGGGGGGCAGGGGTGGGTTGGCCACTGAAGCGAGAGATCTGTTTTTTGCCAGAGTAAAGTAAACAAGTAGGGAATGCACAACGTCTTTAGGTTGAATTTGTAGGTAAGTTGGGAAAATAATAATAAAGTACATAAGAATAATAATAATTATATGGTAATAATAAAAGTAACTGCATACGATACTGTATGCATATGATACTACTGTACCTTCAGCCACCAAATCCCTGAAGCCATGCAATGTTTTTACAACCGTCACAAATCAGTGCGTTTGTTGTTACGAACTATTTAACCCTCGTTTTTAATACAACAGGTTATATGACAGTCCGTTCGTAAGTACGAGTTGTCTGTAAGTCGCCCAGGGACTGCCTGTATTATGATCCTTTGCTGTCTGCAAGCACACGTCTTTCTCCAATCATATCATTTCAAAAGACTGATCATTCACTCAGTCAACGTTAGTAAAGTTTGGCAGCTCTCTACCAGCGACTCTTGGTTACAAGCTATGTTTCTGAACTACAGTAACCATCGGTGAGACCAGAAGCTTGGCTTTAATAACAATTTTTTTTTTGTGCTATGAAATTTATGAAATTTTCCACAAGAATCTCAGCTATAAATCAAAGGGACAACCAACCTCAGCAGGAGATCACATGTGGTGCCAACACAGACCAGAGTACAGCACAAACTACTTCCACACAACGTAGCAGGCTTTATCAATGATTCCTTCTTACATCACAATTCTAATGTTCTTCACTAGCAATGCACCATAGCAGAGGAATGTATGCAGAGGGAGTGTGTTTTGATTGTTACCTATATATGGAACAGACTACCATCACCAATCAACTTAAAGGCCTGACTGCAGGAATCACCAGATGTATGAAATTGGGTGAATCTCAAGATGCGTACTTGACAATACTTGTGTTCATGTGTATCTATTTTATGTCATCTTCCATTGCCAAAGGCCAGTTCCAATGCTAAGATAACAAGTACAGAAGACGGTAAAAATCCCCGGATGCTGCTCTTGTTCCAGCCCAAATGTCAAGGATACATTGGTTGCACTCTCAGCAAACAAGATCAGTCCCATGATTCATTGCACCACAAGTTCATTCTTGGAAGGCAGGTTAGCAAGACCGGTCTTACGAAGACCACAAGTTCACACAAGGTCTTTGCATTCTTGGTATTGAGATTCACTCCAGGGTCCCATGAGCAGATTTGGGATTTTAACCTAACAAGACCAAGAAGAGCAGCACTACTGACATGATGCTGCAGGAGATGCACAGAGTGATGGACTCAGATACATCCACCATTAACAAAGAGCTCATACCATGTCCTACAACCACCATTCTTAATACACATTAATAATTCCATATTTTTCAGAATGCACCGAGAGGGTCCTCTGACTCATCTGCCTAATCATCAACTTCCCAGCCACTTTAGGTTTGATCCGTAGGCAGGACCTGTGGATCCGTGATGGGGTTGAGGGAAGGGGAGCGAGGTCCTTCATCTCCTGCTCCTCTTGACATTTACGCTTCCCGCTCTCTCCTCAGCACTCGGCTGGGTCTCCGGAGACTCACTTAATGGCCAAAGCGGGAATGGAGGGGGCTTCAGAGACGTGCATTGAAACCCTCTCGCAGCACCACCCCCCCGCATGCGCCCCAGTCACTATGTTCCCAACTGTAATGCGTACACAATGTACTTGTACCTTGTTTATGCTTGAACTGGCATGTTTCAACAGTCTGCATTAGCGCTGGGTACTTGTGGTCAAGATGCTCCCAAAAATCGCAGAGTGCTCTCACATATTCCTTTACTTGACACGAGCGGCATGCTTTGGGTACAAAGCCGGTTTTTCACACAGCTCGATGTCTGCGGCACATTAGCTGGGAACATCTATGAGCACAGCTGGCTCTGATAGGATAAAACTGACCAACCAGATGCAACGCTGGTTCCTACAGTATTCTTTTCAGGAACACTAATCAATATCCATAACCAGATACGTCGTGTTTAAATTCAACCCAAATTAGAGAGTTTGGATATTTTATCAAATATGGATTCATAGATTCACCTGCAAAGGTTCTGTACCTTAATTCTCTCCTACCTTAATAAATCCAGCCAGGGGCGATTTTAGCCCATTTTTGGGGGTGCTTCAGCACCCCCAAAGATTTCTAAAGATTTCTAACTTTTTTTGACAGTTCATGCTGTTTATGTGAGACAGTCTTGCCTTGCTGGGCAGCTCTCTGAGTGCTCAGCACCCCCAAAGCTCTGAACCTAGAATCGCCCCTGAATCCAGCCATAACTAAACTGAGTGATTGCACATCCAAATTTGCATAAGCAGAACTATCCATGACAAACCTCTCAGGATTTGAACAAACCCATTCCGGTTCCGCTCTGACTGCTGGACACTTAGGCTTTGCCTGGCAGAGATCCAGCCCCACCCTTGTTGAGTCCTTAATCAGCAGATAGCCACATATACAGGACTGCTTATTAATAATCTGAACTATTTAATTAATACATCACTCATAATACATGCATTATGTGGTTTTCCATTCATGATTTATATGTTTATAATTCATCTCCTGTGTCACAGTAAGTTGTTCTGGCAGCCAGGCTATGCAATTATTCTCTTCAGAAAATGAGGGTAATTAACATGTTAGGTTCTTCCCTGTTAAAATCCACCAGATACTTTGTCGTACAGCCAGCCTGTGATGGTAATAGCAGGTCCTACAGGCCACTCCCTGTCTTCTTGAGCTGTCCATCTCACTGCATGTTGTCTGCAGAGGAATGTGACCCATGTCAAAAATGCCTGCTGCGGGGAATTCCCTGCATTCAGGGGCTACACTCAGCTGAAAGCTTATACCAGCAATGGCAAGACTGTCACTCCTGGTACCAGGGATATAGTTCAGGCAGTGACCCGCAGCTCTAAAGAAGCTTTGGCCGGGTCTGGGTGAGTCCCAGCATCCTGCCCTCCAGCACCACCTGTGCCTAACATCACAAAAGGCACCACGGGAAGGCGGACGTGACGGCAGGCGGCGCCTCACAGATGTGAAATGTCTTCTTGTCAGCCACCCTCTGAAACATCTGTCAATCAGCCCGGGCCAGAAGCCAGGAAGGGAGGGGTGGTCAGAGTGCGGGTGTGGAGCGGGGGGGGGCACAGCTGCCAGTCGGAGCCCCCGCCGCTTCGAAGTCCTGCACCGCGGGGGACCCGATCGGAGGCAGCCCCGCACCGAGGGCCTCAGGCTAACATGTGACATCCTCTCCGCGGGTAACCCTGGGCCAAAACTAACGAAGCCAAGGGGTCTCCGTCGCTAAACAAAAAAGGCTCCTAATGTAATGAATCAAGCTAGACAGCTGGACAATAGCGAGAGCAGCAGTGGATAATGGAATTAGCCTCCAATTTGTATCACTTCCCCCAAGGATTGACTTGTTTTATCTAGTTAGCCTTTTTTTTCCCTTTTGGGACACACTGTCCCCCTTTAATGCCCTGAGAGCGATAAGCAGGAGAAAGCCCTTGTTATCCTGCTCTGCTCTGAAAGAGATTACAATCTTAGCTGTCGCACTGCTCAGCGTGGTGTTCGGACGTCTCCCTTCCCGACTGGACAGAAGCCTCAGAAGCCGTCATTCTTTGCGCATCCATCAAGTGTCACGTCTCCCAGTGAGGGGGGGGTAGAGTCACCTATCCACCAGGGCTGGAGGCTGGTCCCGGCGCTGCCAGAAGCACCCTCCCCTTAAAGGTGTCCCCCCGCCCCCCCCCCCCGTACGAATTCTCGGTACCAGCTGGGGGCCGACGTGTCCGACAAAAAGTGGCCGGGGGTGGGAGGCAAAGTGGGGGTGGGGAGTTGGAAGAGCGCAAGGATGAATGAGAGGAAGGACAGTGGATTATGCCTTATGGGACACTGATGTGGAATGCAGGGGTGATAAAGAGTCTTGGCGGGTTGCTTCTGCTCGCCTGATGCCTCAATGGCGTCTTTGACAGCTGAGAGAAGGGCGCCTTTGTGCGGGCTAGGCACCGACACCACACAATGTTGTGAATGCTCCGCATTGCTGCCATTCCGGCTCACGCTTTCCTCTGCGCTCCCGACTTATCAAGAATTCTTCTTTCTTTCTGGCCTTCCATTCTTCGGGAGTGTGTGAGCATTGTGCTGGCTGGCCAAGACATTTGGGGCGAATGCTTTCCCAGAGCTTCTGAAGTCAACTTTCGGGTGCGGGGCAAAACGCGCCATTTTTTTAAAGTAGAAAATCCGGCCCATTCGAATGACGTATTTGACTAGTACATTGAGATGTATTGCTTTTTAACTATTCAGATAATTGTGTAAGTAGGATACCTTGACATGACAAAGGGTTGGATATGATACTGGTATGCTTGTAGTGAACAAACAACACTCTATAATGTTCAACAGAAATATTATTTAGAACAATTAAAATTTATCATTATGAAGTAACTCAGTAGGCCTTTGTCAAGGTTACTTCTTAGAGAGTGATTCTCAGGGGTACCCTTCGTGTCGAGAATGGTAACGTAACAAACGATTAATGGCGCACAAAGCTTAACCTTAGAAGGCAAGATCCGGAAGGTCCGGGCCCTGCAGGTTTTAAAGAATTAATTTTAATGGGTTTCTGGTGTTTCCAATGTCAAGCAGGTACACCCATTTTAGTGTGGAGGTCACAAAAAACAGCAATTCAAGGTATGACCTCCTCTAAGCAATTAAGCTCTGATGTTCGATGAAGTTCAGCACATCCTGCTTAAAATTGGTCACTGCTGCTCTTGGTCTTGTTCAGAGAAGCACAGAATGAGCTCGGAGATAAAATTCTGGAGGCCTGCTTACGTATAACAGGGTGAAACATTTCATAAGACCTTTTTAAATGTCAGACTTTTTTTCAAGCTATACGATCTCAGCACAATGTGTGTGTATGTGCACAGGCTAAATGAATGAACATCTTATGTCCGTGATTGTGCCTCAGCTCATGATTGCCTATTCTGCAGCGTAATTGAAATTCAATTGCAGGATGATCCTCTTTATAAGATTTTGGAGGAATACAATCATGGAAAAGTATTTCTTTTCTACCCGGGTAGAAGCAACAGCTGCTGCACTTCTGCCACTACATGGTCCGTCTCCAGCTCCATCTCTCCCGACTCTCCATCAATTCACATAATGTTTCTGTAGCGTTCAGTTTGTATCTGTATAGAGGCCTCCTGCACGTTGTACTAGAAGAGCTCCACACTGAGAAACCAAGTTCCGTTCCAATAACCAGGTCGTTAAGTGAGATGGTCGCCAAATGAAAATCACGGTCGCCTAGGCGTGACTTTATTTCAGCTTTCTACACTCAATTTCTTTTGGACATTTTTAACATTTTGTACATTTTACTTCAAAGATCTCTCTCAGTCCAGCATGCGTTGTCACTCAAGTGTAGAAAAATTGAATGACTGAATTTTTTATTAACAAACAAAAATTTGCAGATGGTTACTAAGTGAGGTAGTCGTTAAATGATGAGAGGTTGTAATTCAGGTTAGAACAGGGTTCTGTACCTGAACCAGCTTAAAGCTCCATGGAGGAAGGTTTGGCCTGCTAGCTAGTGCAGTTGCCTTGCACCTTTAGACTTTGGGCTTTTGAACTCCACCGCATGTGTAGAGTTTGCATGTTCTCCCCAAGTCACACTGGGGTTTCCCTGCCGTCCAAAGCTGTTTGGCTAGTTGGTGTCTCAAATGGTTCGATAGAGTGATGCCACCATTAGGCCCCTGAACAAGGCCTTGAACCCCCCAATTACTCCAGGCATTGATTCTCCCAGCCTTCTCAATTGTATGTTGCTTAGGACAAAAGCGTCTGATAAATGAATGTAATGTAAATTGTCCATAGTGTATGATTGTATACACAGGTGCCCGACTCACTGAGCAACACAGCATAAGACAGCAGCACTCGTGACACACATTCATTCTCAGAAAAAAGGGGACCAGTCTGCACCTTTGCTTGTCACTGGGGCTGCACCTTCAAGGGTGGGCGAGTTTTACCCTTAGCTGTAGGTAACTGTACCTTATAAGGTACAAAACTGGACTACGAGGAACATCTTTGTACCACCACGGGCACATTAATGTTCCCAGAGCTTCTGAGTCCATTTCTATACCTTAAAAGGAAGACAAATGTAAGGCACAGCCCCAGTGACAAGCAAAAGTACCCTTTTTTCTGCGTGTTTGTTAAGTCGATTTGATGTTACATCACTGTTTCTCTGACTGTTAGTGTCTTCATTATGTCTGATCACTCTTAATCCACATCAAGTAAGGCAATGTTACCAGGGTGGAATGAAGTGCCTTTACTGCCTTTTACCAAGCAGGGGAAAAACTTGTCTTTAAAGGAAACCATTGCTTGAAGTGTTCCCAGTTTCTCTTTGCCTTATGAATGAAACACGACGATGGCTGGACCGTGTGGAGGCCATTTGCAGCCTGTTTCACACAAAAA
This sequence comes from Hyperopisus bebe, assembly GCA_026777045.1. Lineage (NCBI taxonomy): Eukaryota > Metazoa > Chordata > Actinopteri > Osteoglossiformes > Mormyridae > Hyperopisus > Hyperopisus bebe. Next base: position 43,992,467 of record JAODJW010000001.1, on the reverse strand, counting down.
AATGGGTAAGCATGCAAAAAGACAAAGCAGACATACACACAGATATGACACATACACACAGATATGACACATGCACACAGGTGTGACACATACACACAGATGTGACACATACACACAGATGTGACACATACACACAGATATGACACATGCACACAGGTGTGACACATACACACAGATATGACACATACACACAGATGTGACACATACACACAGATGTGACACATACACATAGATATGACACATACACACAGATGTGACACATACACACAAAGACGTGGCATACTACCAGACACACAAAAAAACAGAGAGGTATACTCACACACATGCAAACAAAACTAGATCACATACAGCTAAAAATATATTCATATATAGAAAGTGCAAAGATGCAAAAATGCCTGCAAATGCACAGATAAAGATACCATACATCACGGGATGAGTAGATACCAGAGACAAAAGCCAAAAACATGCATAGAAGTGCAACACGTGTGAGCATATTCACACACACAAGGGCCCACAGACATGTGACTGTTCGGTCAAGGCGTGAACTTTCCGATCACGGCCACAGAGAAGCCTCACTGCCCCCCCAGATTGGTAGATGAGATGCCCCTGTGTTCCTCTAAGCGTCATGTGAAGTTAACACCTTCAGCATGATACACCTGCAATCTTTCCTCTCCGCTAACATAGGCTAATATTCAAAGATTAATATTCGAAGATCACAGGGATTAAACTTTGGCTGTTTAGGTGCCCGTGGAGCTGGTCTGTAACCATTGCTCCCTAATCAGATTTATCACACACTGCCACAAGAACAACATTACTGAATCAGATGCTCTCCTGCCTGCCTGCACGTTCGCTCAGCATGCTTCTCAGAATAAAAGCAGCGAAGGAGTGTTTATTTGATGTGATACAAATAACAGGAAAAAACGAAGGCATTTTCCAAAGGGGGGGGGGGGGCTCTGATGAAGGGAGATGAATAAAGAGATTACGAAGCGGGGTGAAATCGTAAGCCCACTTCTGGCTTGTTAGGTACTTCAGTTGCTTTTCCTTTTTTCATTTTGATTTTAGCATCATTTGGATAAGAAGAATCACATCTGCAGACCCATTAGCTGCTCTCTCTGCACTAACCAATATAAAAGAAGGACAAAATCTGGGGAATTCACGGGGGAATAAAAAGCAGTAATAATAATGCAATTTAATAGGGTAAAAATTATGTAAAAAGATTTAGAATATATCGTTGCTGTCCAATGAAAAACACCAATACCCAAATTTCTATTATTTCAGGAGCAAGAAAAACACATTTTCTCAAAAACTGCTTTACAATATATACCTAAAAATATGAAAAAATAAAACCCTTAGCTCCACAAATAAAACCCTCGCTTTATGCGGCTGTCAGTGAACAGTTTAATGTCTTAAATTGACTTATGTGGACTGATGTCAGCGAGACAAATATGTCAGCATCAGCAAAATACAAACTAATCTCTCTTTACGTTCACAATTAACAATGATGTTAGATAGCTATCTGGCTATCAATGTTGAATTATTAAAATTAGCAATATAAAGTATTCCTTACAAATGACCATCATGAATACAAATGTTAACTAGAAACATAAATTCTAGTTAAATAGATGTTAAAATTTGTACCTTTGCTTGTCACTGGGGCTGTACCCTCAAGGGTCTGCCAGTTATACCCTAAGCTGTAGGTAACTGTACCTAAGGAACATTTCTGTGCCATTGATGGTGCATTAATCCTGTTTGTACCTTTGAGATGTTGCCCAAAGTCTATTTCTGTACCTTAAAAAGTGCAATTACAAGGGTACAGCCCCAGTGACAAGCTACAAATTTTTACCCATTCTGAGAGTGTAGTAAACGTCACAATCGTCAAAAAGTGGGCATTTTCACCAGACAGCAACGATATACAGGGATCTATGGCTCCAGAACACATCATGGATCAGATCCAGTTAAAGTAATTCAGTGGTCATTCTAAGGCAAGCAAGGGATGTCCTGTGAGTGTGGCCCGATTATTATTACATGTGGAGAACTGCACTAAATTAGGGTCATCCTATTTGAAGATTGACACAAAGGACCCACAGCTTTATAACAGACCACAGCAAAGGAGTACTAGTCTTATTCATTTTTTAACTTTGTGCACTCCGCGGGCTGGATGCTGAATATGGAGTGAAGCGAGTCGGATAGGCA
>JAODJW010000001.1:43880548-43984674 GCA_026777045.1 Hyperopisus bebe | reverse complement strand
CACCCCCCCCCCCCCCCCCCCCCCCCCCAAAAAAAAAAAAAAAAAAAAAAACCCTAACCCCCAAAGAAAACCCCTAAAAGCTCACCTCTTCACAACACCGGCATGCATTCTACGGCAGGGACGCCTTTTTCGGCATAACACTAGAACTTCGGGTAGAGGTGGGATGCCTGAGTATGTCACTTTGGACATACAAGTATATTCCAATGCAAACAGAAATTCAGAGCTAACTGACTGAATACTTTTTGTCTACAGAAGGAAAAATACAAAAGTGCTACCCACTGGACCTTACCGTTACCTAACTAATTATATATTTATGTATTTAAACCTGCAGCTGTTTATGTACGGATTGATCGTAGTGACTGCAGAACTGTGTGTGAGCTGAGTAAGATGGAGGCCTAGATTCTAGCACACAACAACCCCAACAAAATTACAGTACAGAAAGAACCCTAAAGGGAGCATCTGCAAAAAGCAGATGGACAAGTTGTGAACTGGATTAAAAGACGCTGACAACCTTGCTTAGTGCTGGGTCACACTGCCATCTACTGGCCACCAAGCCATAATAACAGTCTAGTTGTAACAGGTCGTGACAATTTATCAATCAGCAAAAGAAACAGTACCCCAATTTAAGAAAATAGAAATTTAATTTCCAGAATAAGCAATGTGTCCCGAAAGCCCCAGAGAAGCACAGCTGTGTAGCACTGAACTGTGCCACAAGAGTAGATTGAGTGCATGCTGCTGGTTCCCAGTACTGGGAGATGTGGCACACCAGCTAGTGGAAGAGCACTTCTTATCTTTGCAGGACTTAATTACCCAATCATCCGCATCAGTCACACATTACAGCAAGGGCGTAACTTTGGGTTGAGTTTTGCGGAGGGAGGTTGAGGTCTCCACACAAGGCAGGGCTGCAATTCAAGGTGTACAGTACCTGTGCTCAGAGGTGGACATTTCAGGCCTAGAAAGTAAAAACCCAGTCCAAGATTTTGCTTCAACCAAGCAGCTGAGTACTCTGAGTCTGTGACTCCTTATGCTCAAATGGTTGGTTGAAACCAAATCTTGGACTGGATTTTTACTTTCTGGACCTGAAATTTCCACCTCTGCCCGTGATACCTACTGAGCCACCGTGCCACCTAATATAGGAATAATTTACTATGTCCTCATTCATGACGTTCCAGTACTTATAAAAAGTAAAACCCCGTGATATTATTTTTAAAATACTACGTTGGGCGATCTCTCGGCATCCACTAGATGGCGCAGTCGCGCTGGCTGGTCTGACGTCAGTGCGTTGCCGGTATCTAAGCTGAGTTAAGGGCCCAGTCTGTCCTTTTCAACGGAGCGAGCCGTAAGGGGGAGACGGGAGCCATCTTAGCGCAAACTCCTCAGCACAATCCGACAAAATGATCATCTACAAGGACATCATCACGGGTATGTGCGATTTTTACTCTTACCGCGCCGCTCGGATGGTTGCAGTCCGGGGGTTATTTTTTAACATCTGCTGTTGGTGAAGCTATTATTTACTGCTGCCGTTTCGAGGCCTGGTTGTGCTACCGAAGGCCTTATGCCCGTTATCCGAATGTGCTCGAAAATTGTTGCCGTTGCCTGATTTTTCTTTTGTAAAATGACGTACTGGTTAAAATCGCACTGTGTGTGACAGAATGTGTGTTTTCATAGCAGGAATTTACTTTAAATATTTGTTGGCCAAGTAAGCGATAGCTTTTAGCTAACGGTGTTTGTAAACTCGCCGGCTGGGTTTGTCACAGGCATGTATCTGGATATCATATTGTATCCAGCTGCGCGGCATGTTTTTAGGTGACATGTTTTGTGAATAAGTTCTGGTTTTCACTAATCGTAATTACGGTGCGGGTAGTTGTTACCACAGTGTCCGGGGCTTTAAAGCTTTGTCTCATAGAAGCGTTGGGCAACTTTGGCGGCGTTACTATCCAGGGAAACACGAGCGGCCGTGTTCGGGCGAGCTGCGCATGCGCCGCCGGGCGCGGAGCCGGTCCTAGTAATGCGACAACTTTTCTATGTAGTTACCGCCCTGTGTTGCACTTTTGTCTTGCAGGAGATGAAATGTTCTCCGACATTTACAAAATTAAAGAGTCTCCTAATGGGATCGTATACGAAGTCGAGGGAAAGGTAAGTTTGTTGTCATTCCTGTTGTAGTCATTGTGTTCGTATGAGCTTACCAGTTGTCTGTTTTCCCTGCTGGCCTCATCTGTTCTATGTGTACTGGCATGTTCACACAGTCAGGTGTTGCAGTACGGGTTTGTCAAGGTTCTGATGCCATAATTGATTTTTTTTTCCTTTGGACGATGGTCCCGTGGTGTGTGTTCGGGATGCCTCTTCAGGTGTGCCACACATGGCAGCGGTTTACATGATGTCGTTTCTGCAGATGATCTGCAGAACAGAGGATATCGATGATGCCCTGATTGGCGGCAACGCGTCAGCAGAGGCTCTAGAAGAGGGCTGTGACTCCACCACAGTCAGTGGTGTGGACATAGTCCTCAACCACAAGCTGCAGGAGACCTCCTTCACTAAAGAGTCATACAAGACGTACATCAAGGACTACATGAAAGCGTGAGTGTTGAGTGTTGATATGGTACTGCCCCCCCCCAAAAAAAAAAGAATCTTGAGCATCCATTGACAACCTGACGCTGTTCACATGTGGCCAATCAGGTATTTGGAAAGAGGATGCAAATTAATGTCCCAGCGCTTTCTGTCTGCTGTCACTGTAGCAGCACAGATTGAATGTGGGATGACAGTCTGTGTATTTAAGGGACGGTCAGACGCGAGGATAAAATAAATGCCCCTCATTCAGATCCATTCGAGTTCCTCAACGGGACAAGCAGAATTGGCTTCCGGTGGTAAAGGGAAATTCGCAGGCCGTTTTTGCTCCAAGATTACTTAAATAACCCGCAAATTAGCGTCGCTAAACTGATCTGAATGGGGTTTGGACAAGGTACAGTCTCACAGCAGTGCAGAATGGAGGAGGATATGATGTTGTGGGCTTCTGTACTGTTATGAAAAAGTTTCAGTAATAAGATCTGGGACTGCTTTTGTGATCTTAAGAAATTGCCAGCCCATCTCACCCTTCGTACAGCTAATTCATATTTCCCTCTTTAAAGTATGCTGCTACCTGATGTATCTTTTCTCATGTCTTGCCATGCAACATTTTTAAAAGTGATCTAGTCACGTCCATGTACGCTCAACACTGCAAAGACAGAATATTTTTTCGCTCTAGCATGAGTTGTTTAGTGGTGTCGGTCTCAAATCAGGCGTGTTTCATCTTTGTACAAGTGGTCTCTGGGTATTATGTGAGGATGAGCAGTTTTTATATTAATGCCCAGATATTCTGTTCAGTTAATGGGAATATTTAAATATTGAGTTTTTCCAGTTCTGTATTTCGAATGACTATAAGAGCCACCCTGTACTGGGAACCATTTGTTTTTGGTATCTGCTTTTGACAGTGTATAATGCTTCTGTGTCACGTTAGGCTCAAGGTAAAGCTACAAGAGACCAACCCGGACAGAGTGAAGCCCTTCATGGTTGGTGCACAGGAAGAACTCAAAAAGATCATGGGTAACATGAAGAACTTCCAGGTAGGCTGAGTCCCTGTCCCTTCTGGTCTTCAAGACGTGCTGTGATGATCATCTTAGGACACCTTTGAAGGTCTAGGCCTGTGAAAAGGAACTTAATCTGAGCTTGCTGATGGGACGCCAGTGATCATGTCCTTTCTCTGGTGGGAGCAGCAAATAATTTCTGTCCCCTGGTTTAGTTTTTCACAGGCGAGTCCATGAACCCAGAAGGCATGGTTGGTCTGTTGGACTTCCGTGAGGATGGCATCACCCCCTTTATGACCTTTTTCAAGGATGGTCTGGAAATTGAGAAATGTGTAAGTTGATGTTCACATCTTCACAGTTGTTACCTCTGACTCAGCCGTCTTCTAACTACACCCATTGAGCGATAAATACGTTTGCCCTTATCTTTGCTCCTTACCCTTACATTGTGTGGGTGGTGGAATGATACTTTGCATTCCATGAAGTGAGTTTAGCGTAACCCGTCGTTCTAGAGCCCCGAAGGTTGACACTCTTTGATGCATTCCGTTTTGTTGCAGTGACGTCTCTGAAGACCGTTTTGCCTCCACTGGCTGCTTCGTTTCATCAGTACTGACCCAAGATGAAGACCCTGGCTGCTCTTGTGCTCCTTATTTGGAATGGAAGCATTATTTTAAATGTCAGGTTACATGTTTGTCCCCAGCCCAAATTCAGCCTTTACGGGTTTCCAGTGTCAAATGCTATTGGGGATGGATAATGGCAGTATTGTATTTGACCCCCACCCACCTCCAGGCCGCAATTAGGTCATTCTTGCAGGACTTGCCACTTGCACTGCATTTGGTTGTGTGAAATAAAACGCCCGCTTCCCTGAAGAATCATTTTGTTTTCCTGAGCTGTAAGATATCTAATAAACTACTGGACAAATCTTCACGTGCTATATGGTCGTCCTGTTTGTCCAAAGTTCTTTGCTGTATCAATGACAAACCAAATCTGTTTTTAGAGGATACTAGTATTTGAATAACCAATAAATGGGTGTTCTGTATCACTACACAAGAAGCAGTGATTCAGTCATCTGCAGTGGAGTATTTTTCTCCCCCAAGATGTTTATTTTGTCGACCCTGATTATGGTTCAGTGTGCTAGCTTACATCTGTGCAGCATGTTGCTGCCAGGAGATTGTTTGAATGCTCAGGGCAGTATGCTAGAAAAGTAGTCTTGTAGATTTTTTTCCCTCCTAAGTGTCTGAATATGAATATTAAGTTTCTTCCCTTCGTCCCTTTGTGTAGGTGTAGTACTATGCTTTGAACTCCCATGTTGGCCTGCCAATGCCCTTGATGATGCCATTTTCAATACCATACAGAATTATCTTTCTTGTTATTTAAATGCTTGGAGGCTACATGTTTCATAACAGTGCAGCTTTAAAGGCCAAGAAGTCTGAGTCTCCAATACTGCTGTGGAGGAATAACAAGTCCTCTTCAAAAAGTACCGGGCTCCTTGTGTTGCACACAAAACTTTCCAAGTGCATGTTTTTAAATGCTGACCTTTTCTTGTGATTTGACAATTTGGCCACTAGGTGTCAGCAGTGTTGGCACTATAAGACTAAGGAACTTGGCAAAGTGTATCCCACTCAGATCTATTAAAAAAGCTTCCATGTTTGCATAATTTCATGATTTCCGAGTTCTGTAAGAGCATCCTTTTAAAGGGGATATTATGTATAGCACGTATTGTTTACACGGTGTGTGGGAGATTTTACTGCAAGGTGTTTGCAATTTGTAGGTAAAGAGACCTAATCACTTCTGCTAATGAAAGGCAGCACATGAATCACAGGTTAAGTACTTAACCCTCTTTTGTCTTCCTTACTTTCTTTTCCTAGTTATGCTAATCCTCCTGTATCATCTTATGCTTAACTAATGTGATCTGCGGATTGGTTAGCCCACGCTAGCTGACAATCTTCCATCTTGTAATTTTCAGCATGCATTAGAACCACCATCTTGCTAGCTAGCGTGGGCTAACACTGCTAATAACTCTCAATTCTTGACATGCATAATAAAATCAGCCTCTAGCTCAGGATAATTACAATCTTCAGGAAATGGTGGATTGAAACCGCTATTGTTTCCCATTGTTATAATTTATACAGACGTGATTGGATCAGGGTATGTGGTCTGTGGCTGCAATGGGCTGCAGTTTGTAGCATCTACTGGTCTGTTTTTACCATGCTGGGACAGATGACATATAAAGGGCGGCACTGACAGAGTGAATTAAAAGCAATTCCAAGAAAAAGAGTATGATAACAGTATGCTCTTTTAGGAAAACCATTAATAACCTTTATAGGAAAGAAAATCCTTAAGTTCCACCTGTCTATTTCCTATACTTGTTTTTATCTTATGCAGCGTCACAGGAATTAGGATCTACAGGCAGGGACTAACCCAAGATAGTGCTCCTATCCATCATAGGTACACACACAATTTGGCAACTCCAATTCAACTTACCATGGTTTTGGTCTGTGGAGGAACACTGAAAAGCCCAAAGGAGATGGCATGGGGAGACAACAGAGATTCAAACACCGGTCCTAGAGGCATGAGGCAACAGCAGGGTCATCACCTCTCACACATCTGTGACACGCTTTCAAACTCTCATGCAAGGAATCTTACCTCATTGGGGTAATTTGCAAACCCTGCAGACTATTTACAAGGTAATAAAACTAACATGCATCTAAACACGTGTGCAGACTTGAGCCGAATTGAAAATCTCACTCCAACCAGGTGACCAAGTCTTCTAACCCTGCTACAGTGCCAACCACCCTGCCACCCCAAACTCTTTAATTTAATTATTCTTACGAATTGGCCAGACTATGTAATGACTTATTTTTAAAAAAAAAGATCTACAGACGTGTCTTTAAGTTACTCATCGTTAGCCTCAGCTCTGCATTCAGATCGCTGGACCGCCGATTGGGCAAATTTGTAGAAATAAAACCAAAAATCATTCACCTGGTTGTTCAAGTGACTCACAGATCGAATGAAGAAAGACTCCTAAGTATGCATTCTGCAACACATTCGTCAGCAAAGCTATCTGACGTGATTTCATGCCCTCCGCGGTCAATTGTTACATCTGGCCTGGCCAAGATTGAAAAATCAGGAGACATCCGCTAAATGCTAATAGGCCTTTGACTCGAAGGATCCCTCCAAAAAAATATGTACTATATTAATTCAACTTGACATTTGAAATGATTCACCTATCACTTCTCTCTCCTTCTGTCCAGAAATATATGCCTTTTTGTTAAAGCCATGTAACAGTTTTTTCCAGTCTCTTGAGAATTTCATTAAGTCAATCAATGCAGTTAAGCCACAATTGTTCGGTAATAATTTTTAAGATACATCGCGACGGCCAAGAGTGCAAGTTCTGGGTGGCTGACGTCACTTAGCGAATTAGCGACGGCTCCCGAGAACAACATCATAACAGTTTCGATAATGGACTCAATTATCTGTAATTATCACACGATGGATTGCCTGTGCCGTTTGATATAACAACTCCATAAACACGCCCACACTACGGTTTCAAAACCGCCAGGCAGCGCTGAAGCATCCACTTGCTTCACAATTACCCAGAAGGCAAAAGCTGGGGTCAGGACCCGGGCCACTAACAGTTAACATTCCAGGTTTGGGTTTACAACAAACAGGCCGTCGTTCTCTGAAAACAAAAGTTATGCCGTCCGTTGGCTGCTCTGAGCCTACGGGTTGCATAATGCCGATAACATTTCCATAATATTATTGAGGAGCCGTAAGCAGCCTGCCGAGGTGGTGGCGGGGTGGAGGTGCGGAAGGAGAAGGAGGGCCCAGGGCTCTGTTGCTTTAGGCCCCAATGCCAGTGTAGGTGGTTTCGGAGAGGTCGGTCAGCCTCCCCCTCACACAGCCCCCGCCAGTTGAGTCCTCGCAGCCCCTGAAGGCTGCTCTCTGAGGATTACCCTGGTTCCTCCAAGCGGTGCGGCGCATATCCGCCCCTGCGGGGGCCAAAGGGGTCCAGTCTTCACCAGGGCCCCTGCATCTATGTTCATTTTAGCTCCCCCTGGCAGGACGAGGCCTACTCCATGCCTAACCCCTACCTCATCCTGCATCTCGCCTTGAATCACCTGCAGAAACGTGGGGAGACAGAAGGATGGTGACCACAGCCAGTGCCGAACCAAAACCCGGTCAGGATCGGATCCATCGAACCGAGCCCAGAGCCCCACCTGGAAGGTGACAGCCCCCTACTGCCTTGCAGGTACTGTCAGGGAAACTGAAAATGCATTTCTATTTAACTGGATGACAGAGCAAAGGCTCTTCCCTCCCCCATCCTGTGGAATGATTAAATATTAAATAGGCTGCATCTGAGACATCAAAGATCTTTCAATTGCCAGGACACCAAGGAGATGCAAAAAGACAAACTGCGTTATTACCTCCTTCTCTGCTGGATTGTAAATGGTTCCCAGTACAGGGAGGCTCTTACAGTCATTACTAAATACAGAACTGAAAAAATCGATATTTATATATATTCCCATTAACTGAACAGAATATCTGGTCATTAATATAAAAGAACTGTTTTGAGTAACAGCTACTTAAAAGCATGCAGTACTCGGATCAAATTAAATTCATGCTAGACGAGAAAATATAATTAATGTAAACAAATATATATAAACATATAGCTCATCATATACATAAACAACTGCATACATAAAAACTGCCCCTTGATAATTATTCCTTGTTATGCACTCAGCAGTCAGAAATAACTACAGCCAGACAGTCCAGCCAAGACTATGGATCTCCAGAGATGAGACATCTCTCTCATCAGGGCCCTCTGCCATGTGTGATATAGCATCACCTCAAGGTTCCCAGAAACAGATTGAACATCACATATTCATTTCTACAAGCACTGCCTATATACATTCATAGTCTATGCTGTTGCGGTCTTGCTTCATGAATAAAATCAGCCACACTGTGAAGCACAATTACAGAGTCTCATTTTGTGCCGGGAATCGGGTCTGTCAGCCCTGGCGGCTTGTCAGTCATTCAGTCACCCTCAGGGACATGCTCTCTCAGATGTCAACTTGTTATTTTGTAATTACTTCGCACAGTTTCCCAGCACACATTTCGGCAGCTGTCTTTATGGAGCCAGTCTCCCTGCTGACATATAAGTCAAGGCCCAAGTGTCACTGTCTGCCCGGATCGACAGAGTACTATATTAGGCATGTCTGGTTGAACCATAGCCTCAAAGGTTATTGACACAACAGTCCTGTCCTATATTGTGTTTGGTATTGTGACAGGGTACCACGGCCACACCCTTACGGTACGACGTTGGCCCAGGGGAACCATAGTGCCAATTACACGCCGGATCCCGTGTGCATTAATATAGGACGACACAAAGGAATTTGTCCAACTCCCTCATCCATTGTAGTTAATTAGGCCAGCTCTTCCCCGAGAACGTGACGGAGTATTAAAAACACCACAGTCAGGCTGGGTACCGATTCTCCCCAGTCACAGTGAGAGAATCACAACAACTCTGAATCGTCGCAGATCCCGTGTTCTCGCGCCTAGGGACACGGTGGTTACCGAAAAATCACGAAAATAATGTTGAGGACCAAAGTCCGAGGGCTTGAAATGTCAAGGCTTGCTTCGGCCAAGCGCAAACACACAATGAGCCCATTTATAAATATGTGGCCCCCCCCCCCCCCGGCTTGTTGCAGATTATAAGCTCGCTTCCCTGAGACTGCCTCCCTCTCCTGTCAGCTCACGTGCCGCTGTCCAGCTGAGGACGCTTTTCATCTGAGGGAGCGGCGCTAATTGCAGAGCGCGTCAGCAGCAGTGAGCGCATGGAGCGGAGGGGTGATTAAATCATGCCTTCTGAATGGAGGCCAGGCAAGCGGCTCTGTTTCTCCGCCCCCCGCCCCCTCACCGAGCCCACCCTGTCTCCTCCGCCGAGCGGCAGTAAGAGGCTCGGCTCCAGCGCCAGTCTTGGCAGCTCGCGCTCCATGCCAGCGCCACTCGGCCGCGCCGCCGCTCCCGCTCGCTCACGCCACAGACCGCGCGCCTCGGCATGGACTGGAACCTCCGGAGGATGGACAGCGAGCTGAGGGAGATCAATCCGGACCTGCTGCAGCCCAGCAAGAGCTTCAAGAAGTCCTCCTCGGCCACCGTCACCCTCAACGTGGGGGGCTACCTGTACGCTACACAGAGGCAGACGCTGGCCAGGCACCCCGGCTCGCTGCTGGAGGAGGTTGCCAGCGGCAAAAGGCCTGTCCAGCACGTGGACTCTATGGGCAACGCTTTCATAGACCGGGATGGCCCCGTCTTCCGCCACATCCTCAACTTCCTGCGCCTAGGCGAGCTTCTGCTGCCCGAGGACTTCAAAGAAGCCGAGCTCCTGAAGCGCGAGGCCCAGTTCTACCGCCTGGATGACTTAGCCCAGGCGGTGGCGGACTGGGAGCAGCGGCAAGCCGTCCAGCAGGAGACCGCCTTCCTGGAGGTGACCGACAGCCACGAGCGATCCCAGGGCCTCAAAGTCTACTGCAGCGACCCCACCTTCATCGAGGCGGTCAAAGGCCGCCTGGTGCAGGTGTCCAAGAGCCGTCTGGACAGTTTCCCCGAGGAATTCGAGGTCTCGTCCAACATCATCCAGTTCCGCCATTTCATCAAGTCGGAGATGGGCTCTCGGCTCGTGCTGAAGGAAGACAGCACATTCCTGTGCAAGCTGGAGTGCCTGAAGCTGGAGATCGTCTTGCTGGCTCTCAGGGGCGGTTACCGGCTGCTCACCAACCTGGACAGCAGCAGGGGGTCAGTGGTGCAGTGCGAGGCCCTGCACTTTGTCAAATGACCTGTCGGGAGCGTTTGTCTGGGCTGGTCAACCGAAAGGCTGGCTCCACCAAGAAAGATCAAGGTTCTTCTTTTCCTCTTAAGACAAAACACTTTATGATTTCTAGCTTTTCTTTGCTGTTACTCCCCAAAAGCCTCGGCGTACAAGAATTGATGAGTATTGTGTACCTTCTGCCTGCATTCAGATTCGTTTATGTGGCGCGCTCTTAGATTTTAACTTCCAGCTTCCACCTTCCCGCTTTGAGAACAGGCATGAGGCTTTGTGCAACAGGCTGCTCAAAAAATGCTGTTACTTATGGCAATCTTCCTGGCTCTGTTCCCTTATAATAAAACCTCCAAAGTACTCAATGATCTTGATATCATAAAACAGTATATGAAAATTTTAACCTGCTATATTCGTTGTATTTGTTCTCCTTCATATAAACCCAGGTGCAGGTCGAAAGAACAGTACGATCGAATTTTGAATAATGCATGCTTGTATAAAAGTGATTGTTCTTAACCAGCTTGTATAAAACTGGAGCGATCATATGATTTGTATTGTGAAGTGATTTACGATCTGTGCTCTTCTGTATGTGTGATTAGGTTTTCCAGAAAAATAAAAGGTGTAGTATTATGGATGCTATTATAGCTTGAATGCAGCGCTGCAGAAATGTATAGAAACTGCCGCTCCACGACCTGCTGTAGTGAGTGTGCGAAAGGTTAGGGAATGAAGGAATGTAAATTTGGTTTCGAACCATTATCACTACGCAGGGGTGAGAGTGAGGTGCTGATTTTGGCGTCCGAGCTTTCACACTGATTTTAATGTACGGAGGTTGCCGTGGGCTCTTGCTTAGTTGGGATTATCTGAACGTGTTAAAACAAAAACGATTCTGTTCATTTACAATTCTCATAGTAGCGTATATTTAAATCAGAGATGTAGGAGTATTTATGCCTCTTGTCTAAGAGTATATAGTATACAAATGAACAGTAAGAAATGTGGCTATGCATTGTTACCCCTGTGTTGCTCACTAGAATCAGATCATTTTCTATGGGAATCGTTTTCTTACGCACATAAAAACCATGTGCATCTGGCTCATAATTTAGCTTCATTTTATCATAACATATAATCAGCCTCCTTTCGGAAAATCATTGTCGTTTAAGTTAATAATGCTTGCGATCCACAAAACGCATGTGTGAATTAAAGACTGTTTGGAACGCTGACTATGTATCTGCATGGAAAACATGTACGATAGTAAACATTTTAAACGCGCCTTCATCGATCTTTTCTCCAAACGTGGATAAAGCATTTCCCTTTCCTTTCCGCAAATGCCCTTTGGGAAACTGCGAACTAAATAGATGCTGTCAACTGAAAAATTGCCTTATTTATCAAACGGGTTATCAGGGAAAGCACCACACCCCTAAATTAAAGACTAAAACTGATCAAGTCTGCGTGTTTGAAGTTTATTCACAACTCAGAAAGCTTGTCAGCTCTTTGGTTCCCTCTGGGTAAAACACGTTGTAATGAAACCTATTTTAATTCGAGTTTAAATATTCCTCTTTGTGCAAATTATACATTATATTACCAAATGGATAGAGTAGTATGGTTTTCCTTTGCTGTTGCATACAATGCACTCATACCTTTCTTAATACTCGCATTATTACGCATTAATATGGTTCTTCCCTATTTCATCTATTTTACAAATACAACATTTAAAAATGACAATTGATTGTGACCGCCAAAATTGATATATGATGGACCTGATAATGCAGTGACGGCCTCGAAAATGTCAATGGGCGGTTTAATTCATTTGTTGTCCCGGACTTCACTCAAAAACACCGCTAATGCAACAGCCTGTGACCTCATACCACCCTTACTGGATTTTCTTTTTCATTTTGGGATCAGATTTCCAATGTTATGAGACTGTTGAAGTTATGAGATGATGAAAATACAATTAAATAAAATAGGTTTCTAGTTCTCCCTGTTAATTAGCCCAATAAGGGGAAAAAATTAGATGGTACCCAGAGGTAGGAAGACTAGTAGAAGAATCCGCCCAATTAAATGTCTGGGGCGTTCAGATGGACAAACACATATTTCGCATACGGTAACTCCCACTACAGAGCAAACTACAGCTCCACACAGAAGAAACAATCTGCTTTGGTTAACTGGCATCCGCTTATCAGCAATCACATGAATCAGAAGGGCACACTTTTCATCCAGGCGCCAGACCATTCCCCATGCAAGTCCACTTCATGGTGCATCTATCCAGACCAGCTGTCCTGCTTCTATGGCCCCACTGGTTTTTGATCGGGGAATGTGGTGCCACAGAGACAGCAATTCCTGTCGCGTGATGATGAAGACGGGAGACAGACAGCACTCCCGACGGGAGATGCGTGTTTTCCGTCTACATGTCCATGGGGCGGCTCTATATTCATTCGTTACCGACACATCAAATCGCTCACACATTAGTAGTTGGGTTGTTTTTTTTTTCTTCCTGCACGATTTCTTATTAAATCCATCTGCCACAACACAAGCCAGAGCACGGACAGACCAACACGGGACTTCATTAGCCAAGCCTCGTCATGTCTCTCTCCTGACTGTCCTGTTAAGGGGGACTTTTCCGCTGTCGCTATATCGGCCCACTCTTTAAGCCATGCATCTCACATTTTCATAGCGGCGTTAATGAATTGACCTGAGGGGGCTGATGTGTGAGCCAGCCCTGCAAAAATTTACCTCAAAATTCACAAAAAGCCCTCCTAAGCTATACACGCTTCCATCTACAGTGCTGCTCACAAACAGGACCGTGTGCACAAATATGCTTTCACCATTTGCTTGTGGGGCTAACTCTGCATACCCATTCACCCACAGCACAAACTTCTCTAGTTTCTAAAAAAAAACACAACATAAAAATACTGCAGGTGCAGCACCAGGCAGTCTATACTCTACCAGTAGGTGGCGCAGTGGTTCAGGAGCTGCTGTTGCGTCGTACCTCCAGAGAGGGCACTGCTTTGTGTGTGTAGTTTGCATGTTCATTTTGTGCTTCGTGGATTCCATGTAAGGACTCTTTTCCTCAGTCCATAACGTCTTAGTCTTCTGAGCCCCCTGGGGTAGGGTTATTCCCTAAGTTGTTGGTAGATGACTGGATGGATTTAGGTGTAAAAGCATGTTTTTTTTCATGCTGTGGTCACAATCAGTTAAAAAATGTGACCAAGACAAATTTCACACATTTGATATTTTTTCCCCTCCAAACAGGCTGTGTACTCACTTCAAATGCATGTTATCAAAACCATTCTACAGCTCTCAGGCGAACCAGGGACCCGAAGGCCTTGCACAGATGGGATTCTTGCACACAAAAGGATGAATGTGCCGGGGTATTTCTCCTGAACAGCCGGGACCCACATTCACAACACGCTTTGCATCACAGATTCCAAGATTTGAAATCTACAAAGAGGGTGTCCCTGCCATTCTCAAAGGTAAGACACAAAAGGCAGCATTTTTCATGCGCTATGCCTTTAAGAAAGGCCGCGCGATCGAAGTGAATTGACCACAATGTCAGTGGCTCGGAAAATAGGATTGATTCTGCAAAGCGAATTGCCACTTAATCACAAAAGGATGTGATGAACAAGCCTATTGAGAAAGATGAAAAGCAGGCGGTAATGTGTTTTTTCTTTCTTGAAAATGACAGTTGCTGTGTTGGCCAACCAGATTTGCAACAAAAAATGTTTGTGTTCCTCTAGCAGTGCTGATGTCATACACCTGAGGTGATAGTTAACCTGAATTACTCCAATAAGATGCAACCCTTTTAGAATCACACGTTTGTAATGATGTTTACCAAGCTGTAGAAATAGTTAAACATTGTAAGTTAAGCTGAAAGAAAGCAACAATCTGTTAGCTAAACATTGGTTTCAAAACAATGCGATAGAGCTGAAATCTTTGTCATTAATTCATGTACATTTCTGGCAACTAAACTCCATAAATTACTAATCTAAAAACATAACATATCAAACCAGTCACAATAAACTCTTCTTTTGTTCTCCTCTCACTGGGTTATTTAGGAATACAAACAACTGTCACAATAATATCGCAAAGTTAATAAAAAAAAACGGCACTGCATCCAAATAGCGTTTATCTTCATGCCAGGTGAGCAGCTGAGGTACCTAGCCTGATAACACCTGGAACATTGGATAGTGTTTTTCACACAGACTCATTACCGGTCAAGAAATAAGCCCACAGCAGTCGACGAAAATCAGCACAGCGCCGAGGGGCTGCAACAGCGCGACACCCCTCCCGAAGCCGCATTCGCCGCCAACTTCTGTGGCGAAACCTGTTGCTTAGCAACTACTTAATCAGTACCTGCAGCTCGTGAAGGCTTGGCAGAAAGCAGGGGCCAAAAAGGGAGGGGGGGAGGGGGTGGAATGAAAACTGCAATTTACATTCCACACATTTCTGTATGAATCAAGTCTTTAATGGACCCAATTAGCTTGACCGCTGCAAAAATGTATCTGCGGACGCAGACCCTGTAATCGCCATGCAAATTACCAGCGAAAGTGTCACCAGCTGGAAGAGGCTTACATACGTAGCGACCAGTGATACAGACCTAGATGTGGGCAGATACAGCTTATTTTTATTTCCTATAGTCATAACAAAAAAATACAAGTACAATATTCAAACTAAGAACAAAATGAACACAAAATCTAGGATTATTAATCATAAAATGTGCTATTGTATGGAAAACAGGGTAACATCATGTAAATAGACTTTAATGACTAACCCTGTTAATACATTTGCAAATATGTTTACCCACCAGACAGAAGTTTTTAAAAGGCTGTTTTCAGTGACATATTAATTCCCAAATTGTTATATGTAATTACACTTAATTTCTCACAATGATAATTGCATATTTGCCAACCTGATGAGAATATGCATAGTCAGGCAGGCAAAGAAAACATGCTGACTTAATGTTCACATTTAGTATTGAACTCTCACAAAGACTTGTTGCTGAAAGTCTAACAGAGGGCTTATCGCCACCCAGTGGCCAAAAAAGACAAGCCCTCAACTATTCCTTTTGGTTCAAATTGTTGTGCTCCTGGGAATTCTGGCTTTGGGAACCACTGATACAGAAGATAAAATCACTTCCAAATTGTGTGATATGCTTTAGCATAACTAGCTGTAGTAATTGGATTGATCTGATGGGTAGGTTGACTTTGACCAGGTCTTAAGTTTCTGAAACATTATGGATTGGAAAACTGCATTTTATTCAACTCCAATCAGCTGAAATGGTGAAAAAGCAAAAAGGGCTCAAAACCATTACAGAATGCCTAGAAACTTCATTCGCTTTAAGACAATTCTAAGACTAAACATAATTATATTTGAAAAAGATCATTTTAGGTTCACTTTCTACAGGAAAGTACTGGGATCAATTGATAACAATGGAATTAAACTCCAAACTACCCATTAATTAAATTTTGCGCACTGAATCAACATATGAGAAGATTAAAATATTATTTTAATGATAAACGCTGATGTTTAGTCTTCACAAAAAATATTGCGCCCTTCGACGTGCCTTATGGTTTGTGAGATACGTGCAACAATAAAAATGTTTGAAAACAAGATATTGTTCACTTTATATAAAAACAAACACTCTGGCATCTCAAAGTATTCCTCAAATAAATAAAATGCAGGTGCCAAGTTCCATTTTTAAAATTCTGAGGAGAGAGTAACAATTTGATGTTGCATGAAGTGAGCTTAAAGACTTTTAAAGTGAACAGCCAACACACTGGTCCTCAAAATATCTGACGATGACGTTCATTCAGCCTACACTCGGAAAGTAAACATATTAGTCTAAATACAAACCTGTGCTTGATAGGCTCCTGCTGGCATGCCACCTGATGCAAGAGGAGGACCCTTAAATGCAATCCCCAGCTAGGAACAGGCTATAAAAGGGAATTATTTCTGTTCTTTTTCTGGTGCCCCTCTCTCTCTCTCTCTCTCTCTCTCTCTCTCTCTCTCTCTCACACACACACACACACACACACACACACACACACACACACAAAATAAAGTTCAATTATAAACAAGAACTCCCGATTCATCAGACCCCACATCCTGCACCTTTATCAAATTAAATAGCTGATCTGATGGGACAGGACCTGAAACACGTTCCTCACACTACCTACAAGAACATGCGGTCCTTGCTGTGCGAGAACCGAGTGTTCAGCTCCTGGGACTTCTTCAGCAGGGTCCGCTTCTGGGCCTCGTCGAAGCGGTTCACCTGGAGATCGGCGTCTCGGTCGAAGGGCCGCCTCTCCACCGGCTTACTGGCGTCTGCCTCCGCCTTGCTCTTCATCTTCTTGGTGTGCATACTGAGCAGTGACTCTCCCCGTTTGGATTCCTTTTTAAAAAAGGCACACAACAGACATTTGGCCATTTCAGCTTCAGCCAGCACTCCTGCCACCATCGCAGCCGGAGAAGCTGAGCTTACATTGTACTTGGACACCTTCTCCGCCATCTGGAGGTCTTTCTGGGAGAAGCGTGGTGACTCTTCCACCAGTGGCTCACCACGTTGTTTCTTCTCCAGACATTCCTGTGGGATGGGGAGGCAACAAAAAAAAATAATCAAAAAAATAAACAGATCAACCCCCATTTGATGATTAATCACCATGGATTGTAAAAGCATGCTGTACAATCAGATTATTTTTGAAAGTAAACTCCTATGAGGTTTCCTGGTCTTACTGAGCTTCAACAACACTTTTCCAAATTATACAAATTGTTAAAATGATAAGCTGTGGCTGTTGCCTTGGATACAAGCATCCGACTAAGACCATAAGTACTGCGTTGGTCGTTAGACGTGCCTTGGCTTTGCGCTCGCGGTCTGCGGGGGTGTCTGTCCAAATGGAGCGATCTTTGTCCTCCGGTCCAGACCGCTTCTTGAAGCTGCGCGCTCCCAGGCCAATGTGCTGAAGCTCAGGCGGAAGCTCAGTCATCCAAGCCTCCCGGGAGAGCTCCTTGGGGCCGCTCTGCAGGTGGGAACAAGACCATCACCTCACCCCTCCTGAATTACAGTGCTCCTCTAGCTCAACAAGTGTCAACAGTCCAAAAGTCAGGGGTACAAATCCAAGGAAACACATTAATAACACCCGTCTCTGCTGTAAGCTGCTACTGATAAAACAGTCTAGTCAAGAACAGTAAAATGCATCAGTTTTCTTTCCTTGCTACTTAAGGACACAGAAGGCCATGACAGCAAATGGGCATATTTTGACTATCCATTTTCAAGTGACATGCTGTTTTACTCAAACATTTGAATATTTGAAAATTTAAAAACTTAGTCCATTAAACTACACTTCTAAGTAGAAATAGTTCCGGTGGATTACTGACATATGAAAATGCAATATTCAATGATTACCTTATTTCTAAATCTAAAATTCAGTTCTGAAGGACAAAAAAAAAAAACAGAGAACAAAATAATTATAAAATAGTGTCCTAAGAGTCCACGTCACAGTCCTTACATCACCATGAATAAGTTTCTCTTTCATTCTTCTTGCTCTGAGTTCAAATTCCATGGCAACGTTGCTGCAAGAGACTCCCTGGGCAGGCAGAGGCCCGACAATGACATCATCCTCACTGTCACTGCTGGACGCCTGTACAGACACAGTCAACACATTTACACTGGCCATTCCAATGCCCAGTAACATCTGCTACACAGGAACTGGAATTCATCTTCAATCCTCCTAATTCTACCTATAACATTCATGAACACGGGATACGAAATACCTCCTAAGATTTGACAATGGTAAAAATGCAACAGACTAAATTGTTTTCTGGAGAAATTACATGAAAAGCTTTGATTAGCAATGCCCTGTGTCCAGGTAGTGGACAAGCAGCTAAAAGATTAGCAGAAGAATGGATAGATGGGTGGATGTACGTTTCACAACATTGTTCCCTACCTCTGCCACATAACCTGGAGGCAGTGCTGGCCCAGAGAAGACCTGGCCGTCTTCATCATTGCCGTCATCGTTATTGACATGTGCAGCCTTGAGAAATCCGGGCGGAAGGGCAGGGCCCAGCACCGGCCTGACAATAAAACATCTGGACTTATTTCCCACAAGAAGGTACTACTTCACTACACAAATAGTTGCCTACACTTCTCTGTATGTTATTGACAGAGACTGGGAACGCTGCTTGTTAGTACCTTTCTGGCGAGCTCTGCTTCTTGTAACCTGGTGGAAGAGCAGGCCCAAAGAAACCTTCATCTTCATCCCTCTCATCTTTCCCTGATTCTTCCACCTTACGCTGCTTGCTTGAAGAAAAAAAAAATATCATAATTTTTAACCTAGCAAAAGATCACGATTTACACAACTGCATAGCGTTCAATGACACAGCTTAGTTCCTTTATGTCACATTGCATGGGATCTTTCACGTCTTTCACTCGCCCACACGGAGATTTATACTTTAAGATTCACTCTTTTAACAATATCGCACCTCCTTCACCTGTAAAGTGCTACCACACACTGTGACGTTAAATAAAATATCTCAGCCTTCCACGTACTTCGATGTCGGGCCATCGCCTATCTCCTGTTTCACAGCCGGCCTGCTTCTCTTGAAGACCACCTGCTCTTCCTGTTCGCTGTTATCCGACGAACTAGAATCATCTGCCGGTTTGTATCCCGGTGGAAGCGCCGGACCTGCAACTGCGGAAAGAGTTGCGTTTAAAAAACTGGCTACATCCACATATAAACTGCCACGACTATTCCCGGACACTAAGCAAACCAAAGCCACTTCGATTTCACAATTAGGCTGACAAGCGACTCCTGCAAAGAATCTCTTTTTAGTAGCCAGCCTTGGAATTTCACTGGTTACGGATATACAGTATTCTCGATGTAGTTAGTGTATATTAAACTGCTTACGTTAGAAACATATCAACTTAACCAAACAGTTAAGTGATTTGCATGTACCTTCTCCATCGGAGTCATCGTTCGTGCCGCTTTTTATCCATGGAGGTAGGGCAGGTCCAATTAAAACATCATCCTCTGACATAATTTTTAAAAATCATAAACCATCCGCAGCCCTTAGTTATGTTCTTGTGTTTTGAACTTTTGGTGGTGACCCTTTGACCCCGCTTTGCTCCGGAAGTGAATGAATGAAAAGCCGGCGATTTTAGCATACACTGCCACCTTGTGTTCGTTACTTTAAAACACTTCGAAATTGTTTGTACGTATATATAAAGACAGAGACGACATTGCTTTGATCCCATATTTTAATTATGTATTTGTACGGTATTAATTAACGTTATTAAATAACCTTTCCGAAAAGAGTGACCGGACCGTTTCCGGATATGACGTATGACGCATGACGTATTACCCACATGGCTTGGAAGCAGAGTGGAAGACATGTGCAAGAGAATCCAAACAAGTTTACGGACGTCGTCTTGTTACTGAAGTTTATGTCACCATGAACGATTTTAGACAATTTCCACCTCCATTCTTCAGCAGCCCAACCCAAGACTCTGTACTCCGAGCTCCGGTGTTTAACTGGCAGCCTCGTCCCGGCAGCTTTAACTCTGGTAATGGGAATTGGTTTCAGCCTCCATCTGTTCCGTGGGTTAGAAACCCTCCAGTGAATTGTTACAGAGCACCTACGCATTGGAAGAATGGCTTTGATCCAAACCGTAATGGTGAGTTGCAGTTTATGTGCATTCTGACAAAAGTTGGTGTCTTTACTTGGCAGAAATAAGTTGCGGCTACCCGTAAAACGTCAAACCCACCAGTAGCTTAAACGAAAAACCGTATCAGTTTAGCTGTTTGTCGTTTTTGTTGTAGATCGGCATTTCAATACGGGATATCAACGTCATCTCCAGGAAAATGCACACGTGGGGAGAAATAAGGTAATTTTTATTTATGCTTCTGCGGTGTCGTATGGCACTTTAAACAGAGTTGGTTGTAATCAATATACTCACCAAGGCCACAGTAACCGTTCTCAATAACAGTAAGATAACTAATGTCAAAGCCTCAAATGGCGTTCAAAGAGGAAATATTCTGCTATACCGGGAAAATGTTTTACTGTTTTTGTTCCTCAGAAAAAGAAAAAGGAACCGGTGTTTATGCATTTCTGTGACACCTGTGACAGAGGGTTTAAAAATCAAGAGAAGTATGATGAACATTTGGCACAGCATGTTAAGGTGGGGATCAGTTACACTTCCCATTTCTGCTCCTTGGTATGAAAAAAGTCAGTCGTACACTAATATTCTGAATGAAGTCATTTCTGTTTTTCAGTAGAAGTGTTAAAACATGCCTCTTTTTTTAAGTGTTCAGTGGAAGGCTGCAGTTTCACAGCTCATGAGAAACTTGTCAGCATTCACTGGAGAAATGTAAGTAAAATTGAATGTTTAGTTGTAGTTGACAATTCATGTTTTGCAGTTAGGTCCACCTTTTTGCTATTTTATGTTTTCTAAAATATACTTATGGTTATGTGGTTGATGCAACATGAATTGTATCAATTTTGTTAGAGCCATGCTCCTGGAACCAAGAAGATCAAACTTGACACCGCAGAAGAAATCGCAAAATGGAGAGAGGAGAGAAGAAGGTTAGACAGCTTTAAGGCTCCCACTCTGTTCCCTTTCTTCTTTACCTGTCATTTTACTTTTGTCAGAAGCACTTTTCCAATATTGATGTTCTAAATAATCAATTGTACATCTGTGCCACAGTATGACCACTAGGGGGAGCACAAGTTTGGAAGTTTGATGTGTACGGGAAGTTGATTTATTTATTTATTTTACTTCCAGTGCAGGCTAATAATGAAATGGAACAATGTACAACGAGCAGTAGTTAATTGAATATTTGCTTTTATTGAAATACACAGTTTAATGCAGGTATATTTAAGGATCATAAATATAAATGCATCGTGTGTATGTATTTTGAAACCGATTTAAAACTGTGGACCAACATTATTTCTTAGGAACTATCCCACTGTATCCAATGTGGAAAGGAAGAGAAGGATACTGGAGGATCGAGAAGAAAGGGGAGAGGTTCTGGAAACGGCGCAGTTTGGGTACGCTGCACTTTCATCTTTAGGCCCTTCACTGACTAGATTCATCTGCTTAGGTATTAGATATTGTATTTTGTAATACTGTCTTCTCAGATCTGGATACAAACAAATGGGACGTTATCTGAAAGAGAATGAAATATGTTTTCACTAAATGTATCTTTACTCTTTTGGCGAAATCATACTGATTTTTTTATTCCTGTTTGCAGCATCTGCATTAATTCTGCTGCATAGCATGTTTTTGTTGCATCTCGTGCGCATTCTTTCTGCATGTGAAGGGCCAAAGCTCACTCAGGTCTGTCCTCTGCTCAGGCGAATGAGAGGAAGGGGTCGCGGCTTCCATCAGCGAGGCGGGAGGTTCCAAAACAACCAGAGAAGGTCATGGTCAAGGCCGGGGATGCCTGGCCATATGATGGGAATGACCACAGCCCCACCCCTTAAACATAGCCCCAAAGACGGAGATCCACTCGGAGCCATTGTTAACAGTGACCCAGGTCAAAGTTCACTTGTTTCTTTTGTCATTTAAATTTGTATTCTGATATGGGGTTTATGGGACTGCATTCCATCAGCAGTGCCTGGTAAATGTGTGTCCTGTTCAGAAATGAGGTGCATTACATCGTGAAGGCCTCTCAGGTCTTCAGCACAAGGAAGGGCATTCGTGCTTAGAGCTGCCACGTGCCTTTCACCACCGTTTTATAACGTATGAGCATTTTGTTGTAACGTGCGTACTGGCTGTTCTGGAGCTAATCTTTTAATGGAAGTGTGTTGAAAGTCCGTGGTCTGTCCTTGTAGAGTCCGACAAGGACGAAGCAGCAGACGCTGGAAAAGACGGCCTGACTGTGACCCCGAAGCACATGACCTCCGGTCTAGGTGCCCTCGTGGCCAACTATGACTCCACCTCTGAGAGTGACCAGGAGCCAGAGGGTATGGCATTCCGTTGATGCTCAGTCATACATCTACTTCCTGGCATTTTTTTTGTAGACTTTCTATTTTTTTGGTCAAGATTTAGGGCATCTTTTGTTTATGGCTTTGTAACCAATAAAACGATATTGTTCTCCAGTCTTGGAATATGTCGGTCATACTTTAGAGATTTATTTCCCAAGTATTATTACAAGAAGTTATATTATTGTTCTCATTTCATTCCTCGTAAAACATCTGTTATTAATTTGGCAGTGTTGCCTGTTGTGATATTAGGATGTGTTCTCTGTATGTCTCATGCATGAAGTAATATTGTCACAACAAGCAGGGAACTGAATGCTAGATACCTGTATAATCTTAGCCAGGTAGGGATTTGCATCCAGGCGTGTGACCGTAACGGTGACGTGTGCTTCCTCTTCCAGCTCTGCCTATTCTGAAGGTCAGCAAGGTGCTTGAGGAGAACCGGGTCATGCTGAAGACGGTACCTGAGAGTGTCCAGGGTCAGCCACCTCCCCAGGGGTCAAGGGCTTCCCCAGCTACTGGTGCACCGTGGGTCAGCCCTGCCCTTAATAGGCCGGGAAGAGGGGGGCGTCCTTTCCGAGGCCCGACTGCAACACAAAAGCGCCGCCCTACGCTACTGGAGATGGTGAGTCCCCTGTGCATTGGAGCAGAATGGTGCATGCTGTCTACTGTGGCAGCTGCTGAGTATGGAAAGCCAGTCCTGGGACATTCATTCATGTTTGGAGAGTTATGTTGGGGGAAAAAAATTCCATTCTGAACCTCTGATTTTTTTATATTGTCAGAAAAGTACTGTTTAAGGGTATATTCCTGTCTGAGGCACACAGAACTAGGGGTGTCCTGATCCACTTTTTTGGTACCCCGATCCAACCTTTTAATAAATATTTTAATATTCATACACATATAGTAGGCATCGGTGCATAATTTGTCTGAGAAAGTGTCGCAGTTTTACAGTGTTCTTCTTCATGATGTTTCTTTAAGTATCTAATTTGATTTGTTGTATTGAATGACGCCGTGTTGCTGCCTCCTCTCAAAGGATGGACATCCCGATAGTTTGTGGTTTCTAGGCCCGTTCCTGAGGCTCAAGGCAGCTTGCGACGGGACTTTACGATCTGCACAGCTGACGTAAATTGGGCGGACGCGGGAAATGAAATAGATCGGGTTCTGGAAGCCGATACCGTTCGATTAATAATCGTCTGGGTCGACCCCGATTCTGATCTTTGATATCAGCCCGGGATATCACTGCATAGACTCCATCTGCAAGCCCTGTTCCTTAATGACAGTGCACTTTGCTGACTTTGAAAAGGTCTCGTGCCGCATGGAAAGGTCTTCATGCGATAGACCAGATCAGGTGGCAGTGTAGCCAAAAGAGTGGGCAGCTTGTGACTGGTGCCACCTGGGAAGCTGTTCTGCAAATGGGCACAATGGTATGTTGTTAGGCAGGTGACATCATCTAAGTAATAAAAGAAATTGTAGCAATTGTTGCTCCAGATTTTTTTTTATCATTTTGATTTTAGTCCCATGGATCAGAAATGCTGTTACTGGGAGACATTTTTGCTTGTTTTTGTCATTAAAAGCTCTCAATCCGTTGAGAACAACAACTTTGTTTTGTTTTAAAAACCCAGCGAAGGAAAGCTTATTTATTTGAGGTAAGGTAATGATTAGTTGAATCATGTGGTTGAGTGCCTAGCTAAAGCAAAAGTCTGTAAACAGCAGTGCCCACCCCCCACCCCCAGAAGCGGGCTTGAGTAACTGTCCGTCGGGGCAGCAGGCTCGACGCGTTTCCCAGACCCCTCCAGCGGTGACCTCATCGACAGCGCCGGCCAACTAAAGTTTGCTGACAGCAGATGCGAGCGCAGTTTCTATACCAGGAGTGGCTTCAGTCATTCAGCAGCATAGAAAGGGATGCCGAGGGCCAATGTGCTGAATGTACGCACTCAATGGGGTTGCCAGGCTACCGGCCCCTCGGGGCAATTCCAGTGAGCTAACCCCGGCTGGAGAAAGGAATTTGTATTCACATAAGAAGATTTGTGGGTGAACGGGACGGGATAATGTGGTTTAGTACCATTCATTTCGACTTACGATTCATAAACTCAATCGGTACACAAGGCATAAACAGCGGAAAAAGTAGCCAAGTTCAGAAATTAACTGAAATTTATTGTGTTTTTTGCTTGTTTTTTAAATAAGCAATTGATTTATGTTCCTGTGTGGCCATATGACGCATTTTGGGTAAATGTATGTGCAAATAATTTTAAGGGAAAATATTTTGTAATTTGGTAGATTGTGAAGAATATACATTACTTCAAAAACGGGGGGGGGGGGTAACTGTCAAAGAAAAAAAACTGCTTCAAACTAATGCATTTTTCCAGTGTAGTTTATTTCCTAATCGATGGCAGTTTAAGATCTTTGAACAAGAAATGAATCCTCACATGGGTTTTTAAGTTGCTGAAGCGACTGAACGAGCAATCATTTAAGTAAGAATGTCTCCATTGTGTCCCCATAGCTGCTGGCCCCGGAGATACGCCACGAGAGGAATGTCCTCCTGCAGTGCGTCCGCTTTGTCGTTCAGAACGCTTTCTTCGGGCTGGACGACAAAGCCGAGGAGAGCACGGCAGTGGACAGTAGTTCGGTCACCAAGCTTGAAGGAAAGCGCCGACCGCGGACTGAAACTGGAGAAGCCGCATCTGATGGAAACCACCAGTATGGGCTTGACCTTTCTGAGCAGAATGTTGGGGCTGGTAGAAGCCAGCATACCTCAGAAGCTCGCAGCCTAGATGGGTCCACCCAAGACTGTGGGCAGGACTCCGGCAAACGTGGATCGTTAGCCGAGAGAATGTCAGCATCTGCAGGCCGCGGTCCAACAGGAAGTGACCAAAACAGTCAGCTGCCTGTAGAACTTGGGGAGCAAACGGAGAATATGTTAGCTGAGGGGCAGGAGGTGGATGGAGGTGTGCGTCACTCTGAGGACAGACAGCCCAGTGGGAATACTCAGCATGGAGGTCTTGGCTCACCAGGGGACGATTCCGGTACGCGTGAAGAGCAGAATGCCCAACCAGCTATTCCTGTGGTGGATGAGGATGTTTGGGAAATCTCTGAAGCGTATACTCACAACATCTGAAAGTAAATCTCCATTAATCAATACCTTTTTGTGTATGCATGAATAAATTCTGACAACTTAAATTCTAAGCCCAATTTTGGAATATTAATGTCGGCAAATTATCACGAAAGTCCAGTTAAAGTTCTTTACTAGCTTTTACGAGCCATTAATTGTCAGTCGAGAAGACTGGTTACCCCACCAAATAATGCAAGTGATGTAAGCCTGGATGTAAGTCCCGACTTTGACTTCCATTCATCTGTAGCTGTGCTGTGTGTGACTTGTCGCTGGACTTGAGCTGGGCTCGTGCACTAAGAGCTTCCTCCATTGCCTGCTGTATTGCTGGTCCTGCACATGCTCGCTCGCCTCTAAAGCCACGTGCCGTCAGTCTCTGCAGTCTGAGACATACAATGGTTCTATAAAACTGCCTAAAACCAAGTATTTTGTGTTCGTTTTATTCCTTTTTAATATGTGTATGTTTGCATAAATTGAGTGGTTATGCAGGCTGACCATTTTTTTTAATTTTTTTTATTAATCGTGGCCCTGTCATTTCAGCTCTGTTTTTTGTTTTATAACACAACACGTATCACAATTGTAAATGTACTGATTACAAAAAACCTTTGGTTTGGTTCATGTCAGCAAGTAATAAAGTTATTTAGCCTCTGAGGAGTCGTACTGATTAAAACGTGTTTTATTCATGCTCAGTATTTTTACTGATTTCATAATTTTGACAGTTGCTGAATGACTTCATCTTTGTTTCGTTTCTTTTTTTGGGTTCATGCAGTGGTAGTTATAAGTTGTTATAGAATATGAGCATTTTAGGCTTCAGCACTGCCTTAGGGACGGTTGGATCTGAATGATTTTCCTCCCTCACCGCTTTCCCGTTTTTGTGTAGCAGTGTGGCCTCTGAGACGGCAAAGGTGCCTTTTCATGGCTGCCTTCTGCTCTCCTGCATATCTGTCGTCCTTTTCGTTTGTCAGCCAGCTTGGGTTTTCTCCTTGGGCAGGGGAGGGGACAGGAAAGCTGTCGGGTGCTACATCGGTAATTGATGTCAGTGCCACGTAAGCGTTAATATGCACACCTGACATGTCCTGCCTGTAAGCCTGAGAGCAGTGAATGTCTTGTAACCTGTTTGTACTCAGTCAATGGGGTTGTATTATTAAAATAGCACTTCTTAAAATAAAAATGCCGTCTTTGCATTTTCATCAACACATTCTCTTCTAGTTATCGGAGTCACATTCTCAAATGTAAACAATTAACTAATAACTAAAAGTTGGAAATGCCAGTATTCATATGTGGGGTTTCTGAACTGACCGATTGACAAATGTCCTGTGATGTGATGTGGAAAATAAGGGTTGCTGCCCGATTTATTCATACTTGATGCAGACCTTCTGCTTTGGTGTGTGATCATACCATGTTTGTTCTGCTTGAATGGGCCTCTCACACTCAAGGCAATTGTTTCCCAAAAAAACACATGTAGTTCATTGCAACTTAATACTGTTGAATAATTTGACCTTGTTTGACCTGCATCTGTTCATAATGGAGCTCCTCAGACAGGTCTGTTGGTCCCTCAGTAAGGACTAGGAAGGATTTTGTTTTTAAAAGACTTACACCACAATCCACCTAAATCTGATCCATAAGCTTTCTTTTCCTGATCTGGTACAGACTGGTCCTTTCGCAAATGTCCATCCATATCCTGCAGTAAGCAGGTGACCCAATAAAGGAGAATCTGGTCAATGGAAGAAAGAGTGCATTGCCAACAAATGTTCAATGAGCCCTGCCTTGTAAATTATCTGGGTCTTTTTGAAGGATGTCTTGAATCAAAGGGGGTTAGTGTAATGATGATTTTAAAACTTAAATTAATTTAACATAAGCAGCCCTGAACTGCAAGGTGAGTTTCAGTCACCCCATATCTGTTGCGCTGCTGCAAGGCCTCCACTTCACACTAGCTCTTGCTTTTTAAATGTTCTATAAAGACTATTATAAATACTATACTATATAACAGGCTTTCCCAGTCCAGTCTTCAGGGACCCACAGACAGTCCACATTTTTGCTTCCTGCCAGCTCCCAATCTACTGTCTGAGAAGAAGCAAAAACTTGGACCATCTGTGGGTCCCCAAGGACCGAGTTGAGAAACACTGTTCTATAAAGACTATGCTATATAAAAATCAATCGATTTGAAATAAAGGAACAAAGAGAAGCACAGCTAAGAGTCAAATCACTTTACTGTCATTTCACACACATGAAAGCAAAGTGAGATTCTTCAGGGCATCAGACGTCTGGGACCAAGAATAGCTGAACGATTAAAAAAAATAAAAATAGCCAAAAACAACAACACGACAGTATACAGCAACAAGAACAACAACTATGCAAGTAATACAAGTAAACAGCAGTGCAAAATAACACAAACATATTGCAGTGCAGAGGGATTTGGTATGTGAGGGGGTGTTTGAAGAGGTCGGGTGTAGATGTCGGGTGTAGATGTCCAACATGATGGCTCTGCATTCATGTGTCCCTCACCACTTGTAATAAATGATCTCTGAACAGGGAACTGTGCTGAGTACAAATAGCAAATATAATTGTGTAGAGAATCTACTTCAAAAACTTTAACACTATGGAAAGGCAGAATTGGCTGGCCAGTGATATTTGTAATGGAAGTTAAATGATGACGGGGCAACAAGTAGTAGAGCATAAAACTGAGTGGAGGACTGGAGGGGATACGGCTGGAGTATCCCTGGGCCAAGTACATAAGCTGATCTACTTTCGTAAAACTCTATGCTTTATAGTGTCATGGTGTACATGTAATGAACTGAACAGTGCTTCGCTAGAACTTGAAAACATAATTCCTTACCTTCCTCCTACTGTGAAAGACTATTTACATTAGTTAAAAGTCCAGAACAATCTACGAAGGAACAATATATTGTGATGAATGTTTATTTATGTCAAATCATTTGTTAAAACTGTGGGAAGTATTTTGTTGACGATACGGGAACCATAATATGAAGAAAGTGAAAAGCTAATTTGAATGGTTTAACTGGTTCATGACCTCACATGAATTGAAATCACGTGCCTGTGGCTGCAGTTGGCCAGATGAGAAGAAAAGTGCATGAGTCAGTGTGGCCTGATCTAGCGTATTTAACAATAAGGTACGGCAAAACCCGACCAGCTGCTCAGTGGCCCGTCTAACTAAAATAAACCTGTAGCTCTGTGCCAAGAGGCAGTTCTACCCAACTGGCTCCAACTCCAGGCAGCAGGGAAGAGCGGATGACAAGCTCTAAAGGCTCTCAGGCTGGGTGCCAACCCTGACCCCCCCCCTTGATTACAGGTCTCTGATGGTGGCTTCCATTTGGAACATCAATTCAGGTTCTAGAGGTTCTTTTCTTTCATTGCTTCCTTTGTCAAACATAATCCCTTTTGTTGTGCCTAAACTATTCTCTTGTGCCTAAACTATTGTTTTAAGCCTCATGATACATGCGCAGTACAACAAATGACTCTGGATAATTGATATTAATGTGGCATTGCAGAATAAATCTAAGACCGAACGCAATGTTTTATCATAGGTAATTAATTGACAAAAGTGGTTCATTAAAGAAACCCATGTTGTATTAATTGCCTGTTATTGTTCGATACCACAATAGCTGTCTGCGCTTTTTTGTTGCCGAGTGCCAATGTTATGTAAACCTGCTGACGTCAGTAGACGCTTACATTGCAATCAGACCTTGCTGGCTTTCCCGCATCCTAACCCTCCTCTCTAACCAGCCCCGCCATTTGTATGGATGGGAGTGGGCTTTCAGGCAGCTATCAGTCAAAGCAGACATCTCCCCACTCCATTGGGTAAGGTGATGGGGGTATTTCCCCATTAAAATGCAGGACGGATTGCATTTGGCTCTCCGAAGACTGGCCCAGTCTTACATGTGCAAATGACATGGCAGCAGCTAAATCTTCAGGCTCTAGTTTTATGAGTGCATTCTTAAACCACATTTTCAAATATGCAAGGATGGCAGTATAGCACAGGCGATTCTAGGGTTTGAATATTGAGAAGGACAACTGACATTGAACTGTAAAACTCTGATGGAGCTAATAAGAATGTTTTTGAAGAAATGAAATATCTCTGGTAATGGAACCTAGCAAACACTAATGGAATTGAGCATCTTTTTAGGGTTTGAATGGGGTTAGCTGGCTGGACAGGAGAGAGATGCCCATTTGATATGCTAGTATTCCAGTATAATGACGGCTGTTTCTTGCACACCGCTGTTTGCTATGAAACTTGTTCATGCTCTGTTTACAGTGCTATTTGTACGGCGAGGAAGTAAACTTTACATTTACAATGTCTTTGCGATTAATATTGAGTCCCGCGTTTTTCATTTCCTCTGCTATCTTACTTTGCTGTGAAAGTTATCAAAATAATTAAACCATGGCAGTTGTGCAACTGAGAACTCTATAAAACATAATTTCTGTGCAAGCATGTTTGTTTGAGAGCAACATCATAAGGAAGTTATTGCTACATTTGCAATGGATCCAGAGAATCATCGGCTGCTGCAATGAATAAACACCATTGGCTCTTGTAAAATTTTAATGATAAGATTGGTCCTCCAGTCAGGGGCGCCGCTAGCAATTTTGGGCCCTATGACAAAATATGAGGTTGGGCCCCCCTACCACACCCATTAATTAATAAAGCAGATCTCTGGGGGCCCCAAAAGGGCGTGGGCCCTTAGAATTGTCCCAACTTTCCCCCCCTTAGCGGCGCCCCTGCCTCCAGTACGTTAAGCACTGACCATGAACGGTAATTGTAGTGCCATATCTGTCAGACATCCATATTACCAGTGTATTACGGCTTTTAGGGATTTGCTACAAGCAAGCTAACCACTCATGGTCCACGTGACTCAGAGCAGTTAGCTATTAATCTGTATTGGTCAAGTCTTTTTATTTTAAAAAAGAAACACTATATATGCACATTTTTCTGAGGGATACGTGCTCACAGGTTAAAAATACATTTGAATGAATTTATATGTTACTCTTCTGGGATATGTAAAACACTGAAGATGAATGCCATTGTTCTCAAATGCTCATTTCATAACAGGTCTCATGGACCCTTCATCATGTGAATTCAGTCAGGGAAACAGCGTTAGGGCAAAATGAATGGGCCCAGGTTATGACACACACACACACACACACACACACACACACACAATATATTGTATATATTATTTAATACATATAATAAGGTAATAGATAAGCCACTTTTTAATGTAGTTCCTTAATTTACTCACTTCAGCAGAAATGTTTTCCAGTTGTTTAGACTTAATTTCGGATTCAGTATAAAATAATTCGTATGGTTGCAATCTGTATGGACAATATAGACATTCATTTGTGTATGACTTTATTATTACGCTTAATATATTTGGAAGATGATCTTATCTCGAGCAACGCATAAGCCACACATAAATATACACATTATATTTGAATGAGAATTTTCACTGTAGATCATCAAATAAATTTCTGCTTAGAAAGCATGCAGTTTTACTTACAATATGTAGACGGGAAACGATTATTCGTGGTGCATTTTTATTGGGAACTGGAATGCATTTCACTGCATACATTAATTCATTAATCATGAATCATGTACTCGGATCATGCTGTTATATGCCAGTCACTGTTTTCTACATTCTGGGTAAAAACGGTTTAAAATTCTGTAGGGATTTCGTTTTCTTTTTGCAAAACACTTTTCGCGATGTTTCAGCCTCATATCATACTTTTGCTTTATTAATCTAAAATACTATTTACGGCCAATATTGTTTACAATTTAGCAGCAAATTACCAATTATTTATTAAGTCCAATTAAACTGTATTTTTAAAGGGTGATCATTAAAGAAATTGAGTTTGATAAGTCTCCTTTGTTTATCTGTACGTTTACCTGACTTTTAGACCGCGAATCTCATCGTTTGCTAGCAGCTTTTTTTACTTTTAAATTCATATAATGCGCAAAGATCTGGCAACGCCCATGTCGTTAGAAAGAAATTGTTGCCTGCAGTTCACCCTTCAGCTGCAATGCTCCTAAATTAGAACAATACGTGAAACTGAATGTGAGCACAATGAGCGATATTGGTTCATAAACAAGAAAAAAAGCTTAACATAAAAAATAATCATTGTTTCTTTCGGCTAAAGCGGCTCCGGCTTTTATGTCATTAAGAAGTAATTGTGATCAGCTTTTCGTCTCCCACTCTTAACTCGGATATATTATTACCGAAACTATTGCACCGATCTGGTGTCAGTTGGAAGGCGTAGCCGGCAGCTCGTCCTCTGTATGATCGTACCATTTCGTCAGAGACTCGTTTCTGTTCGGGTACAGCTTCCGGAATCTCTCGGCACTTGCCGGCCGGTTCACCGTTGCTCCGGTTTTGTTCGCTTCTCCGCGTCCCCTCCTCACCCTCCGCCTCTCCTCAGACTGGCTTTATGTCTGGCGGCTCTGCGGCGTTAACGCGCATGCGCCGTCGCCATGTTAGCGAGCCCTCCTCCCCCTTGTCTCGTCACAGAGAGAAACAGCTACATTACGAGAAGGTGGCTACGGTGGGGAGACGGCAAGAGGGTGATACAGCAAACATTGGATTTAAAAACAAAGACATGACAGGATGGAGTAAACAAGCGTTGTGATCGACGAAAAGGGGATTTTCCAATAAGAAGAATCTTACGTCGCTCACGGATTGTTTAATTTAGCTAACGTTGTTAGCTATTTTCAAATTATGCGACTCAGCGGCTGGCAGTGATGGAGATGGTCTCTTGTTGCCCAAGAAGTGATAGATGTATACTAATAACTAGCTATATTTTTGTCTTGTGTATATGTACTTAAATTGTCTCATAAAGATAAAAAATAAAGAGATGAACTGGATTTAAGACACGCAAGTACAAGCGCGTCTGTATAGATCGCTAGCTGCATAGTTAGCTAACCTAGCTATCACAGTGAGAGCTCCCGATTGGCTAGCGTTATATCACTGGGGGGAAATTTTACACCGACGGAAAGTTAAACTAGTTACGGCATAAAATAATTTCAGTGACGGATGTTATTTTTTTCGATTATTACTTACCGAATAAAGTCTGCTCTCAGCTAAGGCTTTGTTGACTCAGTCCTACCTGCTATCTTCTGAAAACGTGTCTATTTATTAGTCTGTGAACTAGCGTTACTCCTGGAAATTCACGAAATGCATCATCCGGAGTCTTCAGGAGATTCCGCTAGCACTAGAAAGATGGCGCACCCGGCAATATTTCCTCGCAGAGGTAGTATTTCGGCATTGACAACGGCGACGAGTACTGGCGTTAGCAATAATGTTATTTCTGCTGAAGATTATCAATCTCCCTTGTTGATACAACCCCCACCTCCGGTCGGCTCTTCCTCCTCGGGGCCACAACATCCTCCTCAGAGCCTTAACCTCCTTTCCCAGTCCCAGCTGCAGTCCCAGCCTCTCCCGTCGGTCGGTGCTCAGATGAAGAAGAAAAGTGGCTTCCAGATCACTAGCGTCACGCCGGCTCAGGTACCCGTAAGCGCCAACAATAGCACTGCAGAGGACACTGAGAGTTACGATGATCTGGACGAATCGCACACAGAGGATTTGTCTTCGTCCGAGATCCTGGATGTGTCCCTGTCCCGGGCCACCGATATGGGAGGTCCGTTGAGGAGCTCCTCTGAAGAGACTCTGAACAACTTTCATGAGGCAGAGACCCCCGGTGCGGTCTCTCCCAACCAGCCCCACCTTTCCAGCAAGCCATCGCACCACCTACCCCAGACTCATCAGCAAGGCACTATAGTCAATGGGACTGTACATCATCAACATCACCACCACCATGGGCAACACCATCAAGTGCATGTCGCTCAGCCTGCGGCCGCTCCCCTTCCTGCGGCGGCCTCTAGTGGGCCGTCTTGGACACCGGAGGGGGGAGGTATTCCTGCCTCTGCTACCTCCACCACCGGGGTTTTGTCAAGCATTTCCCAGGTGATACCTGGTACTGCCGGCACTGGCAGTGTCACGGCCCCACCGTTAGCCAACATCATTCCAGGAATGCTCCCTGGTGCAGGAGCCCCAATAAGCGGCGTAAACACCTTGACAAGCAGCGTCAGCAATGTGAGTAGACTGAGTTCTACAAGCGCCTCGGTGCTGGGGATAGCCAGTACCAAAAGCAGCAGCACCGGTGTTGCCCCAGGACCCGTAAGTGGTGGGACCGGCATGGTAGGAAGTGGAAGCAAGAATATAAACTTGGCGCAAAAACAAGCTGTCACTACAACCGGCAGCGTTGCCATGACTACTGCCACCCTGACCGGTGGCTCCAGCGCAGCAGGGACCGGCATGCCTGGTATGGGCCAACCAACCCCGTCTGCCCCACACAGCCAGGCTCAGCAGCCGGCCCAGGTTCCCGCTGGTTCCCGCTTTCGGGTAGTGAAGCTGGATTCCAGTTCTGAGTCGTTCCGGAAGGGACGTTGGACATGTACCGATTATTACGACAAAGAGGCACCCCCAGCCACCGTCGTTGCAGCTTCTGCCACGGACACCATGCCTAGCCACCGGCCGGTGGAGAGTAGCGTGGCGGTAGAGCGGGAGGCTGTGGTCAGTGAAGAGGCATCGGGACCTGCTGCCATGCAGGCTTTTCAACCAGCCCAACACCAACCTTCTGCCCCTCCTCTGCAAGACTATGGCACCCATCCAGGGCTGCAGCCCTCCCATCCTAGCCTTGCTCAGAGTGTGCCCCAGCCTCTAGGACACCCCCAGGACATGGTGCACCCGCTCCTAAAGACCAGTGCGCCTCCCCCTGTGCCTATCAGCATGGGTTCCATCCGGCCGCCGGCTATGGTGACTCCTGGAAGTCTTCCCCAGCCAGTGGTGCATTCCACCCCAGCTGTACCCCCACAGGGTTTGCCAGGGGTGGCCCAACAGATGGGTTACCCTCCCACACAGCCCGCTCCCACCCAAGCCGTTCACACTTTGCCAACGAGCCAAGGAGGTGGCCTGCCACCTGAGTTCTCCCAACGCCAGCCGATCCTCCAGGCCCCGGTGGTGACACAGCCTTTGCCACCTATGCCCGCCAGCCTGCCCCCAGTGGCGGCAGCTGTGCCATCTGGGGCTTCCCCAGCGATGGCTGCGGGTCAGCAGCCTGTGGAGAGTCTGTCTGCATCTGTCTCTCAGCCTCTTCACCAGGGCCTCCTGCCACAGCAGACCTCGTCGGTCCCGGTCCCTCAGGCGTCCCAGGGTGCCATCACCACTCAGATGCTCCCGGGTGCAGCGCAGGTGGCTGCCCAACAACTGATCCAGGCCCAACCACTCCCACCCGAGCCTCAGCAACCGGCCCTGACTCCTGCCATGGCCTCGAGTCAGGTCGCACCGACGGTGCCTCCCAGCGTCCCGGCTGACTCCCAGCCCAGCCTTCCCCAGAGCTCTCCGGCCATGCCGAGCGCGACCCGATCAAGTCTCGCGCAGGGCCAGGGTTCGCAGCCGCCTGCTGGGGCCCAATACATCAGCCCACCCTCCGTGACCACCACGCAGTTGGAGGACGCCCAGCGCCTTCTCTTTCAGCACCATTCCCTGCTTACTCTCCCCAAGATGGCCGCTGGAGACGCTTCTTCAGAGGCTAGTGCCTCTCTGGGGGCAGAGGGGGGCAGCAGTGCAAATGCCTTAACTGCCTCAGCGGGCCTGTTTCCTCTGAAGAGCCTGCCTGTGGACGGAGAGGATGATGGGTAAGCCTGTCTGGGGTTCCGTCTGACCTGCCGCTGATAAGATCTGATGGGCTTCTTTGGAGTGCATCCGTAGAAACCCTGAAACGTAGAAGAATCCCGAGTCCATTTTAGCAATGGAAAAGCTCACGTTTGTTTCTGTTTGTTTATTGGATCTTGTAATTCAGTTCTGTTTTTTTTTTTTTTTTCTTCTCGATCGTTCATACGTGGGACCTAGAAATACATTAGAAACCAGCCTCTGTGCAGTGCAGGGATTCTAAATATAGCCTGGATCACAATAGCAAGCCCATTTGAGGAGGAGAGGAAATATTTATCACGCACAGACCTTCACAAGAGCCTCTGTTTCTGCTTTTTAGTCTGAGGCCGAATTTTGGACTGACGTTGAGCTATTTTTTTTTTAATGGTTCCCTGGCAGTAATGTATATTTCTGTATAGATTTGAACGCCTTTGAAATACGAAGGACAAGTTAAATGTTGTAATGGTGATTCTGTTGGAAGAACAGTGGCCTGGTTCTTCAGTGGTTATTGTGACCTTGCAGTTCAGCCGTCTGCGCTGCTGCAGTCCATATATATATTTTTTTTTCTCTGCAATGTCACTGAGGATGGCGAACACACCCAGTGGGCACGAGTGCCATCCAGGCGGCCGGTTGCTATGGCCTTCAGCTTGTGGGGCTTTGCGAGGCGCGGGATTGGACAGATCTCGGTCGCCGTGGCAGCTCTTTTGTCAGTGATGCCACACGGATTCCTCAGTGTTGTCCAGGAGTCTGGCGTACACAGTGTTCGCTGCTGCAGCTCCCCAGATCACCGGCGCAGGCCTCGGCCCGGACGTGACGTGTTCGATTTAATCAGGGGCCGATGTGCGATACCAAGAGGAATGACCAGGCATTCCATAGGAAATTATAAGTCTTGTGATTGTTGGAGTGAAATACATCCGTGCCTCTGTTAGTATGAATGATATTCTCACTTGGCTAATGTATATTTTTTTTAAACGACATACTTGGATGGGTTTTGCTGCTTTTTTGCAAGGGCTCTTCAGCTCCTCCATGACCCCTCAGAGGTTTGCTTGTCCCCTGACTCTGACATGTGTTTCTCATTATTTCAAACTTTTTAGGGCTTTTCGGTCAGTCATAAGCTTGTAAATCTCACACTGTTCCCGCTAAAGTAAAGTAAATTTTTTGTTCTATATTCAGTTGCACCTGAACCTTTCAGAGGAATATATATTTCGAAACAGCTGGTTTCTCTGGAAATATGCTTACTAGCTGAAACGTCCTACATGTGGGAAGTCATATATATTATATGTGAATGTAATATACACACACACACACACACTTAAATAGAAGTTGCAGTAGAAGTAGATATGGAAATTTGGTGAGGGACATTGAGGAACAGAAAGACTTAGTTATCCTGTTGAAGCTTACGAGCTTTTTTTATAGTATTAAAAGCCTGTGACAGCTGTTTGAGCTTTCAGTGCTGGTCATAAGTACTTAGCAAAATGATTTGCTCTTGTAATCAGTTTTAATGTTTGTTTCTGGTGAGGGGTTTGAATTACTTTGCCGCCACAGGAAGTACATGTTAATAATCCTTGGGATGTTAGTGCCTTTTTTTGTTTACCGCTAAAGCTCTTAAATGCGCAGCAGACTGTTGCAGAATTGCCCCTGTAATCATTTCATGTCATTCCCATAGACCACCTTCTCATTTAAGTTTCTGTTTGAACTTTTGGGGGGGGGGGGGCTCTCTGTTCTCTGTTCAAGACAACTGAACCTTAGTTTCAGGCTGTGGCTTGCATTTCTTAATGTTTTGTTTGCAAGGTTTTGCAAGAAGTTAAATTGATCATTTTGTGTTGGGGGGGATTGCAGACATCAGACTTCTGACCACCTATCCTGATCACGGGAGGGCATGAGTTATACCCACATTAGTGTAGAACACGTTGCGGGGGAAACACTTTGGCAAGGGTACCTGTCCATCACCGGGCACACACACAATCACACACTATAGACAGTTTAGGGACGCCAGTTTGCTTACATGCTTCCGCCTCAGTTTGGACTGCAGGAGAAAACCCTCATGGCACAGAGAGAACATGCAAACGTGCAAAGTGGCCAATCCACGCGTCAGGAATAATTTTCATGAGATCATTGGGAGAAGCACTAAGTTGGGTGGGGGAAGATTAAGGGGCTCGGCAAGAGTCTCCTCTGGTTTTCAGGGAGAACAAAAAGATATTTGAGATATTGAAAAAGCAACAAATGGTATCGAAAGTCAGACAAGCTTTCACCTGGATAAATGAGAAGTGCAAGTGAGTCACATGGGCTGGCGTTTGGCGAAGTCGCATGGTAGATGGCCTGGCAGGAAAGCCGTACACAAAGCAGAAGTGTGTGTGGTCTTATAAATTTAATATTATTTTTAATTAGTCTTATACACATAGAAGCTGAGTGTGGATCTTATGCCTGCAAGCATGAAAAACCTCAAACTGAGCTGCCCTGCAGTTCACCTTTGGAAAAGTCGGGGAGGCCGACCTGGTTTGCGAGCATCGAATTCTCCTGCTGATGCAGATCAGGCATGAGCTTATATCGGGAATGCAATATTGAGTAATAATTTTGCCCAGCCAGTAACAGGGGATTCGCTGATAATGCGAAGTGTGCTGCTCTGTCTAGTAACCCAGGATATTGCACAATCAGGAATCTGAGATCCTGACGGCTAAGAAACGACCTCTCTGTTTCAGGTAGAAGTACGTTTAAAAAAAAAAAAAAAGAAAGAAAGACAAAAAAAATGCCACAGCATCAGTCACAGTGCTGACTGACGAAAAATAAGGAACACAATCACCTTCGCTGGCTCCCCTATAAGAAACCCATGCAAGTTTCAGACTTTTAAATATTCCTGTCTGCCTGAATAGAGATTTTTCCCACCATGAATGGATGCGATAATTTATTAAATTATGAATTAGCCTTTTGTTTATTATTAACTACTGAAGTTGTTATAAAGCAGTTTAATTAGTGCCTGATTTACACCTAAAACAGCAGGGAACCTGTTATTCAATTAATCATTTTATTAAAGACAATGTGAATGAGGAAGGTTGAATGAAAGAATGAAACAGCTTGTGGCCCTCATGGGCTGGTTTGGGCACCTGTGGGTTTTGGGTGTTGTTCTGTTTTTTGTTTTTTTGCTGACCTAAAACATTCGTAGACAGAATGTTGCTGTCAGCAAGACGCCTTTTTTGAATTTCTAATCAGGTGAGCTAGTTTGGTATCAGTTTATTACAGCCGTTCCCTGTGTTGCCGGTGTAAAGCAGTTGGGCCGATTGGAGGATGATTGATGTCCAGCTGACGTCTGTGTCACTGCGGAGGATGGGGGGTGGTCGTT
Source organism: Hyperopisus bebe (assembly GCA_026777045.1). NCBI lineage: Eukaryota > Metazoa > Chordata > Actinopteri > Osteoglossiformes > Mormyridae > Hyperopisus > Hyperopisus bebe. The sequence goes on along the minus strand of JAODJW010000001.1, from coordinate 43,946,168 downwards.
GGCAGCGTTTCCCATCTGTGGGACCTGGTTGAACCCTGCTTTGTGAGCCTGGCCTTTGGGACCCTCTTCATAAAAGCCCTGGGTCAGTTGCTGATGGATCGTCCCCTTTCATTAGCAGTTAGCGTTAATCTTTGCTTAGTTAAGCTGCTGATTTACCACCCCCCTATGTATGGATTATTTCTAACTCTGTTATAATATTTTCAAATACGAACAGTATCAGTATATGTTGTTTGAGTAAAAAGACATGAATCCTCCATAAGAGGACATTATTTCCATTTAGGATATAAATAATCACACATTTCTCCAGTATTTTTGCAGACATTTTCTTTTTAAAAATTGAATTTACCATGTACAGTAATGGGTTGGTGCCTCACCCAGGGTTGTTCCCTGCCTTGCGCACGTACCCTCTTGGATAGGGTCTGGACCCCTCTGACCCTGCATAGGACATGGGCGTTGAAGATGGACGGATGGATGGATGGATGGATGGATGTCCCTGACTGAGGCTGGTATTCCACTGCCCCAGACCACTTTTCCAATGTGTTTGAAAATTGCCTTGAAAGCCCAGTGCAGTTAATCTGTAGTTTGTAGCTTTATAGCCCATCGTCACGGGAGACCCGCAGCAGTGGCCTTGAATGAGGCACATAATCTGGATGGCTTCAGTGCGACAAGCTGTGTAAAGGGTGGGACAGAGTGTTTCAGTAGATCGATGCACCACCTGATTTTAATAAAGGTAAATGTGAGTTGCATAGCGTGCACTGCATGTAAATGGCTGGCAGTTTTACATTTTTTCTCTCACACGTCTGAATTTTTTTGTTTGAGTTTCCTGTTTGGCAGAGAGGCAGGCCTGTTCTCCCGTCCTCGCTGCCTTCCGCATGTCGTGGCCCTGCCCCACGCTTCCTAATCCGCGGCGGCCTTCTTGCTGATTCGCAGGCCTCTTTACAGTCCCTGAATGTTCTTGAGGTTGCAGTCTGCTCCTTGAGTGAGCGGCTCAGCGGCCTAAGTCTCTGTGCCTGTGAATAGAAGATCGCCGGTTCAAGTCCTGACCTCGGCAGAACAGTCACATGTCCGTGGGCCCTCGGGAAGGGCCCTTAACCCCCAGATCCAGGGGCCCCACTGGTTGGTTGACCCTGCACTGTGGCTCCCAAGCTTGGCAGAGGGTTAGGTGAAAATAAACATTCCACTGTACTTGGGCAATTTAAAAGCATTTAATTTTTTATTTCTATCATGTATAGTCTTATAAGAGTCAAGGGATACAGATGTGTCATTTACCTACTGTTTTAATTTATAGGTATTTATTGTTAGACATTTGGTTTGCTTGCTACAGTTAATGCTTGGCTACTTGCATGGCAAGTATGCAGCCTTCAGTGCATATGTATAACACGCAGTGACGGTTGTATGGGAATTGCGTGTGTTATGTGTCTCAAAATGTGTTGATATAATAAATGGTAGAGCAGGTTTTGTTTGGGCTGATCTGATCAAACTCCTGGGTGGGTATGGATTCATTCACAGTTCGCCGCACACTTTGGTGTTCAACTCTAAAAATAACACAAAGAGCTCTTTGGTGTAGCTTCACAAAGCTATAATTATTTTCTTGCTGAATTGTGACAACATTGGTACTGTGCATTTGGGCTTGAGTACTTTAACAAGATTTGAAAATCCATTGTTTTTGAGTAGCACGATTAGTTTTAATCCTGTGCTCAACCCGCCCCAGTGAGAATAATTTTTCTTTTTTCAAAAATGCAAAAAAGCTTAAATGTAGTAAATATGAGAAATTTTGAGCATTGACTTGAAAGACTGGTGTTTGTATATTTGCAGTTGCATTTTTGCTCTGAAAACGTCCTTTTGCCACACGTTTTGTCAATCACTGAAAACTGCTGTAGGACTGTCGTGATCATGTCACGATGTAATCGTGATTATAAGACGTGTGAAATAATCAGCAGAGCTGTATGTGATGGGTGAAGCATTTGTCCGGACACCAGCTTTTCGGTGCTTTACGGACATTTATTTACGTCCAGAATTTGGAAATTGGATTAGTAGTTTGCCTAAGATATTAATGAGAAGCGTATTGTGACGCGCAAAAGCCAGTAGTCTAAATTCAGCGTAACCTTTTGAGTATTACATTTAGTTACTGGAGCACACCGCGTGCTATTGTTTTAGTAAATCATGGAAACGATGAGTACTGAAGTGGTGGTGAGGAGTAGGACAGCTCAGCAGTCAGAGCATCTTTTGAAAGAGGAGATATTGTGGATAAACCAGGTCTGACACTCAAACATAAGAATATGCTGAATTTATACAGATCACTAACTTTTGGGCATCACAATACACATCTCATTAATATTTTAGGCACATTACTAATCTATTTACCAAACCGTAGGTGTAACTAAACGTCCGTCTAGTTCCAAAAAGTCAGTGTCACAACAAATGTTTCACCCGTCACCCAAAGCCCTGGTGATGATTGGCATATAATCGCCGTTACATCGTGACGTGATCGCGAGGACCCTTATTCTGTGTTTCTACGTACATTTCCAGTACTGGCAAGGATTGTTCTGCTAATTCATTGTTTGAAAACCATTGACTGACAGATGCTAATTTTAAGAATGCCTAGAGAGGTTTTGGAAAAAAAAAATACTGTTGCCAGATCTAGAGAATTATTTTTAATCGCATGTCCTTACCTGCCGTTGTATATTTACAAAGTCTGTTATTATGTTGTCAAAGGAGGTATTGTTAGGTTTTTGCGTTTTATGTGATTTATTCTGTTTATATGGCACTAGTGCTGCAGGAAGCAGAACCATAGCTTTGCATGCTGTCCTTAGTCTGCAAATATAGGAAGACGATTATCTTGTGTTTGTTTGCCTGTAGGAATGCAGTCTGCTCTCGGCACTGCCGGGCTGCGGGCGAGAATCACTCGATCGAGTCGATTATCTCTGTAATTAGTGAACCGAGTGCAAGGAGGCGGTAGGAGGGAGTGATTCGCATCACTCTCGCACCTGAAGTACTCACCAACTTTAACTAGGGCACTATGAAGCCCAATGGGATCTCTTTTTTCCCCCCAAACATCCACTGTGACCTGAGAATATGTTCATTCTCACTCCCTTGTACTCCTGAATACATTCAAAATGTATCAGTTTTCAAAATTCTTTAATGAAATATTTGCAGCCTTTATTTGGTCAAATTCTTGGAATCATTAACATGTACCTGTTTAGCTGACACTTTTGTTCAGAACAACATACAAGTGAGGGAAATGGCACATTACAAACATCCGTGCTGTCAAGGAGTCGGCTTAAGTGCAGCTAGGCTGAGCTTCCATTCAATGCCCAGGTACCAGTGTAAGCAGGACTGGAGCAGGAGCTACACAACAGCTTCTAACAAAGCAACAACCTAATAAGAGAATAGAAGTATTTTCATACATGATCTTTGTGTTCATAGAAATATTTCTGTGTGCCCAAGCCTGACGTGTATCCTGTTGGAAATCTGCAAAGTAAAATGACGATCAGAAACCATCCTGGATGAGAGTTCCTCCCACTCAGTGCATTGTCGTCAGTGCAAAAACAATACCAAGAGTTAAGCAATGGCTACTGGGTGTGTTTCCATCAAATATCCAGTCAAATATTGAACCTGGAATCCCTATGGCTCATACTGAACATCTGTTGTCCTGGGGTTGTGTTTCAGCGTTGCATGGATTCCAGATTTACTTGATTTGCTCACCAGGATTAACCCTGGCTTTTTGCTGCTTTGCCAGGCTCAAAATAACTTTTTGCTGAATGACCTGCCAGTCTCATGATAAAGAATAAAAGGAGGCGGACCATGTCATTTATTTAGCCAATCGGAGAGCTCCATCTTTTTTTCTTCTATTGCATCATAACGTCTCGTGATGTCCAGTCCACCTCCACAGTCGATTAGTTTTAGCATCAATCTGCCCCACCAGCTATCTGTGAAAGGAGGATAAGTGACTATGTTTCTAATAACGTTCTTGAAAGCTTCTGTCCGGCAGCCTCAGGCATGGGGGTTATAACTGCAGTCAGCAATATGGATTCCCTTGTCTGAATAATCTGATTATTTCTCTGCAGTTGTCCTCCATCAATGAATACCTTTTCTTCTTCTGTGCTTCTAACCAGAACTTCTGGATGACTTGCAGTGTTGTGTTTTAGTGTTATAGTTTTAGTTCATTCCTGAGGTTCCTTTGTTCACAGTTCATAAGAAGGACATTTGAAGACCTGTCCTCACATCAGGACCCCTGTATCTGAAAACCCTTTGTTCTGTTGGTGAAGTGTTGTGGAATTTCCAGTAACTTGAATTTGGAGTTAGTTGGATTCATGGTTGTAAATTCTGGCAAATCCGTTAGAACCTTGGAACTTGAATGTCTCGACCATTGAATGGGTCTGTTTTTGGTTTTTGTTTTTGTTTTTTTCGACTTGTACCTCGACCTAAACTCTCCTTGCTAGAACTTGTATGGGTCGAGATGCGTTCAACTCTGCCAAATTGGACCTTGAACGGGTTGGTCGAGAGAAATTGATCCACGACTTGACCAAAAAATCGTAACACGACAAAACAAAACAAAACTTGTATGGATCGAGATGCGTCTGTGGGCTAAAACAAAGACAAGCGGACCTACTGGGATGCTTAAGCCTATGAATCGCTCTCAGTCTCGTGGTACCTCTAGAACAAGTTCAGTGTGAATTTTTTTGTGCTTTATTTACAGCACATTGAATGATACAGTAATCATGGCCCCTAAGAAAGTGAGCAATGATAGCAGCAACCCAAAGAGGGAAGTAGCGAGAGAAACTGTAGAACTTTAAAAAGGCAATTACAGCAAGACTTGAAGATGGTGCACGTGTGTGCTATCACTTCTGAGTGTGGGATTGTCATTTATTTCATGTTAATTGCTTTTGTATGTGTCATTTTTCATGTGTGTATTAGTTTTATATTGATTGTTAATGCTTTTTATCATTAGGTAGGTAGATAAGTTTAAAAAATTTAAATAATCACTTGGGGGTCTGGAACGGATTAAGTTCATTTATATTGTTTCTTATGGGGAAATTCGATTTGGAATTCGTCCAAATCGCAACTCAACCAGCCTTCTGGAACAAATTAAGTTCCTAAGTCCCACTGTACTGGTAAAACAAAGGGTTGGGCAAGTGAGATGTGACCCTCTTGTCCTTCCCCCTCCTGTCTGTTTCCAAAATCTTGTACAGCAGACCTTTTTGGGGAGAGTCGTCTTGTTTGATTGCAAAGCATAACCACATGTCAGTATTTGTTGTATCGTGTTTTGAACATGCCTCGCAAACGAGATTATCTGTGTGCGTCCCCCCCCATAGCCACTCCTCCCATGCCACTCTCACACAAAACAGGACAGAGAAATCCAGAACATTGGCCTGATTTATCCCCTCCAGACACCGAGCTAACCCGTCTGTCCACCCATTGCACTGTCCTCTCCGTTAGTCGGGGGTGGGGACACGAGTGCTGAGAACCAGAGTGAAAAAGCTCGCAGCCAATGTCTGTCTCCACTGTCGTTCCCCCTTCCCCTGCCACTAGCACGCTAATATGGTCAAATGTTTTTAAATGAACCATTAGAGCCGACAGGAAACTGCTGGTGGGGTTTAACACAATGTTGTGTTTTTTTTTTCTCTCGTTGTCAAAATGTGTTTTGAGTGCTTTCAGTGCTGAACTGGAAACGCCTGATCCGAGTGCTTTAGTGCACCAGTGTTCACCATCAGAATTGCCGTTGAGAAGAGTTGGGAGTCTCCCAGCTGATGACACTGTTTTGAGTGTTAATGAATTACATGGTTCTGCAGTGACCTGTCATTTCGCCAGTCGCTATCAAGGTTCCGAAATAGCTTTTTGTCATTCGCATTCTCCGGCCCCATCGTTTGGTTGCCCCGAGGCAGCGTCCTTTGCATGTCACATCTCACAGCTGCGTAGACGTGCTAGCATTCAGTCTGACACGTGCTAACCAATAGGTGACCGACATAATTGTTTGGTGTTCAGATTAATTACCAACGTTAATTAGCAACATTGTTGCATTTACATCTATTGTACACTATACTTTTCAGTAAGATGACTATACAGTAAAATCCTGTTATAGTGGACTCACTTATAATGGAATATCGTCTATAACGGACGAGGTCCGCTGGTCACGGCCGCGCGCCTTTAAGAACATGCAGAAAAGGAATCTGATATAGCGGACTCGCATATAACGGAATTTCGCTTATAACAGAGAAACAATTTAGTCCCCAGGGCCGCTTTTAGCTGTAGTTTTATTCGGCTATAACGGACATACAGGCTCCGCCCACAAGGCGCGTGGCGTGCCGGTGATATCCAGCGCAGATACGTAGTCGGGATTATTAATAGTCACGCATCTGGTCAGGTAAAGTTCGATTACTACATGTACAATATAATAATCTATATCACAAGTGTGTCTGCTGAGGTGTGGCATGAGTAAGTGGTGTCCTGTAGTTGTGTTCTGGTCCATCTTGCCCTCCATCCATACTCGATACTGGCCACACTCCCGTTCTCCTAGTATCCATTCCCCTTATACAGTACTGTACCCTCGTCATAGTCAGACCTCAGAACACTTTATTACAAGAATAACAGAATGGAAGAGCAGATTTTCAAAGCTCACTCATTACACAGGATACGATTTTGAGAATTTCTGTAGACTTGGTGAAAAAAATTGAATGGGAGTTCTTTGTTGCATTATGTAAGGCTTATGACTAGGTCAGTGGCGGTCTCACTTAAAAAAACAACATAAAAAATGGTGTTTTGGAAATCTGCGCTTCAGTTGGTTATGGTTGGGTGCCAAATGTGAGGTGCGGAACAATATTTCAAGAAACTTTTTGCTGAATAGTATAAACAAACCTAAAGAACACAACAGAAATGACAAATTTACAGGTAAAGCATGCAAAGACGTAAATAAGTTTGCACACGTATTCCATGTGTAAATTACTGCAAAGTGCAAGGGAAACGGCTAAGAGCGATGTGCCGATTTCACAGATGCAGAGTAGAGCAATAACCTGGAGTAATGAGAAAATAAAGGCTCACTGTAGTGCAGATTAACTGATGTAGTGCAAATGGACAATGGAGAGAAATGTCTAGACATGGGAAGAGGGTAATTCCGGCCTGCTCTTCCCCCATCTGCACTGCAGTCTGGCCATACCCCTTGTTCAGATGGCAGTCTGAATCTCCCAATCTAGAGCCCTATGAAATCAGTTTTTTTTCCCAAATTCCATTTTTTTTTTCCAGATTTATCCCGATCTGTTTTGGATTTTAAAGTTTTATAAGCTAGCGAACTGGGAAAAAAATTTAGCCTTTAAGGAGACAAGTCTCATAGTTTTCAAAGTATGACAGTTGGTGCTCTGTCTCTGTTGCCTGTATGCACTTTTGTCTCCATAAAGCCTGTATTTCTTCTCAGTCTATATGTGAATTTATTCTCATTTGCTGTTTACCGGCGTCTTAAAACTCTTTTTTTAAGCATCACACTATAAAAGAGCCGCTAAAAACTTTCCTGTCTGCCTGATGATGTCTTTGCCACTATAGTGCCACAATATTTGATTTATTTACATTAGATTACATTTTATTTATAACCCGCGACATGCTTATAATGTATTATTAAACTTGGCGAGCAGATTGTTCTATGCAGAACCGTTTTTGGACTTTTATATTGTTGTTCAGACTAGCAGAATGTTATGGGTACCGGTTGGGGTGCAAGAATTTGCAGATTTTCAGAATCGTGGGGATCTGCCGCTCCTAACTGTTCACGAATGTGAAGGGGTTACAGCATAACCATATATGTGTAAATTCGTTAGAGGAATTGTTGGGAAATAAAAATGAAGGGGATCATCAGGCGGTCCAATGTTCTGGCTTTGATCCTCTAATCGTGGATGACTGATGCATGGAATGGTGCCTGTCAGCAGTCATGTGGTGGATCTGGGAGCTTGACACAGCCGTCTGTATAAAGTCATAATTCCTGCTGCAGGGCCCTTTAAATAAGAAAGGGAGAGGAAGCGCAGGCAGCCTGCCTGTTGTCTTCGGTGGTCAGTCCCCCGTACTGCATGAATTTCCTCCTCCCGTTCCTTTAATGGTTTATGGTGCCGCGTCGTGGCCAGGAGATCTTAGCTTGGGATGAAATATTGATCTTCAGAGAGGAGTATCCTGCTCAGTCAGGCATCTTGTGAAAATGTGAAATCATGGAGCCTGATAGGGTGGATGTGAACTTAAGGGGTACGTGCTGCTCCTTGCCCACTGTGCTGCTCCTTGCCCACTGTGCTGCTCCTTGTCCCCTGTGCTGCTCCTTGTCCACTGTGCTGCTCCTTGTCCCCTGTGCTGCTCCTTGCCCACTGTGCTGCTCCTTGTCCACTGTGCTGCTCCTTGTCCCCTGTGCTGCTCCTTGTCCACTGTGCTGCTCCTTGCCCACTGTGCTGCTCCTTGTCCACTGTGCTGCTCCTTGTCCCCTGTGCTGCTCCTTGTCCCCTGTGCTGCTCCTTGTCCACTGTGCTGCTCCTTGTCCCCTGTGCTGCTCCTTGTCCCCTGTGCTGCTCCTTGTCCCCTGTGCTGCTTCTTGCCCACTGTGCTGCTCCTTGTCCCCTGTGCTGCTCCTTGCCCACTGTGCTGCTCCTTGCCCACTGTGCTGCTCCTTTTCTTAAGCTTCTCCCTGCACTGTTCTTCTCAGGCAGGGTGAAGGACATGGAGATAATTTGATGTGAAAAGCAGACACTTGTCACCCTGGGTCACGCCTGGGTAACACTGGGTTGTGCACCAAGTCTGTATGTGTGAGAGATTTCTTTCACATGTTATTTATTTATTTAGACAGGGACAGTGCACAATAAAAGATTAACCTTGTACAAAACAAGGAAAGATGCATCGTACCAGGTTTTAATAAGTATTGCTATTTTCCGCCCATAATCCCTGACTAAATCACATAAATCACAGAAACATTTCATGTCCATATCCCACTCCATCCAATCACTACAATTTACAAAGTTTCGGTCACAATACAGTTGCAGGAACAACAATTTTTTAAAGGCAATCATTCCCGTATTGCAAAACTAGTTTGCTCACCCCAACTCTCACAAATATCCACCAATACTGCATATCCTGAATCTAGAAACACACACACCAGTTCATAAATGTGTGCAAATTTGCTTTGACGGTATCCAACTCTTTGTTAAGCAGGAAAAGGAGAGAAAGTTTGTACGCTGAATCAGTTCTGTTGGAAGTGTAATCCAATGATTTAGAGAGAGATGATTTCCTGAATGAGATTTTTCATGGTAGAGTACTGCATTCTCCCCTTATAGTCGATTGAATTGCTCACGTCGTTTTTCAGAGCCGATTGTAACAAAGGAGTAGCAGCAGCATTTTAAAGAGTAAGCAGACATTTGAGTACATTATCAAATTTTCAAAATGTTAAATATGTTTAGTAAGTTTATTACAGTGGTGATATTGATGTGTTTTTTTTTTTATCATGGATCCTTAAGCTCCCTTTTCTATAATGATTTTATTTAGGTGTGAGCACATAGCAATGCCTTGCTTGCCTGAGGTTATCTGAGGGCAGGCCTTCTGCGGAGACCCACAGCTCTGCTTCGTCATGCCTCCGGTATCTCCTGCACCATGCTGCTCGCCGGTTACATGTCTGTCTAACTCAGGGCTGGACTTGCCGTGCCGCGTTGCTAAACGCTCAGTCGGCCTCTCAGCACATGCCTCTATCTAAACCTACTTGCTTAGTGAGCAGTTTTGCGTTTTTACCCATTTACTCTCTATTTTCTACTACTCTTAAGGTTAAGTGCTGCTCTGTAGGGTCCCTTTTGTGGAACACGTGTAGACTATCTCTGGGCTGTGAATCCAGCCTCGAAAATACCTTCTGCTAACAGATGACTCGCTGATCGTCTTTTGGCTTGAAATAGCTTCATCTCTTGCTTAATTAATTCAGAATATGAATGTTTTTTTAGAGGTGTGATCTCTGTGACACAGCAGATATCAAAAGTGCTTAATGACCTGGAACTCTTGGTCCACATCCCAAGAGGTATTATGCTGTTGTACCTTTTTGATGAGGAACCTGAACCCTAATAATTGTACAGTTATGAACTTTTAACCCACTTTTTATAATAGCTTGAACTAAGCAAATAAAGTGCAAGTCTGGATGCAAATGCTTGATTGTACTGAACTTGTTTGGTTGGTTTAAAGAGGAGTTTTTTTTGTTTTTTTTAACCCCTTAAGTTATCTCTCGTAGTTCCCTCTGTTTGAAATTCATGCACCCTGGCGGAGTCAATAACCAGACATTAACCAGTCTTTCCCCCTGACGGTTCTTCCCGGTGAAGGCACTGACCAGTCTCTCCCACTGACCACTGTGCTTTGTCCCGTGGTGTCAGGGTAAAAGCAGTAGCACCCTGCTCTCTTTCGAGCTCCCATAGTGCTTTGCTTCACTTGATACCATTGAGGTTAATGAGTCAGATGGGAAATTTCTAGGGTTACATGCCGAAGCCCGTTCTCAGTCGACTGGAGGCTGACTCTGCCAGGATCACCGCAGAATGCATAAGATTTAGAGGTTGGCTCTCAGGCCAAGAATGGCCCTCTTAAGTTTCCTGGACAGTCAGTGCTGTGAGTGCTATTGTACGACTTGATAGATCGATGTAGTGCAGTCCTGTTTATCAAAGCACATATTTAGATCAAATCAGTGTCGGCACCTGGGTGTGCAAATTCATATGTAACGGTGCTGCGTCGATGACAGTCTCTCAAATGGTGTCGAATGTCACTTTTGTCATCCTCATGTCGGTATACGTTTCGTATACAGAAAACAAATAGTTCTCGTCATTGTAGTGGTGTCGAGGTTCTCTTTGCAGGTTATGTAGCAGATCAGTGTTAAGCTGACTGTGCAGAGCTTTGGTCAAGTTCTTCATGCATTTAGGTGGTTTTAAGCAGAGTTTTTATTTTAGTGAGTTTCCTGGCTATATAGAGTCTCCTCGCCTCAGCCAGCCTCCCCCCCCCACTGCATGCACCTGGTGACCCCCTGGCTTTTATTCTCTCATATATCCATCTTCCTTTGAAGTCTGTGGATCCTCCAGACTGACAGGCTGACTTATGGGTGCTTTCATGAAGGTGATTCCCCCGGTAGGCTTTTAAGTATGAGGTCCAACCATGCTCAGACCCTCCTTCCAAAGTCCTCCCCACAGCTGCTTAGTTTTGTCCACCCCTCCTGTCTTGCTAGTTGCCGTTTAACCCGATCTATCTGTTTGTAAAATGCTGATGCACCTTATATCATGTTGGCTTTGCTTCTCGGTTGATTGGTTGATTTTTCTGTTCATATATACATATGATATACATTCTGTCCCCACCCACATCTGTTCCGGTCCCCATGACCCCAGTCTGTTAACGTTTGCTCCTGTGATGGACATCTGGGCATGCGGTGTCCTTTCCGGTCTGGTGGCTCGGATAGTTTAGTCTGGGAGGCAGCTGCGTTCCAGGGACAGAGTGAACATGTTTCCTGAGTCATCCAGTCATTGGCTCGGATGTACCCCCGCGGTCGTGAAGTGGAAAAACTCGGGTTATGGCCCGCGGACGACTCCGCCACACCGAAGACCTCCCGCCCGGAGAGGAGAAATCGCTAGTGAGCTGTCAGCTTTTCCGTTTGATTTCCCATGCAAAGCCGCTGGTCATTTTACCACTCGGATTGTGTGTCTAGCCACCGTCAATGCGGTTGTTGGGAGCTGAGAAGCTTTTTCAGGGGGAGCTGGAGACAGCGGTTAGCGTGTAGCCGGTGTCCTCAAATGCCCGGTCGTCATCTGCGTCGTTGCTGGTTCCTCTGCTGGAAGACGGCTGTTGGTCTGAGCCGCTGGGCTATTTTCTGGGTCAGCTGCTTCTACTGATGGGGTGTAGCTAAGGAAGAGCCGGCCCGCCCGCCACTATGCTGTCCTCAGTTGACTTCTGGGGCCATCTGGGGTATCAGGACATGTGGCTAAATTGTTCGACCTTCTCCGGAGACCTAATTCGGCAGCAGTGGGGAGAATGCAGTAAGAGCTCAACTGTCAGGATTTGGGTAGAGAGAACACAGGATGAGCTGTCCTAGACTGAAGTGTGGAGAACGCAGATCGAGCTCTGCCACTCTGGGGTAGAGGAGGGAGGTTACAGGAAAAGCCGTCCTGCTCTAGAGTAGAGGGAGGTTACAGCAAGAGCTCTTCCACTCTGGAATTTGAAGAATGCACAAATAGCGCTTCTGGTCACATAGATCTAAAGTAGCTAGTCATTTTTTATTGATGAGCTTTTGATGTTGACCTGTGATGCCATGTAAGACCTCCACTCAGAAGGCTGACTTAAGGCCTTTTCCTGCGACAAACCCGTCCTCCTTTAGAGCTACGTGAAGGACCAGCTCGGCTTTTTCTCCCTGCCTTTGGGGCGCCCCAATGCCTGGCTAGAGTCAGTCTTTTGGGTCAAGGCACGCCCAGGTCTGCATTCCCCGAAGCCCTTCTTCCGAGGGCCAGGCGGGGTGGAAATGCTCTTGGTGACCGTTAAGCTGAGCCATCCCCCTACACGGCGCCTCCCATCCTGCTCAGATCCAGGCCCAGACATGGAGATCTGCCGGTAATGGCTGCTGCTGTCAAAGTGCCTCTGTGCCTGAGGCCGGTTTTATGCAGCTGAAATGCAGGTGTGATAGTCTTGAAAGGTGTCATTAATGCACATGATCAAAGAATTATGACAGGACTCGTTGTGTAATCGTTTCAGTCATGTAATTACTTTCAATTGTTTATCCCTTCACGACTGCATATAGTTACTCTGTGGTTGCGTAGCTTTGATCTCCTGGCCGGATTTCAGTGTTGCTGCATGTGCTGTTCTTGGAGATCAGTGTTCATTTGCAGTAAGCTTTGGAGTCAAGCTTATTAAGGGGTCTCACTTCTAAGTATCTTGGCGTCCTTTGTGTGAGCTCGGTTTCAGGCTGCTGCAGATTAGCAAACTTAAGTGCAACTCTTGAGCATAAGAATTGAGGAATATTTGGTTTGTTTTCATTTCTTTGTTTGAGGAACCTTTGACTGCGCTACAGGTGAAATGGATTTGAGGGGATCGTGTCAGTCAGCCTGTCCCATATTGACTTGCTTCGCAGGAAGTACAGGCTTGTTTCTTGCTTTTCTAGAATCTGCTATATCGTCAGCTTTGTTTATCTTTGTTTGGAGGTTGCTTTGCGGATGGTGTTGGCAGTTGAGGTAATACCGCAGATTCTCCACTCCCACTCTCACATTTATACTCAACAAAGATTAAAAAGAAGTTTGGAAAAGGGACTGGAGCCTCTCAGGTGTGGCACCAGGTCTCAGGAATTCTCTCCCCTGTGCTTGATTTTTTTTTTCTCTTGCTTGTGTGTCAGCTGACCTGTTAGCTGTAGGGGAGATTAGCGGGTCTGGCTACCCTAAAAGTCACGAAGTATTCTTGCACAACTTTCTCCCCGAGTCTCTCTGCGACATCACTATACACCTCCTGCAGGTACATTGAGCGACCCGCTTAGGTTTGGTCCAGTGACTGGTCTTATTGTGGTCAGCAGTGTCCCAGTGTTGCCCTGAGGCTGCTATAAGGGCAGCAGAACCCATGCAGGAGCCTCCTGCTCGAACCAAGATGTTCGGTACTTTGCCAATTAGTTCTGTTTATCAACTAATGACATGTAGCTTGTTCCGGAATCTGGTAGGCAGCTTGCCTGGTTGTTTTTGTATGAAGACTGAATCCAAGGTAGTTCGTCGTCGTACATCATTAGCATCAACTGTCAGTGAAGAATGTTGCAAAGGATGTTGGGAAAAAGGAATAACTAGTGATCCGCCGTGACAGAGGCAGCCTGTCTTAGAAACATAGCCGGGCTATACAGCTCCCCCTCCAGACGCCTCCACACCCCTCTGTTCCATGGGATGTCTATCCCGGGGTTGTGGAATGTGCCCTTCCTCAGGATCTGCCCTCTGAGGTCTCACCGTGTCAAAGTGGCTGCCTGTAAAGCAAGTTGGGGGCTGGGGAATGTGGCTGTCGGAGCTTCTTCAGGCAGCAGGGCACCCAGCCTCTCCCGACCTTTGTCTCCCAGCGGTCAGGCGGCTGTTCATTGTGCTCTTAGAAGGACACTTTGTGTCCTTTGATAGTGTGACTGAGCAGCGGGGAGTCTCTCTCCGCACTCGCTAATGAGGTCCGCTGGAAGAATGGGCGTCTCTGTGTCGGGCCTTTCTGCACGCCTGGCCCCCTAGTGGGCGTGCCCGGCACGACGGCCCCATCATGTCAGGCAGCCAGAGCCGGGATGGAACTGAAAATGGCCTGCTTAGTGATCTCCTGTCGTGGGTTAAATTCAGGACCACAGCTGCTTTGTTGACCAAAAATTGAATTGAAAAAGACACCGCCAGCCCGCCCAGGCCCCAGGCCTATTCCAGCAGGATGTGTGTCCATTTGGAAGGGGCACTGCCTCCTCCCATTTTGGGTCGGCCTGCCGCTGATCCCATGACACACCGCAGAGCTGCTGCGAGGACGGGGTTATAAGGTTTTTGGGTCAGAGGGCCCATGTTGAATAGCAGCAGTCATCTGAGGGAGACCCAGGCCTGTATTTATGTCCGCCTGCGTGCGTCTCTTGGCCTGGTCGTGGGGCCGCGCTCATGAAAGCGTGGTGTTTGCACGAGTGACTCATCATGTGTCAGGCGAAGCCGCGTTTCGCCGCAGCCACCAGTTAGGCTTGTGACCGGCTGAGGTTACTGTTTACACACGCGGTGGCCTGGGAACATCATAAATGAGTCACCGCGGACCCGGCCAGCGCCTCGTGGCAGTCTGTAAGGAGGAATGGGGTAGGACCGCATGTCAGGCTGACGCTAATACGCGTGGAGCTGGTCCTAACCCTGCCACCCAAGCCAGGTGCAACCCCCAGAAGCGGGCGCCTGCCCATTAGTCATCGCCCGTGGATTTGATTACGAATTAGGTTTGGTTACGATGCCCATTTTTGGTTCTCAGATGGTTTATACTTTGTGTTTACATCGACGGTGGTGCTTTAGATCGTAATCTGCCAGGACTGCAATAGATGTATTATGGTCTCAGTAGAAGTGGAGCAGGAACTGTCCGTAAGCTTAAGGGAGTGTACAGCTTCTCCTCCTCTTTCTTCTTTCCAAATAGCTGAATGATGTGATGGGTGACATCATCGAAGCAGCCAGATAAGTGCCGCACAGTCACTTGTGCCTAGTGGACAATGGGAGTCTGTTCCTCTGTTCCTTCACATTATGTCTCTCTTAAGGACTTGACTTTTGTTTATTTTACTACAATCACTATTATTCTAAAGTACAACGCCCCCACCAGCCAAGCACATGACCTGGCATTTGCTGCTCTGCTGAGCTGCACTAGTAATTCTGGTCTTCTGGGGAAGGATCGGATGTGGTCCGTTCCCTTTTTAAAAGCACTGTGACCTCGCGGTTTTAAATTTCATGTGTGTTGGTGTAGAAAATGCAAGTGGAATAAGAACCCTCATTTTAGCTGCCGCAGAACGGGCCTAGGATGAAATGTTTTCACTCTCCTTCCTTTTCCGTAAAAGTGCTGTCTAAGTTAATTGCAGCTAAGTTCCTGTTCTGGTAATGCTTTGAATATGACAAAGCAAATAAAAATGTTTAGGTAGACCTTTTAGAAAGGACTGTCTTTACCCTACCTTAGAGATGTTTTCTTTGACATTTTTCCTTGTTATTACTCGTCATATTTGACATCACTTTTATGTATGTAGCTTTAAGGACTGGTGCTGCGAAGCAACGACGAGGAATTCCAGTACTTAAGGCTTCTTGAGTGGCTCCTAAGACAGTCAGTGATTCTCCATCCGAATGGTGATTGTCATTAAACAATCGAGGTGAGAGAACCAGACCAGTGAGCCTCTGATGCCCCAGGCCTCAAGCCACTTATACCGTGAAGAGCTGAGCAGCATCTGTAACAGACAGGGCTGGTTCAGAAAGCACCTGATATGCTCCGTCTCAGTCTAGGGCTTTCAATCTGGGCACTATCATTTATGTAGTGTCTGCTTCCCCCTAGTGGCTGATTATAGCAAAAGGCCATGGACCACTTCCACGTTCTACAAAAAAAAAGACGATTTTTCTCCTTCTCCTTTCTCCTCCATTTTTGCTACCATTTAAATTGCATTCTAATTTGCCACAGAAATTGAGAGGGCGCTCTTTTTGTCCTTGAATGCTTCCTCCATGAGGGATAGCACATAAACGTAAGCATGAGCTAGCATTTGTCATGATGCAGTACCCCGCGATACGTCTTGCAGTTGTTTAGGAATAGGAATGTTTTATAAGCAAAGTCTAGGCATTATGCATATAAATATCACTTTGAAAGGTTTTGTTAAGGTCTCATCGGTCCCATGTATATTACATGGGAATTGTAAGTGTTAGTAAATGACAGTGTTTGGATGATGTTATTTTAGTATTGTAAATTTAAATTGAAGTTTATCTTGGCATATGGTCTCATTTGCATATTGTTTGCTTTATAAATTGTTTTCTCTGATGTCAGTAGAATCATCAGAAGGAAACGAGCAGGAGGCAGGTATAGAAACTGAGAAACATATTTGGGGACAGCAGGAGAGTGACGAGCGGAAGTCACTCTGTTTGGACCCAGGAAGTGTCCCCAGACTGCTCAAATCAGTATTATTCTGTTCTTGATGTCAGCCAGCACTGTACGTGTCCCTGATGTCTGCAATGTGTCTGCATGTTGCTCTCATTAGCTGAAGTGGGCAGTGGTGGTTTAATGGTTAGGGAGGCACACTTGTAATTGAAAGATTGCAGGTTCGAATTCCCGACCAGCAAGGCACCCCTGAGGTACCCTGAGCAAGGTGCTGCCCATTGCTACGTCACATACGGGTTAAGTGCAGAGAACACATTTCGTCGTTGTGCACTATGTGCTGTGGTGTGTCACCAATGACCACTGATCACCAAATTCTGAAATATTTACTTTGCTTTTTACCTTTTCCAGGTTCAAAAGTAAGTAATAGCGACATTCCGCAAAGGCAACATGAAAATGCTGATTTTATTGTGAAATAAGTGCATTTTTTCAGTATTTTTAATGGATTCCCACTGCTAACCAAGATTTCAATTCAGTGGAGATTTTGTTTACCTGGCAGGATCCTTGGGAGTCTTCAGATTCACAAACTTAAGTTAAATCCCACATTTCCCTAAGCAGGCCTGTTACAGGTGCCGTTTCTTTAATACGAGTAATTCGTCAATCAAAGCAAATGATCAAATCTAAATATTCTGTAGTTTTTCCTGTTGCTTTAGCCATTTAACTTTTTGCTTAGTTGAAATTGACATTCATTTTAATTGGAGAGTTAAAAGTGAGAAACTTTTTTATGAAGCTTCTTCATTTAAATGCTTTTATTGTGTCAGATAATTAATTCCTTTTAAGCCGATTCGTCTCTTGCGATTCGTTTAATCAACCGCTCAGTCAAGGGTAATTAATTCAGCTCGACCAGAAGGAAAAAACTGGAAACACAGTGGGTCAGCAGGAATAGGATAAGGAAACCGTTTCAGTATTTTACTGCTTAGAGAATTTAGCCAGAATAAAATGGTATATTCAGTTAGAGTGAACAAAGCAGAGGAATTTTAGCTTCTGTTGTTTGAAAGCATTATTTGAACAAGTTGGGTATTACGCCTTGCTGAAATAGTTTTACCTGTTATAATAAAGAGCTTAAGATTAAAGCTCTAAGATTAAATATTATGAGATTAAAGCATTTTTTGCATGATGACAAATTACAGTAGCTGTGATTTGGGGTTTTATTACGGTCTACAGTGACAGAACAATCTATAATGCTGACAAATACATTTTCATGGGATCTTTCGTGATATTTTGTAGTCCAAAGCCATTAGTGTTGTTCTTTCAAGTTTCTGCATTGTGTTCTTAAGTCTTTTTCACATCCTCTAGCATCAGCCTTACAATCCACATTTGTTTGTTCTTGTTTTAAATGTTATTGCCAGTTAAGTACAGGAGTTATAAAGAAAAGTTTTTTGTATAACAGGAAAGGTGCTCAACTCTTTACATAGCTTTTTAATGCTTATAATGTTCTTTTTATTTTAAGTCTCATTTGATCAATTGAGGTACTTTCATTGAAAGCACATGGCCCCTTAAGGGAATATTGCATAAGAGTGAACTCTAGTGGTAGTTTATTTCATTTTTCCTTAGAGACACTGGCTGATAGACTTGCAGTCTGTGGCCATACAGGATTAAGATCTGAATGGTCCAACCATAGACGTCTACAGAGCTGTGCTCAGAAGTGACAGTGATATCTAATTAGGGCCAGAAGGGTCTGTGGCATTACATTGCATTTCAGTTATAAAATAATGACTCATATACAGGATATAAAAACAAACTGTCCGTGCAGGTGTGTAAAATATAGTGGTTTCAATCTGGAAGAAACCTTCTGAAAAATGTAATCTGAAAAAGAGCAAGCAGAGCTTTTATATGCAAATGATGAATAAGTCAAGAACAAAAGGTAAAATCCTGCAGGTCCCGTCTCTCTGGTACTGTAGGTGTTGCCTTTTTACACTAACAGAATCTGATATCACTTTCCCATGTTACACCCTTGTGGAAACCATAGATTTTCAACCCACTGATAAGTAAGATTTTCTAGATTTCTTTTTTTCTCAGGGTTTTTGTTTGTTGTCCTTTCTGGCTGATGTTTGAAAATCTAAGGGTCTAAAAATGGGGAAAAAGGTATATTGCATATGTAAATCATTTTCCTAAATACATGCAATTTTAAAAAAATTTTTTTTTCACTTCATACAACCACTAGGTGGCACTGTTTATTAAAGAAGATGTTTAATGCACATCATTTCTGGTGCTATTGTCATTCGTAAAGCATAATCATTGTTTTAAAATCTAATATTCTATTTTTTTGTGCTTTGAAGTATATACTGAACAAAACATAAAAATCAAGCCACATCCTCCTTAAATATCAAGCATTTCTTAGTGTGTTGTGTCACTCCTAGGGAAATCTACATTATATAAACCTGGGTGTGATGTTCACTTCGTATTTCAGAAGTACTTGGTTAGACAAAGGAAGGCATGAGACACCCAGCTGCAGTTGCATGACTAGCTCTTGTTGTGGCTATCAGTATCCTTGAGGAGAGTGTTTCAGTATTTGGCATTTAGCATTTGTGGGCGTATGTGTGAGTATCATTGCTCTTGCTGTGAGTATCATTGCTCTTGCTCATAATACCTTTTTAATCTGATGGTAGGGTTACTGTTGCATCGGTTCAGCTTTCAGATTCTCTGAAAGTGGGTGGGTGAGCAGGATGGAACAAGATTATTTGTTTACAGGTGATTTAGGAGGTGTGATTAAACGTTTCGATGCCAGCAGGCTCTTTTAGACTTGGAAGGTGGAGCCACGTATCAGTTTACCTGTGTCGGATCATCTCTCCTGGGTAGTGGAATGTGGAGTTAGTGCTGCAAAGCGTCTGCATTTCGGGCTTATTTTCAGACACGATGCCCTGCTCATGAAGTTTAACTGTGTCTATGTACTTTGTTGGTTGATAGTTATCTAAAGCACTTTGCAATTTTTATGAAATTCTTGCAAAACTGTACCTTACTAGAGGGATTTCAACTAATCTTGTTCAAAGGTACTGCCTTACCTTTGAGCCAGGAGCCTCTGTCCTTACCTCGCACTGTCCACTCTGTCCTTACCTCACACTGTCCACTGTGCTGGATCTGCTGTGAGACAAACAAAACACTACTGTTGGAAAGAAACTTAAATTGAGATGTTCATCCGGAATATAATTCAAATGAACACTTGCATAAGCAGGTACGGCCATTTTTTGAAAATATCATCTGAGGTTTCTCAAAAACATTGGCTAAGTAGCCTAGAAAGATCAAGGTGAAACATTACACATGAAACTTAAATGGCAACAGAAAAGTATGTTGCATGATTACATCCGTATCATCATCCATAATCTGTTATATCAGTCCCGGGCTTGATTATTACAAAATACAGGCTATTGGACTATTTGCACTTTGCCTCTAGGGTGAAGTTGGATTCCGCGCCCCAGTGGTGGACACAGACAGGGAAACTTGGGATCCCATGAAACGGTTTCATTACCTCAAATGTCCTCTACTTAGTGACCTTGTGATGTTGTTCACATTTTGTCCTGAAGAACCACCAAAAACTGAGCAGAGTGAGCAGGTGCAATGCCTGCTGAAACAGCAGGATATGATGCATTCTGTGCCCTAGCTGTGCCATTGCCTGATTTTAATTCCTTTGCAAAATGTTGCATCAGGCAACATGGAGCCAGTGTGAAGCTGTATCTAGGGCTGGGGCTGGATTGCTAGAAAATCCGTGCTCTGGAGCGAACTTCAAAACAAATAAATTTTGTCATTCAATACTTATCCTTGTGATGTTATAAATGGTTCAGGTCCATCGCCATCCTCTCTATCATGGATGTACTGAACATCCAGAATGCTTTGTGGGACTGTGTTTTTAACACAAAGCTCTCAGGCTCCTTCTGCAGACAAAGGCCATTGAGTGCTTTTGTTTTTGAAGGTGATGTAACTGATGTTTTTTTTCCCTACTTGACCACTTAACACGGCTGCTTTATAAAGGTAAGACACTTTTTGTCTTTACTTAGTATTTTACAAGTAAGTGCTAATTTGATCAGCTTCCCTGCTCTCTTGTTTGTAAATATATTACCATCCATCCATCCATTCCTAATGTGTTCTGTGGTGGTAGCAGTCTAAGCAAGGATGCCCAGACCTCCCTCTCACCAGCCACCTCCACCAGGGGAATACCAAGGCGTTCCCAGGCTAGCCACGAGATACAGTCTCTCCAACATGTCCTGACTCTGCCCCAGGGTCTCCTCCCAATTGGGCATGCCCGAAACAACACCTCCCCAGGCAGCCGTCCAGGAGGCATCCTACATAGATGCCTGAAGCACCTCAGCTGACTCCTATCGATGCAGAGGAGGAGCAGCTCTACTTTGAGCCCCTCCCGAATGTCCAAGCTCCTCACCCAATCCCTAAGGACGAGCCCGGATACCCTGCGAAGGAAACTCTTTTCTGCTGCTCATATCCACCATCTCATTCTTTCTGTCACTACCCAAAGCACGTGATCATAAGTGAGGGTAGGAACATAGATCGGCTGGTAAATCAAAAGCTTTGCCTTCTGACTTGGCGCTCTCTTCACCATGACAGAACAGTACAGTATCCACATTACTGTCAGTCCACCTGTTGATCTCCCGCTTTCTTCGTCCATCACTCGTGAGCAAGACCCTGAGATACTTTAACTCCTCCACTTCAGGCAGTAACTCATCCCAACTAGGAGAGAGCAATCCACTCTTTTCTGGTCGAGAACCATGGCCTCAGACTTGGAGGTGTTGACCCCCATCCCGACCATCTCACACTCAGCTGCAAACCACCCCAGTGCATGCTGCAAGTCAGCCTGATGAAACCGCCAGGACATCAGGACATCCTCAAACTGCAAAGATGCGATCCTGAGCCCCCCAAACCGGACCGCCTCCACCCCTTGGCTACACCTAGAAATTCTGTTCATAAATGTTATGAAGAGAATCTGTGACAAAGGGCAGCCATGGTGGAGTCCAACACCCTCCGGGAATGAATCTGACTGCTGGCAATGTGCACCAAACTCTCGCTCTGTTTGTACAGGGATCTGATGGCCCAAAACAACGGACCGAGTACTGTTACATGGGGCATTAATATGGATTTCAATGGATTTTACCCGAAAATGCATTTTATGTCCCATTGTGCATCTGTTCATATTTTCAACTCTTACTTCTGCTATATCTAGCTTGAGAAGGTTAACGGATTTTTCCCAGCTGGGGGTTATAGAACTTCAAGTCTGTTGTGTGGCACCTAATCCTGTTATGAGCATTGTTTTTTTTTCCCTGGTTTGTCCTGCTTAATTACACACTGTTGTCCTCCCTGTGCTGAGGTCAGATACTGTCAGCACCTCCTACCCACGCGGCTGTCAGCACATCGATACTGAGCGTGCTGAGCTGTGTAGAACTGCGTTTGGAAAGGGCGTTTCTCAGCATGGAATGCTCTTGACAGGTTAGGACTGGTCGGCCAAATTATCCTTCCCCGTTTGTCCGTCTGCTGACACAAGTCATGTGGAGTGTGTCATGGTTCTTCAAGCCGCCAGTGAGAGCCTGAGCTCTTGGAGTCAGCCTCCACCATCCGCCTGTTCTCTGAACACGAAGGCGTATCCCATGCGTGTTTCTGATGAGGTCTCACGCTCTGGTTACCTTCACTCAAGTCGCAAATGTGTGATGTGAACACCCCCTGTCTGCAGAGGATCTTCTCAGTTCTTTCCCAGCATGTCCTCAGTGCAGACCATCGCGTTTTTTTTTGACACTCTGGGTGTCGTGTTTCCCCCTTGCGTGTCTGGCTGGAACTGTACCTGCAAAGGCTGGAAAGATGGGAACAAAGGGGGGGGCATAATGAGGTCTTTGTAGAGTGGGGGCGCATCCACAAAGACATGGAGAGATATGCTGGACTGGATCCAAATGGATTCAGGCCCTAATGTGTGCTGGACTGGTGTCCTTATCGCAGATCTGCATATACTTTCACCTAGCGGCCCATGCTCTGCTAACATCTTGATCTGCTACTCTTGCCCTGCGCTTTGCTAAATCTACTGCAATCTACTGCTCTGTTACAGTTTCCTGCCCAGTTTAGATATGGCACTATCCCATAGTCCTTCACTCTTTCTTGATACGTCAATCCGTTAAGCTCCCTTGTCAGCTTGGGGCTACTTCTCAGGTTTAGATCAAGTTGTAGTTTGAAAGTCAATAAAATTTGTTGGATGGTTCTATCTTGATGGTGTAACTGGCTCCTCTGGTTCACTGGCAACAAAGACTTTTCCCACCCACGTATGCTGAAGTATTAAGTATCCTCTCTCTCTCCCCTCTCTCTCTATACACAGACACACACACACACACACACACACACACATACATATACAGTATATATATATATTTAAAGTGTGTGTGTGTGTGTGTGTGTGTGTGTGGCCTTTTCAGTCTGCAAGTAGTGCTTGAACAGGACTGTTGATTTCACTTCGGTTTTTGTGTTTAATTAAATGGCTTAGCAGTCAACAGAGAAATCTGTATCGTATGTTAAACATTGATAGTGAGGTTTAAATTCACTTAAGAACCACATTAAACATTACAGAAATTGGTGTCTGCTTGAGCACAGTGGGGTTTTTTTCCACTTGCTCCATAGCTTCAGGATTTGTATTTCCTTTTCTTTTTTTCTTTTTTCTTTTTTCTTTTTTCTGTTTGAGTTCACAGTTACAGCACATTAATCACATAACTTATAAACTTATAACATTAATCACATAACTTATAAAGTATGCTGTGTCAAACATGAAAACGTACAATAGACAATAAAGATTCATCAAAGATCTTTAATATAATGGCATCAAACATGCAGGAGTATTGTTTGTTTTTATGCTTTTTTGCTTTTTCTATTTGATATTAATGAAAAAAGCAGTAATAAAATGTTACCATGCCTATTGGATAGTTTCATATCCTCTTCATTTTCGGTGAGATCCTTTGAGGTGTCACATAATGAGAACTTGAAACGCTATGGGGACTTTTGATCATGGCGCATAGTATCTTCTCTTGAGTTTCAATTCTGTATTCTGTAAAGGGAATTAACTTGTTTTGAGTCAAACTTCTGTGTTGATGGATCCAGCCGAGAAGGCTAGTAGCTAATCTTTATGGGATGTGCAGTTCTGACATGTTTTTTGAATTAAAGTGAGATTATTCAGAAGACTTGAATGTCACAGCTTTGTGTTTGATGTAATCTTGACTTAATCTCAGGTGTTGCTGGCCCTGGAATGGAGCACCCAGTCTGATATTCTTCTGATTGAGATGGAGAACTCTTTTATCAGGGCTGTTGAAGAGAGGGTAGCGCTCCAACCTCTTACTGCCAGTTTGACTGCGCTTTGGAGATGCGTGTACTATAGAGGCTAGTACTGAAAATACAAACTTACATTCCTGTTCTCGAATGGCAAAAAGCAGATGCTTCCAACTGAGTTAAGTCAAATAATTGATGGTTTGGGCGAAGGTTTAGAAGTAGCCTGGTTTTGTCAGTGTTCATTGACCACTTTTCCTGTTGGGGTTATAGGATTCATTCACACAGAGAAGCTAAAGCCATTTAGATACTAAGGATAATTTAGGAATGCCAATTCACCCGAAGCACATGCCTTTGGATTGTGGAAGCTGGATGCAGTTCTGGGGCAGTGATTGGTCCTATTAGTCATTGTGATGGTTGTAAAAGGCTGTATTCCAGCATTCTGCATGGTCTGTAACTGAGGGTTTTCTAATTGTGTTTGTTAAACATGGACAGTCATTTCAATTGATAGGTAGCAAAATGGATGGATGTCTTTCAAAAGGGATTCCATTTCATTCCCTGGTAATATACATGGCATAGTAATCTTTTGCAACTTTTCCTACCCTTATTACTGGCTTTTATGTTGTTCAAGTAAATGGTTCGTTTTTTTTTTATCTTTGTAGCACAGTGTGGAAAAAGGTGACTAATGAATTCATGTGAGATCCCCTGTCTTAGGTGGTTGGATGTTCAGTAATGTGATGTAATGTGTCTCTCATTGCTGCCTGTTAAAAATCGACATGTAATGGAAAGCATATCAGACAAGCAGAGAAGGAGCGGACTGCAGTTGTTTGTTCCCAGAATTCTGAGCGTGTTTCTCCTCTGCTGGGACTGGCCCATTCCCACAGAGAGCCAACGTTCATTTTAACAAGTGGCGCTGGGATTCAAGGCACGACCACCATGGCAACAGCTTATGAAGATGACATAGCTGGTTGTTTCTGAAGCTAGTTTGAGGGAACAGTTAATGGCCATTGGAAAAAAAAAAAAACCACGATGTTGGGGAACATGATCACAAATAACACAAGCATACTGGCTTGACTGCTTGATGGTTTAGACGACCTGATATGACTGGTGAGTCAGTCATTTTGCACAGATATGTTATGCTAATTTTCTTGCAGGCAGCCCTAACAGGAGGCAACCTAAAATCCGCATGGACCTTATCCACAGGCCGGATGTGCAGGCTGTTCCAGCCACTGAGCGATCTGAGCCGTAACTCAAGCACCATGTAATCTGGCCGCGTGCCAGGGCCAGTTAATCGCCGATTCGCACGTGAAGGAGCTGCGCCAATTGCTTGCTTATGTTTTCTAACCTCAGCACTTCGTAAATTAGGCCAGGAAAGCATGTTGACATTAGCAGACTCGACAACATAAACCACACGCCATTTCTAAGTAACCACCAAAATACAGCACGAGCTCGAACACCAGCATGACATGGAACTTAGGTAATGTGCCCTTGTCATTGTTCTTACATTGTGCTGTGAGAAACATGCATGAAGGAGGTGATCTGCCTTCCATACAGTGTATTACATGGAGCAGTATCTTTATGGAGAGGTCACATTGTCTGTATTGTTGCCATTCGGAACTTTTCGTTATGTTTTGCTTGTATCCTTTTTTTTTGTCCCTCCCGATAAATAAATAAATAAAATAAATTGCTTTGTAGGTGTGGTCTTGAAAATTTGTCTGCTACAAAAATAAGTGTTTTCACTGGATATAAACACTGCCTGTAATTATCGCCTGGGGTGAACCTCCCCTTTGACTCGTGGGCAGGGGGGTCCATTTGGGATGTTTGTCTTTAAGAAGGTAAAAGATGCCTAAAAGCATTGATGTAATACTGTTGAATGATTTATCTTAGAAGTGCAGTGTTTTGTTTTAGCTGTGCTGTGCTGAAAGTTAACCAGGTTTAACATGGATTTACATTAATTGCAGCTGATCGAAACTGCAGTGCATGGTCCCTGCTGCCACCTTGCTTTTTAAAGGTGGATGTAGTTCATTTAAAGTGCAGTGTTGATGTTTCTGACAAGTCAGAGTTATGCATTTAATGACAAATAAGACTGGTATGAGACTTGTCTACTTCTCGTAAAGAATAGCGGTTTTAGTTTTAGAAACTGCTATTATCTACATGGGGGGTAATCACAGTCCTGTTGATGGTGTTGGAGGTTTATGATAAATATATTATTTCCCGACTATTGTGCGGGTGCTTAATCCTAAACGGGAAATACGTGTGAAGGAAAACAGGAAGCAGGCTATGTGAGAGAATGACATTTACGCGCCTTCGTTAGAAGCTCATGATTACAGTTTATATTACTCAATATTACTTAACGACTACATCCCCCGAGCTGCTTCCCAGGACATACCAAGCGCCCTTCTGCTTTCTAATGAACAGCCGATGGCTGGTTTGCACAGATGCGTCCAGCTGGATGTGGCGGCCATCTGCACGGCGCAGATCAGTCCGGGGGCGTCGCTAAGTCAGCCCGTGGGGCGGCACTGTTGAAAAGTTTGTGCCACAATAGGAGGGTGGTGCCACCTGCATAGGGGAAAGCCCACGCCGCTCTTAGAGGGCTCTCCCAGCACGTCAAGGTGAGCCTCCTGCCCTTCCGACATCTGCCTCGGGGTGGATTAGAGAAATTACTGGTCTCGTCACCATATGGCATGTTTGTTATGTAACGAGGCGCACACAGACACGCAGGAAATCACCACAGCTGCAGAAAAGCTACCTCACCGACACTGGGTGGAGACCATAGAGCAGGATTCAGATCCCTCCACCCAGCCTAGCAGGCAATGTTAACCACTCTGTCAGAGGGAAGAGGGGGATGAGCATGGTGCTCTGATAAAGACAGCCTTTGTAGGTCCTGGTGTTTGGGAGGTCGGGCATTTCTCATGGGTGGTTTCAATGTGTCCTGTTGGTGTTGACAGTCATATTTAGAGTGTGTATGGAGGAATATTGCGTGGGGGCAGTATGTTGACTCACTGTATTCCTCACTTAGGCCGCTGGTGAGCGAGCTCCCACACAGATCCCAGGGACAAAAAGCCTAGGTCAGAATGAGGGCAAATGAGGGGTTTTCCTATTTTTTTTCCAAAATATCCTTCCTGTGCTGTCACAGAAGCAAGCATGACTTTTATAGTTGACGTTCTGCCTTCGATTTGTACTGACAGCATGTGATCCGGCGCCCCCTCTGCATCCCTTCTCATTGGCTGTACTGATCTTGACACTGTGTGGTGGTGCATGTGGTCCCTCTAGTTTCCTTTACGCACTGTAAACATGCTGCAAAGCAGCAGTTGACTTGAATATCCTGATATTGGTGTCATGGAGCAAAGCCTTCATTACTAAGCAGGGAGCATAATGATTAAGCGGAGTTCTGCTCCCAGACGGAGCCCTTTTGTTATACCTGATTAACTTTAATAGCTTCAGTCACTCGACCCTCATTTTTAATAGAAATATGTTTCCATTTGTAGACATTTTCTTCAGTGAGACAACTGGCCTGTATGACATTACAATACATTAGTATTAACAAAAATTACCTGGTTCTCAGATTTCTCTCCCGCAGCCTGAAACATGTCCATTCTTCAGATGTGCTGTTAATTGCCAAGTAGAGTGGAAATCATAGAAAGTACGGAATTTCCACACAGGCCTTGTTTTAACACATGGGTGACACTGCTTCCTGTGTTTGGCTTCCAGACTGGTTACATAGCAACTGTTGCCACGTTGCCTTTCAATGCCGATTGTCCTTGAGACCTTACCTTGAAAAGGTCTCCCCAGTGTTTTTTCCTCTTAACTGTTTAACGAATTGCTTTTTGTTGGGTGCCGTTCTATTCAGGCACGTTTTGTTGCATCATCTAAGCATCCAGGGATTCATTAGCTGCAGTTGGTATTGTGTTTGTATAGATGTTTGGTTGTCATTGTCAGGAGCTAATTGAGAACCTTTGTGGGGAGAGCTCCATAAGATGCAGTTGAGGAGGCAGTACAGTAAGTTTGTGCGCGTGCATAAGAATGAGCGCCAGTGTTTATGATCCATGTGTGTGTGTCTGAGAGGTGACACGCGTGTGACGTCACGGCAGCCATATTTGGGTGACCAATACATTAGATGATCCAGGGTCATGCCTACACTGTACCATGCTGCAGTGTACCATGCGCTTATCCTGTGTCTGCCCAGATGCATGGTGAGTTAGATGTTCACTGCTTAAGGTAAATGAGTTTATCTCTTTATTCTCAACTCTTCTGAGGGTTCAGGCACAGAACTCCAAATGAAGGCAGTGTCCCTAAGACAGACATGGGTTTAATTAGCAAAGCTGGCATCTTAAGCTCTAAATGAGTATTGTCTAGAGAATTACACACACCTGTTGTTGACTCTGTTGTTTTAGGGATGATTCATGCCTGAATACACATCTGATGGAAATATGAGCTGTTTTTCACTCATCATCTCAGGCTTTTGTTGAGGCACCTGAATGACCCAATAAAGCACCAAGGGTCCTCTTCGCTGGTACTGAATCCTTTTTGGCTTCACCTGTGGTGTAAAGCAGTGGGTCTCAACTGCTTCAGCATCGGCCCTCACGTATTTCCTTGGTCATTAAGTCATGACCCAAAATAGTTTTCAATCACGGTTAGGTTGATAATGTTAAAAATTGTCAACCGTGGGAGGGGGTTATTGTGAAAATCTTGTGGGGAAAAAAAAAAAATCTAAACAAAAAAGGTACACATCACACACTCTGCAACCCACTGAAAGTAATCCCACTTTTGGGGTCGTGACCCACTAGTTGAGGGACGCTGGTGTAAAGGGAGCGCTTTGGTCAGCTGGAGCCGCGCCCCTGCGTATGCGCAAAGCCCCGCAGCTGCCGTGTTTAAGGCCGAGAGCAAGGCTGGGATTTGCCTGCCTCTTGCATCATAACTCCGGCTCGTCTGTCACTTCGAATAAAGGGCTCAGCGGCTGTGGACAAAGTGAAGAGACAGACCTGGTTTGGGGTGGATTTCGCAGCGGTGTCTGAGAGGTAGACGCCCCGTCTCTACCCTTGCTGCCCCTCCCCCATCGCCCGTCACGCTTTCGCGCCGGTCTCGCCCTGCTGCCTACTCTTTGCTCCTCTCTTCTCTGGCACTCGCGCTCCTGTTACCATGCCATGCCGTTACATAAGCTGTAGTATGGATGCGTTCCACAGGGAGTTGGCCGCCCGCGGCCTGTGAAATGGCTCCTCAGATGCGGGAGATGATTCACCGTGTGTGGCTGCCTGGTAGGGGCCTAAATGCTGTTCCTCCTAATCCTCCTGTAAAAGTGTGCAATATTTGGGCAAATTAAGCAGATTCCTTTACAGTATTCTATTCCTGCATCATCCGAATGCAGAATGAGTTTCAGAAACTAGGAACTGGGGAGCTGCAGATGTCTCGCTCGGTGAGGAGACCGTTTGCAGAAGCAATTGCGCGAGGGTTGGTGGCGTCTTTGTGAGATCTGCCGTTCTGTCTTGTTCCTGAATAAAGTTGCAGGTGCTATGTATTTGTGGGTGTGAATGGAGCAGGGTGGACTGTGGATTAATATACTTGCTTGCATGGAGACTTCTCAGTGGGCAGTGTTAGTAGTTGGGACACGACCGTTGTTGTTTTTTTGGCCTTGTTGCAATCCCAGAATGCAAAGCGCTGCCTAGCGAACCAGGCAACGTCCTGTAACCTGCCGGTGCTCAGAAAGGCCAAAGTCCCAACTGTCATTTCTCCCTCCACTACCCCATAGTGTTTTTGTTGGGGATGGGTGTTATTTGCTGGGGTAGCACATGCTCAGCTTACTGTAATGTGTCAGTTTCAGTGTCGTGAAACCATTGGTTTATTCGGTAGTGAAACCGAATGGTTGGGGGGTGGGGGGATCATTGTATTTCTACAAAAGGAGAGACACCCGCTCACTGTAACTGACGCCATTGGTTATTTATAAGCTGGCTATCTGTGGAATAGGCATGGCCACCATATTGGCCCGGGTCCACTCTGCGTTGTAGGCGGTGGCTAAGGCGGCCGGAATCGGCACACTCACAGCGTCACGCCTGACACACGTAGGCACCGACCAGGTCAAAGCCAGGAGGCTTCAGCATCGCACCAGTATAGCGTCGGCTCCCCGGGTCCCCGTGGGTCTCGGCTGCCAAGCGGCCTGGTGCCCGAAAACCTCGCGCTGGACCCAGGAGAGGCTGTGTTTGTTCCCCTGCGTGCAAAGAGTTCCGCTGTGTTTATGTGCAGCGGCCCCACTGACTATACGTCACCATGACAACCATGGGAACTGTAGCAAATGGTAGCTCGCACTTGCCTGATGTGAGTCTTTTAGCTATTTATGGGGGGGGGGTGGGGGAGCTCAGCCATGTAGGGGAGGTCCTGTGTTTCTCTCAAGCTGTGGTTTTGGCACTGAGCCGGTGAGAACAGCTGTATAGCCCCCCACCCTCCAGCCCCTGTCTCCCATCCCCTGTTCGCGATCAGACAGGACAGCCTCCAGAACTTACTGTGGTGCCCCATTGATGCCCCCCCCCCTCCCCACGTAACCTATTCACTAAATGATAACCTATTCATTATCAGTGATAACCAGGACCACTGAGGGCTGATGGGAAGCAATAGGATAAGACCATCTGGGGGGGGGGCGGGGCTGTGCCATGGAAGGGGGAGGGGCAGAAGGGGCTGGATGCCGTGCAGCGGAGCAGATCACGATGTAAGCGCAGCACGCTCCGGGACGATGTTAATCCCGGCCGACGGTTTATGTAACAGCGGGTCACGTGACCACAGACATGGCGTGACATCACGCCGTGCTCCTGCTCTCGCTCTCGTTCAATCATTCGCAAGTCTGCCCACGAGAAGGACACAGCAGGAACAACCAGACGCACCATACCAGCCCCTCCCACCACCACCCAACCTCACGCTCTTCGCTTTCTGTTTTCCGTTTCGTTTTTTTCCCCTCTCGTCTCCGCTGACGTTGCGGTGATGGGCCGGCCAGTCTGGGGGTCCGTGGAGATTTAGCGGGAGAGGTGGTTGGCATTGTTATCGAAGGTGGAGTGCTTATTAACACATCAATGAGAGAAACAGTGATCCGAGTGCAGGGCCCGGATGAGATGGCTGTGAAGCTATTGTTCTTGGAACTGGAACAGCATTTGAAGAGGTAAAATCTGCAGGCGTAGCATTACGCTTGAGCAGCATGCTAGCCTAGGGTCTGTCCCTCTCCTTTGTGAGCTAGCTTCTTAGCATACTTTGCACTGATGCTTTTTATGTATGTGTGAATGCCCTTGAGCTGGACCAGTGGAGGAAACACTTAGACATTTCATTTATGGTGTTCAGGTCCCTTTTTGTATCAAATTCCCAGTGGTTTCATGGTTAAAATAATTTTGGTTGGCATATAGATGTGATGGACATCCATTCTGTAGAGCAGGAGCTGTTGAAAATTTCAGTAGAATTAGGCTTGCAGAATTGTAACTTTAAAGTGAGTTTAAAGTGAGTTATGTGTTATGTTGTACATGAAATGATTGATCCATAACTGTAAATTCAGTTAATATAACATTTCTTCACATATCCTGTAACAAGTTTACTTAAACCATTAGATTAAATCCACATCAAATTGATTTCTTAATTTAGAATCCAGTGGCTATTTAACTAGGTCCCCCTTATCCTAACTGTCCATTTCATGTAATTTATTTATTTATTTTGTTGGGAAGCTTGTCTGTTTGTAGCTGTTGCATATGGGAGAAAACATAGTGATTTTTTTTTAACATTTCTGTTTATGTTTACTCATTATAACTGAACCTCTTGGGACCCTAACCTGTTTATGCTTCATGTACCTGGGGCAATGAGGCACAAGCCTTAAGTAGATCCCAGATACAGGAGATTTATTTGGACTCTGTTACTGCTTAAACCTTAGGGCCATCTAATAGCAAATGAGCTGACTCCACTCAGCAAGCTCAGTGAACTTTTTGGCTTGTTTTTAAAAAGCTGGTAAACTGAAGCAGATTAAGTCATCTGTGTTTGCTGTGCAACAGTACCTGATTGGAAGATCTATATTTTACTCACTTGTCAGCCTCGTTTGTGACATGGTATAATGTCATGTGAAAAAGAGCCAGTTGCATCACTTTTAAAAGATCTATATTTGTTAGAGAAGGACCAGGTTCTGGTGTATTGATTCTGAAGTTTACCTGATTTAACCCCACCACCTACTCACAAGTTTTAATGGCATAAAGATTTGGAAAATGGTATGACCCTGTCGATTGTTTCTGCTTTGTTTAGCATTAAGTCTTATACCTGCTAGCCGGTCTTCCATCATTAAGGAGTGGAAAAAGCATTAGCGCTTATCCTTTAAGCCCAGCAGGTTGCCTGTTGGGGTGAATGAGCCTGCTCCACCTGACCCATCCCCAGCCAATAGCGACACGCGGATTACTCCTGGGAATTCTTGGGCGTAAACGTAGAAGCTAATAATACAGACTACTCTGTCAAAATAAAGACGATCTGATTCAAGACTGCAGTGTGGCAACAATCGTTCTTATTGGATTTGTTTTAGCCACATTAACTGAAAGGTCGTTTGCCATGGTGGGAGTTGGATTGGGCTTTTTGTGGGCTGATCCTCCTGCTTATTAAATATGCATATAAAACAAAGGCATTCCACATCACTTCCTGCTTCTCGTATTGCAGTTGCCGGGTTTGCACAAAAACTGCCAGTTTCATTATGCTCTTTGTGTATTACAATTATACTGACCCATTCACATGAGTGTACTGTGTATTTTCAGGTTAGCGTGTTCTGTTTTTTCGATTGTCTGGCACACATTTGCATTGAAGGAAGCTGTTTGCTCTGTGCAGAGAATGCCTGTGCAGTGAAGCATTGGATTTCATTCTTTTCGCAGTACATTCATACTTATTTAGAAAGGGCTTCGACATTTCAGTACCCACAAGAATGTCTCATAGCAGAAGGGTGTTCTTTTTCATATATATATTTGATAGTCATGGAGGATTATGCTTTCTGTTCCTTATTTGATAAACTAATTAACCCATGAAAAAATAAGTATCTTTTCTGTGGTGGTGGCCCTGCTTAATGTTGGTGTTTGATTCTCGTTCTGTCTTTAACAACAAAGCATGTTATCTCAGCCTTGTCACTTCTTACCTGAAGCAGTTTGTGATTTGTAGTAGTGATGGTCTTTGCAATAACTGCGATGACAGTTCTGAGGTTGACCTCACAGCAGTAAGAAGTGAGGTGTATATTTAAAGATTACCGCACAGTTACACTCTAACTCTGGACTATGGAACGCTGGTACAAGTTTAAGAGACGGGGGGGTTGGAACGGTGCAGGGCAGCTAAACTCCAGCCCTGCACTTTGTAAGTTATTCCCATCTTTAGGGTTTCAATAATGCAACAGTAATATGAGAATTCTTGAGTTCTCTGGAATGAGGAACAGTAGGCCTAGATGTTTCGGGTGTGGTTTAGGACAAATAGGCTGCACCTGCGTCACACATTCATGCAGGATTTTATTTTGATAAGTTTCTCAGAATGTGGGTTGCAATTGCTTGTGTTTATTCCAATAAATTCTGTAGGTAGACCAGCAGCAGGTTTTGGTCTGGAGCAATCATGGTAGACTACAGACAGCATGATAGAAATGCATCTGATGCCCAGAGTTATGAATTTTTTTGTGAGAAAATAATGAAAGGTCTTTTCAAAGTAATGTGATGTTAACTATAGAATTTATAAAATTTACAATTATTGTGCATTAAGTATAATCTAAAATAGTGCAGTTGGTTTAGATAGAAATGAATTCCTTGCCATTTAAACTGCAGCGTAGCAGGGCTGAGGAAGGTGAAACTGCGGGTTTATGTCCCTTGGGGTAATGCACTTAATTTTAAAGGGAGCCAGAGGTCTGTTTGTTACTGTTCTCTGGTGGCTTCATTTCCGAGAAGCGCTTTTCCCCTCCACAATAAAGGTCGAAACGGTTTTCTCCTTTTCGTCGGCAGGTGGCAGCATCTTGCGTGAAGTGTACAACAACCGTCAATGCACCTGCATGAAATTCATGGATGTCTTTCTGACGTCGGGTTGACGAACTATATAACTATAGTTAGTATTTCTAGTAAATTATTCCTTTGTATATAAATTGTGATATTAGAATCTGATGCAGGATTGTCTAAAGGATAAATTCCCAAAAGTGGTTACCGCGTCGTGCAGATTAATAGGTCATTCCTCCTTACTCCAGCCGGTTTTTCCCGGTATGCACTTTGAATGTATTATGCTAAGTAGGTCGGCTGAGCTCCAGGTGGGGGCGTTCTTGAATAAATTAATATAATTACCTACTCTCTCCGCCAATGAGATGCCGCAGAGTGTTGCGTGTTTTTTTTTCCCTTGGATATATTATGCAAATATGGCAGAGGCTGCAGATTCTCAGCACGGTGGAGATGAGCTGACCTTGGATATTCTTTGTGCTGCGTCGGTAGTTGTGCGGGTTCCCCTTGGATGCTTGTTTTTCCTCTGTCTGGAGACCGACTTCCCCCCTCAAAGCCTCTCCAGATCCGACGAAAACAGAATGTGATTTTGATTAGAGTTCAGAAGACGTTTTGTTTGCTAGCCCGTTATATGGACGTAATAGCATGAATACTCCATGTTATCCAGTGGCGATGGATCTTGGTGTTTGCCAGCTGAGAAATTTTTCAATATCATTCCTGTCATCGTTGCTGGGCACAGAGAGTTCGCCCCTCAGTCTTGATAATAGGTAACGTCAAATTTACCACAATATATGCAAATATGCAAAGTATGAATAGCCGCGAATCTTGCGTGCGATGATGATGATGAATATTGTAATGTCACCTTTGTGGAGTTAGGCGTCATGTAGCAGTCCGTCGTACGTTTCGCTTGCGATTTGTAAAGAGGAAAATGTACCGATTTGACGGGATGCTTGGTGGTAACGATGCTGTGAAAATAACCAGGATTTCAAGTAGCTTAATTTGAAATTGCAGTGAAAGTTGGGGGAAACATCGGTTTGCCTTTTGGAAATGTATTCCATATCTGATTTTCTAAATGGATGCTAAAGTTGTCTGACCTGTGATATGAAGCATTCGGGCGGCAGTAGTCTGGTTAACATCACCGGGTCCGCCTTCAGTGCATTGCATTGAAACCACCGCATTGACTGTACGTCTCGTTTAATGCTGTTATCGTTTTTAACCTTATCCCACTTCACCGCACTTTCTTATTTCTGTTTGATATTTCTATGCTGTCCATTAATGCATTGGTGTTTTATTTTTAGCACCTCCGGCGCTAGTGTGGTGGCCATCGACAACAAAATAGAGCAAGCGATGGTAAGTGTTTTTAGTAAATATATATTTAATGATGTATTTTGCTAATCACTGCATTTACATGAAGATGCTTCTTTTATCTTCATATGCCCCCTCCCCTACCTAAGTAACAACATTTATTTTAGTGTACGGACATTTTCATTAACATAGAAAATGATTAACGATCTCTTTTTATTGTATTTTGGGCTTGAAGGTGGGCTTATATAGGCAGGGATCCGCTTCTCTCTTATATTAATTTGGCTGTTTATCCGAGCGTGTTTTTAAGAGGCGGACCGTCGGAGTGACACTTTCGGCTAGTTTATAGCTACACTCATATTCTAGATGACCAAAGCTATTTAGCCAATGACGGCTGTGTATGTTTTTGATTAAGTACAGGATAGCAATTCGACGTAAATTAATTTCGGCTACGTTTTTTTTTTACTGAATTTGTTTGGGTTATACTTTCAGAGAGAAATGTGCTCGTTTAGACCTACGGTTTCTGTTTCCTTGGCAGTTCTTTTGTTGTTGGATCAGTGCCTAAAGAAACTCACGCGATTCTGCCTCTTGCCTACTGTTGCTAGGCAAACTCCGAATCTTTGACATGCGGTTATAAATAACTTGCCTTCTGATTGGCTGCCCTCTCTGGAGGCCGGCCATTTTGTTCTTCTGGTGACGCGTTGTATTGGCGTAATGAGGAGGGGTCCATCTCTGCGGAGAATTGCCCTGTTTTCTATCTGTCTTTACGCAATGCCCTGCACCGTCGTTAATTATTCGTAATATTTTTTTATATTGTGTTTTTTCTTAGTTATCTGTTTTCAAGTAAAGATGTAGAAAATCCAGTAATATCTAAAAAATGCAACCTCATACCTATCCAGTAAATTAAATCTGTAATAATAATGTTTAAATACAATAGTTATACATATGCAATAGTTATACATATGCATTTATATAATATTTTGTATTAATATCTGAAATAAAATTCTTGAAGACCCATGCTGAACTGTGCTTGCCATCTCTCTTTCCAGGACCTAGTGAAGAGTCACTTGATGTATGCCGTGCGGGAGGAAGTGGAGGTTTTAAAGGAGCAGATAAAAGAACTGATCGAAAGGAACTCGCAGCTGGAGCAGGAGAACAACCTGCTGAAGAACCTGGCCAGTCCTGAGCAGCTCGCGCAGTTCCAGGCGCAGGTGCAGAGCAGCATGTCCCCAGCCTCCTCGCAGCAACCTGGGGCCCCCACACAGCAGGCCGCGCCGTTGGCTCAGCCAGCCTCACAGAGCTCCGGAGGTTCGGCGTAGCAGAGCGGCCCCCCCCCCCCCCCTCCAGGGAGACGGGCGCGGAGACTGTAAATGCACTGGCCCAGAATGTCAGAACGAACGAACATGCTGCAATCATGGGAGGATCCATTTCCGATATTTGCACATATTTAACGTCACAAGTGTTAATATCTCGTGAGACGCTTTACACACTTTAGACAATCGTCTTCAATAAAGGGATTGCTGGCAGGTGATGGACATTACCAAACTCACTGGACTGCTGAGCTCGTCGTGTAATTTTACGTGGAATCAGCTTACAGAATCATTGTGCCTGCATCTTAGGATTTCAGTTGATGTCCATTTCAGTGGTGGCTCTGGAATCGTACGAGTGTTGCCATGCTTCACTTAATTTTCTAGTGTAAATATATACGTCTTTTCCAGTCTGTGAGCGAAATGAGAGCAAGCACCTTCTTGCAGACAAATGTGAAGCATTTTCGATGACTATCGACAAAAGATTAATCCTCCTATTTGATATTAGGAAGACAGGATATTTGTGGGATCAATGTTTGCATTTATTGTAATCTTTATGTGTAGACCAAGTGAATCAACCTGCGCAAAGAAATTAATTTTCTGTATCTGACTAAAATTTCAAATTCACACCTTTCTTAGTACGATGCTGCTTCTTACCTAAGCCATGAAATCAGGTTCTTGAATCCGAGGCTAAAGGATTTGGGTGAATTTTTGTGCAGGTTGTTAGGTTTATGTATATTTATGTATTTAGTGTAAGTGCTCTGTAAAATAGTAATAATCAGAATGAAAGACAAGTAAATATTTAGGTTGTACAAAATGAAGTTACAATGTAAATGGGCTTACCTGAGCAAGTTTGGATGGTCTCTAATGCTGTAAATCAGGTATCTAGCTATTTCCAGCAATTTAGGACATTTGACAGCGAACTGTAATTTGTTGGTTGCTTTCAAATACTACTGTAAACCATTGTTCATTTGAGAAATTACAAATATTTGCTTTTACTTTTGACGGTGAAGCACTCCACATTTTTCACAGTTAATCCACTCTTAGCATAAATCAGATCTGACATGGGTTTTGCATATATGTGAAAGCTGTATGCCTATGTTTTGTGCATGTTCCTCGAGGCAGAAAAAGTAACCATAATTCAATTGCACTTGACAGTTGCACTCAACTTCAAAATAAAAGAAAAAAACCAAAACTAGTTTTCACGTGCTTCTGTATTGTAAAGTTTGAAGTTCCTAGAAGGCGTTTGAAAACACTTGATAATTTTGCAGTATCGAGGTGTCCTGTCTATAAGTGTGGACCAAAAAAAAAATCCATTGTAAATCAGTATATTTACAGGACTGTGGCCTTTGCAATCTCACATGTCCCTTAGTGCTTTATTCCTACCTCCCTTGTACTTAAATTTGGAAGAATGTAGGAATTGCCTTGACTGGTAGACATGTATCATTATGTAGCTAGCCCGGGATGCCATAATTGCAGCCAGGATAATGTGTCAGTGATGATCCTCAGAGCACCAGCAAAATTTGGCATAATCTCAATGAATCTGGAGCTTTACTAAGGGAATCTAACATCGTGATTTTGCAAGGAATTGCAAGTGACAAGCTGCTACTCTGGATGTGACTGTGCAGCTGCTAGCAAGAATTTATGGTCTAATGACTGTTGAGGCGTAGGAAAGGGTGGACGGTGTAGGTGTACCCCAACTGAACGGATGACAATATGCCATGTGGATTAAAAGGCTATCTCTGAAGATTCCACCCCAAGAGTGCTAACAGGGATGAAGTACGCTAATGACTGAAGATAGTCTGATGTCCTGCCGGATTCGCTTCTCCTCCAGCTTCAGCGAGTGGCTCTGCCGGGATTTTAACTTTGGCCTCAGGCAGCTGGTAGCATCCAGATGTCAAGGTAACAAAAGTCCATTTACCGAGGACAATAAAATTCGTCCAGAACTCTTCTAAGAAACCTGTCATGTCCTTTTATATGAAACCACAAGCTAGGTGTGGCGGCCATTTCATACAGAAATATGGATAAAGGATGATGGTGTATCGTGAAAGCAGTTATGCGTCACTCCTGTTAAACTTTAGCTCGCAGTCAAGGTTAATACCTGAGCGTCACAATTCATTGTGGTTTTCCTAATATAGTATATGTTGGTCTTTGGCTATGCTGGCTTCTGTTGCATGCATTGACTGGATGGTTTTTAAATGCCAAGTAACAATGGGCATGGCCTTTGTGGCTGAAGCACTACATAACATGTTTGAACGATTACAGTCCATTCAGTGTGTCTAAAGTCTCATCTTCAGCAGGAGTAGCTTGTAAGCCAGTTTTGAGGAGAAAAAAAAAAATATATACATATATTTATATATACACACATATGGAAAGTTACGCAGGACAGTGTCTCAGTCAGTATTGCTGTTGCCTTAATGGTTGGGTGTTAGAATCTCATGTATGCTGTGTGTAAAGTCTGTTAGCTCCTTATCTCGAGGGTTTTCTCCTGCGCTCCAAAGATATGCACTTAGATTAACTGGCGCTTTTTAATTGTTTGCAGTACGACCCCTGTGACTGGTGTCCCATCCAAGATTTAACCTATAGCCCTGTGCCTTATGCTGCCTGGGATCAGCTCCAGACCTTCCCATGACCAGGATAAGTGGTTAGAAGACTGATGGATGCGTGGAAATGTGCATAAACATAGATCAGTCTGTTTCACACTTTCCATACCTGTGCAGTGTCTTGTGCAGTATTAACGGCCCTTTTTAGAAGTTCTGGAATAATGCAAACAACCTGCTCCTCCAAATAGTGAATCATGACAGGGTCAAGAGGTTCCGGGACTCCAGTGATGCACAAAAAACTTCCAGTCAGGTGGCAACGAAAATGACATTTCTGGGTCCAGTAACAAAAATGAGACCGGTTAGAGGGAAATAGTCAGACTCATTAAAGTTAAAATGAAAACCACGAGTGCAGAAATAACAGCTCGGTTCAGCAGTGGTGTGTAGAGTGGCTTCTCCGCACTGAGAAGGCATCTACCCTTGAATTGGTTCTGGAAGCGAAAGTGGGTCATACCGAGTACACTCTAGGTGTATATAATAATGTGGCCACTGAGTGTAAGTTTTCAATCCATATTCCATAACCTATTATCCAGCACAGGAAACCTGCAGCCTATCTCAGGAATACAAGTCACACAAATAATTACATATTCAAGACAATTTACAGGCACCAGTTCACCAAACTTCAACAAACATGCAGACTTCACACATAAGCCTGAGACACAATTATAATCCCCCACCTTGCAGGTGTAATGCTGTCATGTCTCATGCTAGCAACTAACACAGTCAAAGTGACAGGAATTCCTTAATACAGATTGAAAATTAGGCATGGGATTATTGTGCATAGTCATTTAGTGAGCATGGAGTGAGTATAGTTTCTTACCTCTGTAATTGTAGTCACAGCCAAGGAAACAAATGTTAGTACTGTTTTTGAGCTGCCCATGTCAGGATGATGTATTTTATCATGGGTTACAGTTCCCATCTGTGTTTATCTTGATCCAGAAAAGTACCATTCCTGCCAGCCACCAATTACGATTGGAAAATAAATCATACAAGATTTTTAGTCAGGCTATTTGATGCATATACTGTCTAGGGATGACTATCAATATGGGAGAGGC
Source organism: Hyperopisus bebe (assembly GCA_026777045.1). Lineage (NCBI taxonomy): Eukaryota > Metazoa > Chordata > Actinopteri > Osteoglossiformes > Mormyridae > Hyperopisus > Hyperopisus bebe. The sequence goes on along the minus strand of JAODJW010000001.1, from coordinate 43,906,137 downwards.
AATAGTGAATAGACATATCAAGTCTTGTAGCTACAGGGACAGCTGGAAACATAAGTGACGGTATACTTTATGCAGGTATCTTGCAAGATCTGCTTAGTGCTGCTTTGTGAACCACAGTGTGGAAGAACTTGTAGCAAAACTTTCCTGAAAATCTGATCAGATTAGTGAAAGCTGCAAATATCTCAGCCATAACTCGTGTTTTTATGAATAAAGCTCTCAGTTCATCCACAGGGTTTACTGAGGGAGATATATTTCACAAAACCTGTGATCGTTTTTTTTGAATATCTGAAAAAAAAAAACCCAAAATAAAGATAGATGCTTGTGGCTGTAATGATGATTCCTCTTTGGCTGATGGCTGATCTACAATTTCTTTGTCTATGTAACACATATTTGGTTTTATTACCATGTAAAGGAATGGAAATGAATCTTTCCCACAGCAGCAGTTATGTGAAACTCACTGTTTCAGACAAGTAAATGGGAATATCCATGTTCACTATTACCCCTATGAGGATCGGGATTTTAGCATAGAGGAAGGGTTTGTGTGCCTTAACAATCCACATAGCTATGCTGTCTGGAAAAATCACCTCCTGCTTGGGTTTCTCTTGGAAAGCAGGTCTGTGACGAGAGGCCAGACTAACTGCAATCCAACAAAAATCCCAGAAGAAAGGTACTATGACAAACCCTTGTACCCTGCCAGCAAAAGGGTTATCAGGTCTCATTCCTGGAGTCATGCCTGGGGGCGGTGCTCGCCAAGTAACCCAGCCCGCCTCAAGAGTGTCTGCGTGGAGCCCTTATGTAGGCCTACCTTCTGCGTGATGGAAAGGTGGGGCTCAAGTGCAGTGCCGTTTGTGTGGCAGGTGTGTGGAGTAAGGACTTCTGCTTCTCTGGTGGGAAAGTAGGCTGAGTTATTGTTGGAAATGGTATCGGTTAGATATGTTCAGCCTTGCGTCCATTCATAGTATGGGCTCCAAAGTCAGACCTCTTAACTGGGGGTGGAGTCTCGCCTATTCTGGAGTTCCCCATATTGGGTAGAAGTGGAAATGCTTACAAGTCCCAGGCTGAGGGCTTTATAATTCCAATTTATCCTGGTGGACCAGATGGTTGAGAGGAAAACTGAGTGAAGTTTGTGTGTACCCAGCCTTCTTAGTGAATGTGGCTGCGGTACTCAAAAGGGTACCAACTACAGGTTGTATAAGGAGACCCCAATTCTCATGTAGGACAACAATGGAGATACCTGAAGGGGTATAATTGGGTAGAATGGCATCCTGGAAGTAAACCAGAATGGTCAACTGTTACTGGGCTTCTGGGCAAGTAATAGGTTGTTTATAACAAAAATCAATGTTCAAAGATAGGGTTTGGCGTAAGTACATTTGGTAGCACAGTATCCGAGGCCAGAGGTCAGTGAATTACTGAGTTGTGTCATCTGACTGGACATTGAAGTGAGGCAAGATTGGTAGTCAGTTGGGAGAAGGCCAAATGGACCAAGATGACCCAGACGAGCAGCTGGTTGCTGGGAATATCTGGCTGGATCTTCTGTGCGAGATGAATTCAACTCACGCCTCCTTTTCCGGAGTTCCCACATACTGAGTGAGGCCGGGGACATTAAGTCTGAATGGACTATGTTCAGGACATCATTTGTTGAACTGAATGCTTGAGTTGTGGCCAGTGAGGCAATCAGGGCTTGTATCCACTGGTAGGCATCTGTGATGAGGGAAACTGTCAGGCTGACGAGGGAGGGGGTTTCTTGAAAGAGCCAGGCACCGACAGGCCAGAAAGACTGCAGGGAAGTCGGCAACAGAGGCCAAAGCTTGTGCATGGGAAGAGTTTGGAGAGGTCATTGGAGAGATAATTTGGGTGACCACAAAGATGTTTTTGTCAAACTGTACAATTCCTCAGAATGGAGAGGCAGGGCCTTGCTCAGACTGTGTTCAGCCAAAATGGGGAAGTGCTGACCAACTCTTTAGGGTTGTGTGTGAGATAGGATGCTACTTCTGTGGTTGGGGAGTGACTGATTCAAATCACATGACTGGTCTCCATTGGGCCCTTGAACCAGACCCTTTACTCCAATTAGTTCAGGGACTCACTGAGCCTGCCTGATTGGGGACAGAAAGTCACTGGTTGAAATTATTTGCTTCAACGAGTGATTTCAGTGCATATTTTGCAACCATTGTATGCTTAGCTCTAATTGCTCCAGGGACTGGTTGACCCTGTTTTCTTAATTGTGCATGATTTTAGATAAAAGCATATGCTAAATACGGATAAATAAAATATATCTTCATTCAAGAAAGAACACTTTGTTAACTCAGTGGATATGTCCTCTCACTAGGAGGCAGTAGTTCTGATGGATCAGAGTCTGGTGGATAACGGCAGCTGAAGTTGCTATAATGGTCTGAGTCCTTCATAGTGGAAAGGCTACAGGAGTGCATAAAATCTGTACAGAGATGCTGAAAGCAGTGAATGGTGACGTGGCTTTAGTGTTGCATGGGAGGTGGGTGAAGTATCTCCGGACTACCGAACAGAGGTGATATTCCATATTATTAAGAAGAGGAACTGATATTCCATATTATTAAGAAGAGGAACATAGGAGAATCAAAATTCTCAACACCAGTGAGTAACATGGGGAACACCAACCTCTATCTTCTGCTATTTGGCTCCAGTATGACTCGAGCAAGACTTGTGTCTATTTAATCATTTTGAGTACCCCCCAGCAAGCCCACACGTTGGCTCTACTCCTGTTTGCGATTTTCATGGATGGGATATCAAAGCACAGCTACATATAGTAACATATAGTGTTAAGCTTTTGGCCTCATCCAACCAGGACCTCCAGCACAGTGATCCTATGCCAAATGTGAAGTGCAGGGATGAGCATCAGCGCCTCCAAATCCAAGGTTACAGTACCTCTGGATCCTCACCTATGGACATGAGCTGTGGGTAATGGTTGAAAGAACAAGGTCATGAGCACAAGGGACCGAAATGAGGTTTCTCTGCATGGTTGATTGACTCATTCTCTGTGATGGGTTAGGAGTTTGGAGATCCAGAGGGACTTTGAAATAGAGCTTCTGCTCCTTCAGATCAAAGAAAAGTCAGCTGAGATGGTTTGGGCATTTTATAAGGATGCCCCCTGGTCAGATCTTGGGCATCTCTAACAGGACGGAAGCTACCAACTGGCATGGGAACCTTGCAGGACTTTTACTTACACAAGTACACAAGGATGTGGGACCAAGACATCTGATTAGTTGCTCCTGCCTCCTCTAGTTGCTTGGACCCGTCTCCTCTAAAATCTGATTGGTTATCTCTCTGAATCACTCATTTTTCGTTCTGCTCTCAGAATTTCTTTTGTGGAAGTAAAACTCCCATGCGTGCTTGGGAACATCTGGGGATCCAGCAGAATGAGCTAGAGTCTGTAGATGTGGGAAAAGAGATCTGATGTGACCTGTTTGGCGTGTTGATATCACATCCCTCACCAGGAGAAGTGGGTCAAAAATGAGATGTTTGCAATGAAATGCTCAGCCACCGTGGTGGCTACACTCCACCAATGTGTGTGGAGTTTGCATGTTCTTCCTGTGTTTGCACCATTTTCCATAAGGTATACAGATTTCCTCCCACAATCCAAAAGCATGTGGGTAGGCCAATTGCCAGTAGTGTGTGTATGTATGCATGTGTGCCAGTAATGGATTGATATTCCAAACAAGTTTTTCTCCTGTGTTGTGCCCTATTCTAGCTGGGATAGGCTCTGTCCTCAGTGTGACCCAACACAGGGCAAGTGGTATGGAATATTGATGGCTGGACCACAAAGTTGCAATCTTGTAGAATTTCTTCTCCAGGGCCAAATTCATAATTTGCAGATGTCTGAGAAAATATATCACTTAAAATAGGGCTTTCGTGTTAAATTCTGAGAATTTACAAAGAATGCTGTTCCAACAACCACCCAAGTAATAATCTCAAAAAATGTGACTCCAGGCACCACAAATTGACTTTACCATTTAATTGAAAAACATTTTCACTGTGTGCACAAAATTTATAAACAGATTATGGCACATATTCAGAGATTTGCGTACTTAATGGCACAAATGGACGTTAAACAGGTGAAGGGCAGCACACGTAGACGGCTAAAGCCGACTGGAATCGCTCCGGTCGGTAGAAAAGCCCCGTGTCTCTTTAGCCGAGAACGCAATCAAGCATGAGAAGGGACGCTTCATGAACAAGAGGCCACACGCTGGGACCTGATCCTGCAGCAGGTTCTAGTCTGAACCTCCGGTCTTCCTCCGCGCTGTAGCCTTCAGCACTCAGTTCAACGAGGAACGTGAGAGCTGCCCTTTATCTGGGTCCTGAGCTCACATGCCCATCCTGATGCTTTGAATGATCTGAAAGATGGCTGTAGCGGAGGGAGGAAGCCAACATTACCAGCCTGATAATGAACGCCATGCATCAGAACACAATGCAACCAGGATGATAATTCAATTTCCTCAATAAGACATTAATTTACACTGCTAATTCTGAAAAGGCTTACACTGATAATTGGATTAGCAACACATTGCACAGGGAAATTACAAAGATGATATAAAATGAAAAATTGGTGGCCTTTTTTCATTGTTAATGGTAATAATTAAGATTAAACACCAAAACAAAGAATAGAAAACCATCATGTGTGAACTGACTCCATTCATTTTGATCAAGAAATGAACATGCCTAGTATGTTTTCCTTGAGATAATGAAGTGTGTGTTTATTACCTGATCCACAGACAACAAACACAAAGAGAGCCAGAAGCCATGGTCCTACTGGGTATTTCTCTTCCTGTGGTCTCTGTTAGACAAAAGCCCAACAATTAGTGAAGCTGATTCTTAGCTATAATTACCTGCAATTCTTTTTTCTCTAAAGTGCCACTGAATTACAATCTACCAGTTTAATCCCCCATTAGATGCAGATGTTGAACTTCTAATCACTATGTAAACTAGCCTTAATACAGAATCCATTTTATTTGGAAAATAACCCTATATAACCATTTTATCTGGGAAAAAAATGATACATATTATCCGCTTCCATAGATTTTCAATACACTCCTGCAAGCATTTTCAGGCTAGACTGATATTCCAGATTTAATTTAAGTACTGGCACATTGTCTTGCTTATTACCCGTAATATATGCAATGTGTAAGATATAATTACATATATTGCTAAAATGTCATTATCAGTACTGCTGATTCTCTGTTTTACCAGAATGATCTGTTATTAAATTAAAACATATCACGTGTCATAACCTTAACTACCAAGAGATCTAGTCCAGATTTCAGTTTTGCAAAAGCAAACGTCTAAAGGTTTGCAAACCCCCCGCATGCCCTAGTTCTTGCCTGTAAAACGCAATACGTCACTTACAGTTTAACTGGAGCTATTACGGGGTCCCAGTATATCGTCCCATGTACACCTATATATAACATTTAGACGTGGCACATTTCCTTAGATTCGTGCTTTGCCTCCATCGGAAGTAAAGTCACGTGTCCCTTCAGTTCTTGATAAATATGCTATTGATCGTATAACCATCACGGCACTCTCATCGGTTTTCACAGTTATAAAATATTACCAAGGATCCAGTTTCCGGTGTTACGCAAATAAAGATGTAATTATTTAAGAAAAGGAAATTAGAGGGCAGTAATGTATATTTCTGTGTCGCCTTCGAGATTTTCGAGACACTGTTATCATTGGCTCTAAATCTGCATAGTGACACACTTAAAATCACATTTCTTGACAGTAACTAAAATGATTAGATACCGCACAATATATGCATGCAAAAATTTACAAATATTAAACACATCGCTTCGATGTTTCCACGTCAGTTATAGTGACTTAAACGTACACATATAATGAAAAATTCGTTTAGAGATTATTTTAATATTGCTGCTTATTATGGCAAACAAAGTAAACGAACAGAAGTCATGTTTCATTTATGATTTTCCTGTTTAATGGTGATCTTAGGCTATGTCAGCTCGTAAGGACAATGTGCGTGTTTGAATACCAGGCAACATACATATTTCACTTACAGCTTATCGAATACTTTTTCAGACCCAATAATCTCCCCAAAAAGTGATATATTAAATCATCAGTATCCATTTTTGTTCAGGTGCAATGAAGACGACTGTGGAGATACGGGATGAGGGGAAGATCTTGAGGAGAAGCAGACGAAAGACGCAATGAATCGCCGCGATCCTTTAAAGGGATTATTGGCTATGAAACGAAATTCATATTGAAAATGTTATATTCGACAGAAAACAGACTGATCGCTGACTTGTAATTTAACACAAGCGTGAGGGTAATCCTTCCATTTTAGATCCGAACTAGACTTCATCCTGCGAGGAAAACCAATTTCTTACCAGTGTCTTTGCAACGTTGCCTCTCTGCGTGATGTTTTTGCTATGTTTCTCGTTTGCCATTCGGATCCTTTGCTTTGCTACCATCTTCCAAGGATATAAAGATATTAATATGTAGCCAGTTGTTTTATTATAAGGATGGCGATGATGCTGGGACCGCTACCCCTGAGCACCTGCTAGTCGATAGCGTAACATGTAATGGACGGAAGTACGCTTCCATAGCCTGGTGTCTGGAAGAGGCGCATTGGACGCCTTTATATTTTTCAAGAATGGGTTTTATTTCCCAGATACATTTCTACGCAACCATTTGCAGTGGTAAAGTCTTGTCTACATGTTCCATATATGCTATTCATTTATGAAAACAGGGCAGTAAGGATGAACACAGAACATTAATTACATGATATATATTCAGGGTTCGTCCTCCATTTGGGGTCTTTCCTGCATGTGGGATCAACTTTTAAATCCACCACTGCATGCCAAAATGGCCAAAAAGCTCTATATCTGTTTTATCTGACCAATGACCCCAGTTCCTTGAATACAGCACCTGGTAATCTTTACCTCCTGACCCATCCTGTTCACTGTGTGGGGGGGAGGGAAGATACCATTATGTCACCCAGGATAGTTTTGCACTAAACTCTTAATCTATGATTCCTGAGGTCATGCAATTCATGTTTTTCTTTTTATTTGTAAGTGTTTTGTCTCTTTCCGCGCTGATGAATGAATAGATTCACGTGTGTTATCACACTTACACACCCCAGTCCAAATTTAGTTTTATTTGATTTGTAGGAATCTGTCACTGTCAATAATTTTGAGGGCAATGTTTCAAATTTGAAATCTCCCACTACTCAAGTTTACATCAAATATAGTTTGTTTTCAGGCAATAATATTGGTCATTAGCTTCTTTGATATATTTCTAAAATATTGTTGGCCATATTTATCAGAGATGTCATAATTGTTCTAATTAATTGTATATATTTAGCTACATAAAGTTTATTGCTGACTGTATGCAGAGATTTAATTAAAAATTTTAGGTAACAAAGTGACAGGAAAAAAGAATGAAAATAACAATACAAAAACAAGTACATATTCTCCAGTCTTCTTGAAATAAAATATCAAATACATTGGACTACATAGTGGGGTGACTACTTTGAAGTATGATACTGTTCTTGAGACCGTGGATTGGGAGTTTGTGTTGTGGGAGTCACCAGTTTGAATCCTTTGGTCAGGAGGATGGTCATATTACTGATGGGTCCTTTAGTAAGGCCCTCAGCAAGGCTGCTAGGAAAATGGGTGACTGCACACTATGAGAGGGGCCCTCGCACGCGCGAGTGTGTGTGTGTGTGTCTCTTTCACAGAAGAGCAAGAAGAGGCACGTGAAAAGTATTGAATTTCTATGTACTAGTGCTTCGCCAAATGAGACCAATCCCATGACCCAATGCGGGCCAAATTCATTTTGGGAAGACAAGTTCATAAGACCAGTCTTACCGAGACCATAAGTACGGTCTTTGCGTTCTTGGTAAGACCAGTTCTGGCCCCATATCATACTGGGGCCCCTAATCCTGACCAATTATGTGTTTTAGGGGCCCTGTCACTCAGGGGCCCACGGAATAGTCCTGCATTTCCTCCCCTTTATAGCACACCTGGATATCACTGTTACTTGCAGCCAATTTCTATGACCACTAATGCAGTATGGGGTGCACCCGCCTGTTCTGAGGGACGTGGGGCTACTTGTAATGGATCCCAGTTCATCCAGGCAGGCTCACTTGCAAGCTGTGGTCAAATTAGAGACACCACTTCAGTGAATACCATGCTTTAACCACAGCAGGAAACACACGCAAACACAGAATCAAATGCCCACAACGCTGGAGATGTGAGGCTTCTGTTCCTCCACAAATGCTGCTTAATATCTGTAGCAGTGGTTGAGAACAGAAAAGAATTTTCTAATCAAATATTAATTTAGGAAATATTCATATTACATATGATTTTTTGCATTCAATTGGTATTGAATTTCTTATAATGCTAGCTTGTAGATTATTAGATTTAAAAAATCAATTTCTAGACAAATAAGCAGGTTCCTCAGAATACTTTTTTCATTGCTAGCATTTATCATTTTATTTGGTTTTATTCATTTAATCTAAAATTGCTTAAATCAAATTCAAAAAGGCACCAACAATAATTAGTTTTTGAAGGCCTAAATCTGCATGAAATTACTCATGTCTTTATACAAGATTAGTGCATGAAATACTGGCATTGAAAAACAATGTTTCAACTAGCTACAATACTATAGCTTTCCATAGTTGGTTGCTTAGCAACAACATGCCCAGGACCATGATCAAGGTTTTGCAAAAGAGAGAGGCTCCTACATGCAATGGATTATGGGTTGCAGATTATGTTAATTACATTTAGATAAAAATGTTTAAAATAGTCACATGATTATGATGTATGATTATAGTGGCAACAAGTGACTTATGTAAGCATGTGCTGCTTCAGACATTGCAAAAATACGGTGATGATATGTTGATGGATTGTAAAAACAGAATATCTTAGATATCAAATAATAAAATAAGTAACAGACGTAAAGCTAAACCCAAAGTTGATTGCATCAAATCCTAGAACTGGCCCTTTTGTAGTTCCATTGAACACAAAAATATCCAGCTATGTAAACTGACTACAGGAATTTGTTTTCCAGTATAAGCATACACTGGGAAACTTGTTATAAATGTCCTTGTTTTAACACTTAAGAGCAACTGCATTTGTCCAGTCTGCATTATGCAAAAATGCAAAAAAGGGGGAAAAAATCGAAGGGAACTTCACAGAAAGTCCTGACCACACAGCCATTGTGTTTGTGGTACATTGCCAGGTCCACAGTGTCACTCTGGCTAATGCATCATGTGAATTGTTTTGCCACTTCAAATAAACATAACTCTCTTTGTTTCTGCAAGATAAACAAAATGTAAACTTAACTCTACATGCTCATGGAAAATCTTGCAATTAATAATCCTTATCGTAATATCAGCATGCATTAATCGTATTGCTTTACTGGCATTGCAGCTTTTATGAAACAATTACAAGTTTGTGGTGCAGATTAAAAGCAATTGAATGGTAGAAGATATCAAATAGTGTCTATAAACGGCATATTTTTTAAGGAAAAGCGCACTGCTGTCATAGGTTGTCCTTGAACTGCAAGGGTAATGGACTCAGTGTCTAGTGTGATGACCTCCATTTTCAATGTCCTCTTGCCTCTGGATTTATGACTGCCAAAAAGACGTTTGCTTTCTTCCAGAAAATTCTGGAATCTCAAAGTTTTTGCTTTACGTAAAAGAATTCACTGGCATTTTCTTTCTGTTGACATGCTAATGAAATTACTGTACCAACAAGTTAACATGCAAAGAGGGAGCTGGTTTTGCATCCTAGCCAGTAATTGCGATGACTGGGCAATAGATGGATGCAGCGCATAACACTGTCTGTTTTTCTCTTAGGTACTTATTAAATGTACTTTCATTTGACTTGGTGTTTGGCTGTGGTGAATGCTGTGCCATATATTCATCTAGTTCATACTGCTTTAATAACACTGCTGACTACAGCAGAAGGTCAGCCGCATTTCTATACTTTTTTGGGTTTTACCCTTTCAAGAAAATATGCAAAACATGTAAAAAATGCAAAAAATTAAAAACCGAAGAAGCTTTAGCACTTGGTGCAAAAGAGGATGTTCCATCGTCGTTAAGCTGTACTGATTTTAAAGGCTGAATGTCATGGCGCCAAGTTCTGAAACTTCTAACTCACTCGCTGAGGCGCCAGTGTCCAGTGTGAAATCCGACCGCAGTTTGTTTGGATGCTCTGGCCCACATTCCTCATGTGCTTCCGGGCTTTTCACAGGGCGGCCATTGGTGGCCAGTGTTTTACTACCCTCCAGTGTGAGGACAGCAGCTCTGCCCCCGGCATAAACCCCAGCAGGACTGAACGACGCGTCTCAAACCTCTCCCTCTCCTGTTGTTCCCACTCACACATGTCTCACGGCAAATGCCCCATGCAACCAGAACACACAGAAACCCTCTCCGTCACATGCACATATCACAAATCAGCACTTACAAAGGACGCAAACACATACTCAACCATGAAATTACCCCTTCAGGAGTAATTGTCAATGTATGAGATTCCCAAGCAAGTAATTGAATTGCGGAGCATCAGTTTATTGACTGTGAAATCTTTTCAATTAGATTTCTGCAAGGTTACCCCTTGTCAGCTAGGCTATATCTCAGCCGCCCCTCCACTGCTGACTTGAGAATAGGTTTCTAAAGTGCATGATGCTGTAAACACAGTCTCTTTGCAGAACACCTTTACTAACTGGCGTGTTGATATATTCAACTAAATATGACACTTGCAGTTTATAAGATTACACAGGGGGTTATGCAAAATAACGATCTATTGCAGAAGACAGCTGCAGGCCTAATTGTTTTTAGCAGCATGATGTTTTGATATCACCGAAGTCAGTAGACGAGCTGCTTACAGTCTCTTTCGTTTTCAAGGAGCACCAATTCCATCCCCTTGGGATCATATAACCCACCTGTCATCTCTGGTCTGGTCTGCTTGGGCTGTCAGGCATGTACAGACATTGTAAGGGTGGGGTGGTGATTCAACCTGAATATTGACCTCTGAGTATTTTTTTGTTCTCCTTTTTATTTTCTATTTCGCTTTTGCATCAGATCCTTACAAATGATAGCGATGGGGCAATACTTGCTATGCTAAGATCAAAGGGCATTGTGATATGGTCCTAAGAGGATGCAGGCTAAGGGGGAAATCCTGATGGCTTTTGGCACAATGACTCACACGCTGCACTGCCATGTCCCTATAAACACTGCAACAAACCTTACTCCCCCTGTCTGTAATGGGGATTTCTAATAAAGCAAGTGATAATTGAGGAATGGGATCAGCAACAGGTCCACACTCATCCTCCTGCAGGCAGAAAACCAGACACTGGAGTCTTGCAGGGGTCCTTCTGCGAAAAAAACTATGAGAAGACTGCAGTATCTCCCCTTTGCACACCAAGTATTACTGGGACAGTAGTCTAAAGCCCAATTTAGACTGGTCTAGTTTTACTCAGAGATGTTCAGTATGTGGTTTGTAAAGTGATTTAACTGTCTGATTCAAATGGCATAAGAAACGTGTGTAATTATCCCAAATGACCAGAGATAGCGGAGATTAAACTAATCCTGTCCGGACATTAATGTCAGAGTTAGTATGTCTGAAATGCAAGTGACAACTGAATTTTCATTTTTTTTGGGTGACCTATCCTTTCAACATACTAATTAAACACAAAAACTGAACATTTTTTTTCCCTGCCAACCGTACAGTACCTTACAAGTCTGTATTCAGTAGTGTTGTACTGTTCTGCACCTACTGAAAACCTTGACGCAGTACAGACCGTAGGTGTAGCTTGATAGACGTTTATGTGAAAAATTCAGCATCCATTCAAGCTCCACTTTTAGTGGATGAATCCTGTCACCACCTTAGGACAGGAAAAAGAGGCATGTCTTTATAGATATGACCTTATCACCTAGATGACTATTTGGACAGGACTACTACTAACAGAAAAGGTCCATGCTCACTGAAACAAAGATGGTAATTTCCTGAATTTTGTAATAATAACAGACATGGCTGGATTAAAATTCCTCACCTTGTCAGTAATTGCTTCAGCTACGTTTCGTCCCCTGGTAGAACAAATCATATCCGAATAAAAGATTCAAAGTTGTTCTTTATGATCTTTTATTTAACTAGAGTGTAATGTCAATGAGTTGTTACATTTTCAACAACCTCATTAACTAAACCTAATGCTACAGTTTGCTAAAATATGCTTTGTACACGAGCAAAGTGATGCTTTTCCTTCATTTCTGATTTCATTGAGCGTGATTAAGGAGTGTATAATCTGTCAGGCCCCCAGGTTCTGAGGTTTGGAGACCATCGTTGGTGCTGATGTAACTGGTTCCATCCAGGCCGTAACGCACATACATCCTCCTTATTTAGAGGATAGCTGAGAACAATAGATCAACCATAAAAAACAGCTTCACCGTTTCAGGGAGCATCGGGAGTCTGCAACAAATGAACAGCGTGACTTAAAACCCAGTCTTTCTCATTATCCTCTTTTAAAAATACATTATGTATCCTATAAAATTTTCAATAAGTATTTTTCATTATGAAAGAGTGATCTATAGTAACAAAGTGTGCCTTAACATATTGGGAGTGAATTCAGTAGGTTATCTAAGTTTTTAAAACAAAACATTGGTAGTGGAGTAGGTGATCTTTTCCTTAGACCAGGCGTGGGTCATCTTATCCAGAAAAGGCCATTGTGTATACTGGTTTTCACTGCAACTGCCTCATTAGATTGCTAATTAGAGGACTGATTGGCTGAAGAGTCCTCACAGCTGGGTTTGAACAGCCGACCTAAAAGTTATCCCAAAAACCTGCATACACACCGGCCCTTTGCGGATAAGATTGTCTACCCCTTAGACAGTGAAATAATAATTAAAAAAACCTACAACAGCTAAAAATCTATTAATTTGTTAACTCCAGTTTAACTTTTCCTTTGTAGGAAAAGTTGATTTTCATTCATTGGGTATTTATTTGGTTTTTATATCTGGTGGTAAGAAATCTATCACTCAGCGCTGGCTGTTTCCAGATTCCCCCACAACAAAAGAATGGACTGATATAGTTAATGAAACATACAGAACTGAAAAAAAATAACTTTTTTTTTTTACTTTGCCTACAAATGAACATTTACTAACTTATGGTCAAAGTGGGTTTCCTATATAAGACCCTCACAGTCACGCTTTATATAGGTAAGATACAGCCCTCAGTCGCGCTCTTCAGCCAAGTGAGACTGCACAGTTTGAGTCATAAATATCCCTAATAAAATGCCCATACCTTGACCACTGACACACAGCCCCCCACTCGCAGCTGTAGGTCCCTCCCTCACTTTTAGCCCCGCACCAGCCTCCTCCCCCCCCGTTTGCGCCGGCCGTCTGCAGGTTTTTCATACATTCCTAGGACACGCCAACATTCCGGTGAAGCGGAGTCCATTCGCTTTTGTTCCCGCATTCCTGCGTTTACATGCACATGCTCACCTGTACGGGTGCCCTGTGATTATTGATAGGAGTATATAAAGATACTTCCTTGGAAATGTTTTCTAACAGGGTTGACTTGACACTGATACTGTGATGAACATTTTTAGAAGGAAAAGCTAACACAGGATGAGTTTTTTCCTTTTTTTGCTGATACGGCCAACAGTTTTAACGTTACCCTCTAGCGCAACCTAGCATTACGCACAATGTTTACACCATTTCTAAATCTGGAGAACAATCCAGCCATGAAATTTTTAGTGCTCTGCTCAAGGGTACACAACTTTTCTCCTTGAAGTTCCAGTTCCTTAACTGCAGGATGCCTGCTATGATGTATACATTAAAAAAAAGCTGGCAAATGCGATACATCATTTCATCTACTTTGGAAGTGAACCAGCAAGGCTCCAGTGAATATCCAGGTCACACGGAAACGTGGGCTAAGCATCCCCCCCTCTCTGTCCCCTGTGCACCGTCTAAGTCCTTATTTGCACCTACCCAATCCTTGGTGTTTATCAGGTTTTGCCTTGTTTAGGGTCGAGAGGCTGTCATCCCTGAATAATAGGAGAAGAAGAATATCAGGCTCACATGTTCTCTCTTCTTGTCCCCTTTCCTGCCTGAGTAGGACAGTCAAATTACAGCCAGCTTGTTTGAGGAGTCTGGTCAAAAGGGGCCAGCATATACAAATCAGATGAAGATGATGCCCTACCATAAATGAGGGGATGGTGTTTTGTTTTTCTAACTCAGTCATAGTTGAGAGTCTGGAAATCAAGTTCTGGCTTCAGAGAAAAAAATACGTGAACCCAACAGAATGCATACACCCACTGCAGGTACTACACTAACAACAACAATAGGGATGATCTCAACACTCTCTCTCTTTCTCTCTCTCTCTCTCTCTCACTCTCTCTCTCTCACACACACACACACACACACAGGTTTTTAATGATATCCTTGTGGGGACTCCCCATTAAATTGTATTACTTAATCATAAGTAACCAAACAAAATACAAGTTTTTTGGCATTTTTTGCTTTTTTGACGTTCACAGATCTTGGTGGGGACCTGAAAAATAGTCTCTACGCTGTCAAAAGAACAGTACAGATTTTTATAAAATTGAATTTCTCCTTGTGGGGAATGAAAAAATAGTCCCCACAGTGCCAAAAATAACAGGTTTTTATCACATTGTGGGGACATTTGGCCTGACCCCCCCCCTACACACACACACACACACATACAAACTCTTCACACTACACCATCTTCAGTGTGGGAGTGTTTTGCTCAAAGCCGTTTGGGCTCGCAGTTAGAGCCCATTTGCCCGGCATGTTATGAAATGCAAGTGATGCTATGCTGCCTGTGACTGACTAAATAAAGGTGCTCAGCTTATGATGTCATTTGATCTCATTTGATGTTAGCCGCTGTTGCTTGGTCACTATAGAAACTTTAGTATTGGAAATTTGTGCTGATGTATTCATTTACCGCCTTTCTACAACATGGGTGTGTTCATAATTCACTAGTCACAATTTGACGCATTATCTGCCTCAGTTGCACGTGGACAAACGTGTCTGCTAAACACATAAATGAAAATCTACCATTACAAGATAGCGTTGTCACGATGAAAACAATGACTAAACAAAACCATAAAACGACTGAGCCCATATCTCACGTTTTCTGTTTCGGAAGCATGTTACTGAAAAGTACACCATCTGGCCAACTTGATAAATGACAGGTTTGTTTGCACTGCTGATATACACAAATGTGTACAATGAGAAGGAAGGACACATTATTTTAAAACCACGTCTGCTACTGTAAATTCAGATATTTGTCTGCGTTTCTCGTCCAGCAGGAAAAGAATGTGATGATGCATTGAAAGAGATACAAAGAAAGACCTACAGTACAGCTGCCACTGGGTGAGATATTGGGTGGATATCATGGCATTACTTTGGACACTATTTTGGTGTCAAAGCTCCATCACTGGACTCAGCGAACGAGTGATTTTCTATATGTCAAATATGGACTCACAATTCCAAACCAGCGAATTAATCACCACAGGTTTAACAGAAAGCAACAACTGAGAAATTAGCAAGGTGGCATGCACTTTTTAAAATTCACAGATCATCACATTATCAGTTTTAATTTCTTTGTGGCAGGAAACATTTTGCATAGTGCCTTCCATTTAAAAAATCTATTGTGCTGGACATGTAGGGGAATTTTATTTCATTGTTTTGTTAAGGAAACTGTTTTGATCCATTTATCTGTTGGTTAGGGTTTGGAAGACTGATTATCTCACACGCACAATTGCTTGGTTTGGTAACCCTGGAAACCTTGATTGAAACAGGTTGGAGGAAGTGCATCGAAACCACAAAATGAGAACAGAGGCAAGCTCTACGTGACAAAGGGGAGGATGTTTAGTCCCATGTGGTTAGAATGTAAATAGTTAGATGTTGACTTTGGTGGAGTTATAGACAATGGGACTTGGCAGCAGTGCCACCAGTATAGGATTATTACCAAAACATTGTTATACATGAAGTGGCTTTGATGTTTAATGTTGCTTTATGTATGGTACCTGAATTGTACAATTGTACAGGGGCACAAAATCCCCCTTTTTGCTAGGGACCAAACACGTGTACAGTTGACCTTAAAAAGGTGCAGGTGACCTTAAAGATGTACAGGTCTTGATAAACCGTTGAGGATGACATGCTGATGTCATATGAAAGCAGCGTCGTTCTGTTATATTCCACTGATGCTGTGACTAACGGAGCTGGGGAGAATATTCTGTCCTAGATATTCCACTAACACGCTCAGGGAAGTCTGTGATTCTCGCTCGTTTGCGGATGTATCGACGGCGGGGGAAGCCGTGAGCAAGGCAAAGTCATACCACTGTGTTGTGCATCTGACTGGATTCACAGAGAAGAAATGATGCTCTATACATTAGAATACTTCTTTTCGCATATCATACTTTGAGACTTTTAGAGTTGTGAGTGAAGCCTTAGGTCCGAGCATGGGGTTGTGCATTTTCTTGGTGCCCCTGGAGCGTTTTGGGAGTGTAATGGCCTTGCCCAAGGAATATGTGACAATTAGGCCATGGATGGGATTCAAACCGGCAGCCTTCCAGTCATAGGCGTGGTCAGTCATTTCCAGGCCCTTGACATGGAGGTCAGGGTCCCATGACTGTAGGCAAGACCCTGCATATGTGCATCCCAAGCTCCCATATATGAGCGCTCGTGTGCCTGGCAGCTTTTGTGTGTGTGTGTGTGTGTGTGTGTGTGTGTGCGCGCGCGAGGCTGCTCTGTGCCGGCCTATCAGCATGTGGGCTGGCTGCGGAGTCAGGAGCAGATGGGGAGAAGGTTGGCCTAAATATTCAGACTGCATCCCTGCTGTGGTGTCTCTGCATAAAGGCTGGAGATGGAGGTGGGGGAGATGCCTGCTTCTCCACCCATGGCGCCTGAGGAAACACTTCAGCACACCTACTACTCGTTACCTGTCCCTCATGAAACCAGCCTCCCCCCACCACTGAACCATTCCGTGGTTATTTTATTTGGTCGAATTGCAAAGGATGTTTCACAATGTATGCCTCCCCCTTAGTTAAAGATGCAGAATATTTATTTGAAGTAGCGAAAGTGCAGAATCTCGCTTGAAGATAAAACCTGAGAGATCTAGCTGGGAGATAAACTTGCAATCTTAGGTCTCGAGAACAGTTGTTTGAACAATATGTCAGCCTCTCCTCATGCCTCCCAGAACATTTGCCTACGTAGGTCTCTTTATGTAAAGTGAATTTAAAAATACAAGCACTACCCACACTTTCAGAGGCATATAAAGTCTGAAAAATGGCAGCTGTGTTCTCGATGACACGTGACACAGGGACACAGCTGAATTCTGGCTTGGTCTGAGACTGGATTGGAAAATCTCTGGGGGTATTTTCCAATATTCCCAGGGATTTAGGGCGAGGGGTTCCTGTGTTTCCACCTCCATGTGTTTCTCATATTCAAACACTATGACACCCTGCTGAAGGAGAATGCCTGAAATCAATACTGGAGATGAAAAGTCTCACTGTATTTCTGTGATACATGGTAGAGAAGACGTTATATACCAGTTATATACCAGTCTTACCTATCTATCCCTTTCATGGCCTGCTTCCTATGTGAAATCTGAAAAAATGTGGTTTTCCATTGGGATTTGTATAATGAGCACAGGTGTGAAAGAGGAGTTAGGATACAGAAACCAGAGCACCTGGTGATGGCGAGACAAGTTATACGGCCGATGGGTGATGAGGCGGCCAGCATACAGTCATGAGAAATGTAGGCCTGGCTGATTAATCCTGAGGCACAGTGTCACTGGCAGTGCCCAATTAGCTGGGGGCCGCCCACCTGCTGCATTCCACGTCGTCACGGCGACCTGCCAGTCACTGGCAGCAGGGAGGGCAGGAGGCTCATATGCCCCAGGGATCAAATCTGCCAAGGACAAGAGCAGGACAATGGCGAAACCCTCAGTACCACAAGGAGTGGAAGAATATAAGTAGGTGAGATGAGGCTATTTCTACCAAGCACATGCAGAAAAACGCCAAAAGCCACAGGACCGCACGTTCCCATATGGGCCAGCTGCCATGAGTCTGTTTGTATCTGGAACCATGGTTACATAAACATGCGTTACAGTCGTCGGAGTGCCTGGCGTGCTGAATCACTGCTGAGTCACTACACCGTTTGAGCTTGTGGCGGCATTGCGCGAGTGTGCGACTGTGATGAGCCGTAGTGCGTGTTTATGTCGCGAGATCGTGCTCTGGACTTGCTTCTGCTTCTGCGTTGTTACACAGCGTTTCTGCTGTGGCATAAGATCACGTGTAACTATGTTGGGTTTATCTTGGGTTTAGTGTGGGTCTGAACTGAGGTGTAGGAACTGAGGTGGGGGGGGGGCATACTCCCCAATATTTAATTTGGCTTCATTCATCCTCCTGATACATAGGCCTTCATATTTAAATTACTAAGTTGTGACAAACTCTCTCCTATGCCGTTGTCTGTTTTGCAAGAATATTTCTGACTTTATGCATTTGTATCCCTGGCCCTTCACGGCCAGGTTGGTCTACATTGCGAGTCTGTGTCTGTTGACAGCCAGTGTGTCTACATTGCGAGTCTGTGTCTGTTGACAGCCAGTGTGTCTACATCGCAGGCCGCTGTGTCTCTTGAAGGGCAGTGTGTGCCTATGGTGTGCACCTGTATGTCTGAGTGTGTCACAGCTTGTTGACAGTGCTGCTGTCTTCTGAATGGTACCATGCCATCTCCCCTTTACTCTGGGTTCTGTAAATGTTTTCCTGGAGACCAAAGTAAAGGGTGAAAACAAAAGGGACCATAGTGGCTGAGCTCAGGCAGCTGGTCTTAATGTCCCACATGTTTCCATCCTCCTAGAAACTTAGACCTGCAGAACATCATGATTTTTTTCAGAGACTACATCATTTTCCCCCTCACACATAAACCCTCAACTTCAACCTCAAAACTAGCCAGCTTTCATTATTTGTTCCTAGTTTTTTGCATCGTGGGTATGCTATTTGGAATGTTCAAGTATGACATATGCTATATATAAAGCATGTATATGTTTTGGTCCCCTGACCAGACTATGAGTCACAGTGCATAAATAGCCCACCAAAGATGGCCCGTTTTAAATAGAATGCCTGCAATCCAATGAAATATCACAGTCTCCCCCTAAGCTACATTTAAACGGACAACTTTATTTGTTTTCAGGGAAACTTAATGATTTTGCGGAGCTCTCCACTCTGTTACTGATTGAAGTTTCTCATGAATAGTTAAGTTCCCGCCTTGGGCTTTTATTTGGTTTGAGAATAATACAATTACTTTTGCAATTATATACTTTTAGATTTTCAAATGAGTTTCTCTGACTTTTAATAATCGTCTTATTTGTTTCCAAGTATTTATAAGGTTAATATAACAAGAAAATACACTGTTTTTTGGCAGAAAAAAAGAACATTTATCCTGACTAATTAATATATTACCTTGAGGGAAGTACAGTGTATTGAAATGTCCCTGTGCTTGTTTAGAATAAACCCAGCAGAGTCGCTTTCCTATATGTAACAGCTATATCCATAATATATAGAGGTCCACCAGACGTGGCCACTGTCAACGTTGACGATTAGAGGTCCTGACAGGTTTTCTTGTTTTTTTGATGGACAGATCTTTTGCCTTTGCTGTGAGCAATCTGGCAGGCAGGGTGAGAAAGCCGGCAAGTCTGCCAGCACATGTGAATGACTCACTCCTGTCCCTTAGCAGTTCCATTCCACCCTTCATCACCAACAGCAGAAACCATGCTGTAAAAGAACAAAGGAACTTAGACTGTTCTCATGCATAGCAGGCGTGAAGCCACATAGTAAAAAAATGGGTTTGAACCCTCTCCTTGAAATTTGTTTGCTCCTGACCATCTATAATGCCCCATAGATACCTTTATAATGCATTATAATGGTAAGTGTCAGCATTAAGGATGCTTTGTACTGCATTATGAAGATATCTATAGTACAGTATAGATAAGAGCTTCATAAAGCATTTGTAATTGGTAATATACATGGCATTAATGTGTTATGTCTTTTTATAAATGTTCATAGCTGTGTTTATAATGCTTCATGAATGCATTATAATGTGCTATGAATGTGGTCATAAAATGCTAAATACATGGCCTTAAGTAAAGTGTTACCACAATTGTTTTTGGGTGAGGGGTGTTCAACAGCATAATTTTAATATCTGGCTCATGTTGACTTTTTGAAATTTCAAGGAGGGGATCTTTCTTGCCCCCCCAGCCAAAATCAATTTCTAGCTATGGGTCTGAACTCTACTCTTGTGTTTCACTTACTAAGACGTACTGTCTTGGGGTGATTGCAGTACAATCACTGTCTATTAGGGAGGGTTATTTGAGGTTAGGCCCCCATAGGTTCCCATTAGTCTCTCGTTCTTTGTTTCCTGTTTTTTCTGGACTCTACATTTAGGCTTTCCAAGCTTCAACCAGTCAGGCTGTAAACCAGCCACCCACACACATTATCACTATGGCTATACGACAAACGCCAACCACTCAAAGTGACTGCTGACAGACTGAGATCCTCTTCATTGACGCATGTGTAAAACTGCAGTCATGTAGGCCAAGAACCGGAATGTTAAATGAATTCCCTTTAAATGGGCAGAGAGCTTGCATCCGCAGCCTGTGCTCAACAAGTACCTGAAACTCCTCTATAGGAGTGTCAAACCCTCGGTGAGAAGCACGAGCGATTGAGAAGAAACTACAGTCGCAGGTGTTGCCACAGAGTCTCGGGAAATATCCGCTGGATAGAGTTCAGCGCGGGCCGGGGCAGATTAATTGCTCTGCCTTTATGTATCTCTGCTTTCCCAAGGGACACAGAGTCTTGTGCACTGGATCATTGTTAGCCTGAAAGACAATCCCTTCTAGCCGGAAAGAGGCAAACCTCAGAGGGAATGAAGGGTACTGCATTAACCTTCCTGGGAACAACAAACCAATAGCCACGCAAGAAAAAAATCACCCGGCGTGACAATGAAGTCAATGTCAATTGTAGCGATGCTTGGGTGGAACAGCAAATCTTCTTTGTAATGGCAAAAGGTTGGTGGCAATATCCGGTGTATCTTACTAGTTCTAGCATTGAGAACTGAGTTTGAAGGATTTGAGGGAGGGGTGAACTGTGGTGACAAGGCACTAGTGATCATCCATGTCCTCAAGGCTCTCGTGGTAATATCATCTTGCCGCAACATGGCCTAGGATGGTCCATCTGCATCCCTTCTGTCTGCACTCCCTGAAGTGACAGTTACGATGCAATGCTGGGTATGTTCATTTCCCTGGGGGCTGTCAGAGAAAAACTGAGCAGAACAGCAGCTTGATGGCAGCGGAGTGTGAGATGTTCATGCTTCTCTCTGATCGCTGGCTGGAGGAACCCAGTGCAGTGTTGCAATCTGGGTGCTGATGCCCGATTCCTCAGGGAGGTGCTCTTCCTTGACAAATGGCTGCTCACACGAAGCTGAAGGCCCCAGTCAGTTTGGTCCTCTTGATAGCTCTTCATATGGGTCTTCGTATGAGGTCTAGAAATGTCAGGCTGATGATTTTGTACAAGGACTTATTCTCTGCCCGGCTGACAATGGCAATGACATACCTGCCACACCCAATAAGAGCAGGATTTCAGCTCCAAAATAATGCTCAACATTTTTCTGCTGCCTGAGCTGGCTGCATCTATTACTGGTATTTGTTTTATCTAATTTCTCCAAGTATATTTAAAAAACATTCACAAGCATTCCCATATGCTGAATCATATCCGCATACCACACCAATTAAACAGAAAAAAACAAATTGTCTTGCAGATGATTTAACGATACCTGTCCCTCTTTTTGACATTTCTTGTCTTGCATACTATTAACTGTTGATAAGCACTACTATTCACCTAGTGATTTCTAAGTCTTAAAATTTTGACTGTGGAAATGAGGATTTTTGCCATGATGGGCTCCTCCTTTGAGTCCGGTTCCTCCCAAGGAACTTCTGGATCCTTCTAGGGAGTTTTTCCTTGCCACTGTCGCTTCTGGCTCGCTCACTGGGGGCTTTGGGCAAGGATAATGTGAAGCACTTTGCGATAATAAAATATTGTGAAAATGCACTGTACAAATAAAACTGAATTCAATTGAACTGAATCGAATTTATTTAGAAGACACTTTTGTCCAAAGTAACATAAAACTGAGGAAGTTAATTCATCACAAGGATACAGCTATTAAAAAGCAAGCTTAAGTATAGCTTCTGATAGGCTGAGCTTCCAGTGAGTGACCAGTAACAAGCATAAGTGGAGAAAGAGCCATATAGTATATCACAAAATATTTTAAGAACCTCGGAACATTTTAAGAACATCAGAAGAGCTATTCAATTCAAAACATGAGGACTAGGTTACTATTAGACATGTACAAGATAAAAGATTTGCCAGGAAACTGTAACCAAGGGATAGTCAATGAAGACAGAAAGCAGGTCAGTGATCAGATGGGTGTAGTTCTATTAACAGGTCTGACAGCCGCCAGCACCAAGGACTTTAACTGAATGCAAATGCTCCAGGGAGCCAATAAAAAAACAAGGAGAGATGTAACTTGAGAGCATTCCAGCTGACTGGGAAGCCATGTGACTGCATGATTGGGCCTAGTGGGATTGTGTACAAGAATAGGAGGGACCCAAGCACTGAACCTTGGAGCACACCAGATGTCACCTGATGTAACTTAGACACCTCAGCACCCCTGGATCTGCATGATGGGTACGCGTCAAACCATCTCAGAGCCGTCCCAGTGATGCCAAGATCTGAGTGGTCAGGAAGACCTGGTGGTTCAGACCGCAGAGAGCAGGACAAGAACAGATGACCGAGATTCAGCTTTTGGAGTTCATGGGGCATTCACCACAGTCGAAGGTAAATCTGTGTGAGAAACTCCTACTTGGTTGAGGACTTCTCAAGTTTCAGACAAATGAAAGAAGACTGGTTTATAGTTTTCAACTTATAACGGGTTGATTTTTGATTTTTCTTTAAACAGTGGTGTTACTCAAACTTAAATGTAATGGGAATGTACCAGTCATGAGTGATGGGTTGATCATGTGAATGATTACATCCATGTGAATGGGTGAGTGAGACGACTGGAAGAAGATGTGAGGGGATCAGGTCCTGAGACTGGGAATGTGTCTGAGGAAAAAAAGATTACAGTCAAAGGAGATATGTAAGGAGTCACAAGGTAAATGGAATAAAAGAGTAATCAGAGACGTGCAAAGTCATCATAGAGGCCATGTTTGCATAAGATTATAGCAATATAAAATGTCAATATATAATACAATGGCATGTCACCTCCCTTACCTTTATTTATGTCGCACAAATAATTATCTATAGTGTTGTCTGTAATGCAGTTGTGTCAGGATGAAGTGCAGTTAATTTCCAGCCCTGTAAGCCACTGTAGTGCAGAGACAGTTCTGGCCAAATCACAAGGGTAGTCAGCAGCTTGTGGTTTGACACAAGGACGAATAGGGGTGAGCCTAGTGCTTCATGTTGTCTAGTAGGGCTGGTGGGCGAGAAATGATCTCTGACAGGGTTAGTAACAATTACTGCGTGACGCCCAAACACAGAGTATGTATACTGAGAGACGTAAATTTCTAGCTAAGGGTGGATCCAGGTTTCTGTAAGTGCTGGGAAAGGCTAGAGTTGAGTACAAATTGGCAGCTTCACAGCCCTATGGTAAGGAATGTGATAACGGCCGAAGCTGTCAAAACTAGGTGTATGTTTACAGGGTTGTGTTTTGGCCTGTGGATGAAGTGATAGTTGAATGTAGGGTGGACAACAGGAACGTACTAGAAACACATACTGGAGGAGATGGAAATACTCGCAACTGAGAAGAGCATTCTTAACACAAAGGGAAAGGCAGCAGCCTCCATAAGCCAAAAGTAAATGCAATCTTCACCTGAATAGACGTGCTGGTCGCTAATTTGGGAACTGAAATTCCTAAGCTCCTATAGAAAAACTCCCGATAATTCACTGCCAATAAGGGGAGACAACTAATATCAGAACTAACCAGCCGAAAGAAACAGAGGAGAGGAACCAAAAACCTCTAGGGGTCAAAGGGCAACTGGCTGCCCAACCCCTCCTGTGTTAACATTGTAGAAAAGATAGATAGATAGATAGATAGATAGATAGATAGATAGATAGATAAGGGGGTACAGTGCCGACCTGAGGCCACTGGGCTTGGTGTTCATAAGGGTGATTGCTTGTGAAAAGGCATTATTCTTGTGCTTGTTTGTTTTGGTTCACAATGATCTGTAGCATCTGCCAGAGAGGAGAAGCGCAAAGAGGAGGTGGCTCAGGTGTATGGGGTCTGTGATGATTTTCCCGGGCCATCTCCTGATTCGGGATGAGGATGGGTCCTGAAAGGCAGGACACAAAGAAACCCACTACTAACAAACACTACCAAGAACCACAGGAAGCAGGAGCCTGCATCATAAAGCAGGATTTCTTGCTTAGTCTGGGATAAATGTAAGTAAATGAAGGTAAAGTCCATTTAAACTGCCGTACCTTAAATCTGTCAAGTTACCTGGCTAAGAACGAAATCCAGGTTGATGGTTTAGGCCACAATGGTCTTAATATTTAATATAAAGGCAGGGGATACTGCTTTTGGAGACGAAAAACAAAAGCTAAGCTCACCTGAATAGAGGTGCTAATTGCTAATCCTACACCTGAAACTCCTAAGTTCCTTAAACAATTTACTGGTAACAAGGGAAACAAACTAATATCAGACACTACATAACAGATTCTTTTCAGAGACTCAAAAGGGACCTTTTCAGCTAAACCACATTCTACAATAATCCAAACCAAAGTACTTTTTTCACCCCAGAGAAACACAGCTCAAAGCTTGTTATTATGAACTCAATCAACCCAATTAAATAGAGTATCACTGAGGACCTTTGTTTTTTTAATTGCTTAATTTCATGGACAGAGACATCTCTTCTCAAAATATCATGACTCATTTGATGTTTTGCTAATGAAGACTATTCACTTCCATGAATTCCATTGTTTACTTTATAATCAATACAGGGAAGTACCTTTGTGTGGTAAGCAAAACATTATATTATTCATTTACTTGATGCCTCATCCACTGACTAACTTGGTTTACAATTTTACAATGTACTTTTATTGATTTATACAGCTAAATATTTAGTGGAGGAATTCAGGTAGTGTACATGATTTAACAGGTCAGCTTCGTAGAACTTCAACATAGGTGACAAGGTAAGTAACTGCTGTGTCCTCTATTGCGTAGTTAACAATAAACCAATTCTGTTGTCACAGATGCTGTGTTTGCATATGATTATATCAATATAAAATGTCAACATATAAGGAAATGGAACATCAGTTAACCCTTAGCTGTGTTTATGTTAGATACGGACACTCCCCAGGTTATTATATTTTGACTTTTACGATGTTTTAAACGTATTTCACTTCCAGTACATTATTCAATACATATATACAGTAAATTAGGCCTTAGGCTGCAGGCTAATGTAACTGTTCTAAGCATGTTTAAGGTGGGCTAGGCTAGGCTGTGATGTTTGTTAGGCTAGGTGTACTGTATT